>JAUPFV010000002.1:82894000-83421950 GCA_036936605.1 Limnanthes douglasii subsp. nivea | reverse complement strand
AAACCATAATCAAAAGCCAAAATCAAAACAAAACGCAAAAACCAAATCGAAACGTCAAAACCCCAAAGTCGAACGTCAATCTCCAATCGTCAATCTCCAAACTCCAAACTGAAATCTAAACACCAAAGGAACCCAAATAAATCCAAACGACAAACCAGATCTAAATACCAAACGAATTCAAACGACAAACAAAATCTAAAAACCAAACGAATTCTAATGACAAAAAAAAAAATATAAACACCAAACAAATCCAAAGAATTCGAAACAAATCTATACCAAATCCATGTCCATATCCAAATCTAAGTTCCAATCAAACCAAAACCAAATCAAATCGAATCCATGGTTTTATCTACACATTACTTCGCTGTTCAAGTATCAATCTCTCCGAATCGTAAGACATAATTACAATCAAACCGCTCTGATTGAAGGATTAGATGTTCCACACATTCTCTCCAAAATTCAGCAAAACGAACATCGTTTGCCTTTGATCGGACCATTTGATTGAAGCTGCACACAGCAAATCCGAAAAACCCAAAAGTGTATCTTTTCTAATGATTTTGTGACCCGATTATTGTACAAACAATTATCAAATTGAAGTAAAGTAATAACATCAAACAAATCATATCGAAGTACAATAGTAATAGATCTAAAACAAACCAACTCCAAACACCTCTTAACCCCAAAACAAAATCCAAATTTCTGAGCAATAGTGATCCTGAATAACATCAAAGAAATCAAATTGAAGCACACTAGTCATAGATCTGGAAAAAAAAACAAATTCAAATATCTCTTAACTCTAAAACAAAGTTCAAATTACTAAGCAAAAGTAGATCCGAAATAACATAAACAAATTAAATTGAAGTACAATACATAATAAATAGATAAATTATATTACTCCAAAAAACGAACATGCTGTGATACTATGTTAAAAGAGATGTTATGATACTCTGTTAAAAAAGATGGAAAAAAACGACTAAAATTTTATTATTTAAAAAACGTATCAATTACAAAAAATATACCCTTTTATTTATAAATAAAATATATGAGCTAATAGGTCACTTTTATAAAATCCATGAACTACGAACGAGATTCAATGGCGAGAAACCTATCTTGCTTGTCAATCCTTAAACAATTCAAAGATTCAGACTTTGAAACGTCCACATGACAATGACAAGAGAGAATTTTGAGTACAAAAAAGAGGCGGAGAACTATAAAAACACATGTTTAAAAGCAAAGTTAGAGAAAGATGAAATAGTGGGCAAAAAATTATAAAAGTGACTAATAGTATACATAGTATACATAATGGTAATTTTACTCTCACCAATGGTAATATTAGTCAGCTGACCGATACACTTTGAACAAATATTTACCAATGTGGCGGAAGCAACCTTTACTTATAGTTGGAGAGGCGGTTTGGTTTGAATTTTGTCGGAACCGGACCAGAGGGCTAAGTTTATCGGTTCGGATCAGATTATACTGTTAAGGTTTTTTATTTTATTTTTAAGAATCGGACCGGACCGTTAAATTTTGGGTTCGGTTTAGTCTGGTCCTATTCGGTTCGTTTTGGTCTGGTCCAGTTCGATTCAGTTTGGTTTCGGTTTGGTCCTAGTTTGGTTGAGTCGGTTTGGTCTGTTATCGGTCCAGTCTGGTCCAATAAAAAAATTAAATTAAATTATAATTTAATTTTCAATTCTTTAACTTAAATAAATAACATAAAAATTAAAATTTAGAAATTTAGAAATTAATCTTTGATTTTTATTAAAAATTAGTAATTACCTATGAACTTTGGCAATATAATAATGTATAAAAAATGGTTTTAACGGTTTTATTGGTTCGATTCCTTATTGGTTCTACCGATTTATTGATTTTATCAGATCTTTATCGGTTTTATCTATTTACCGGTTTTATCGATTTAGTATCTAATCGGTTATATTGGTTTATTGGTTTTATCTCTTCGATTCTGAACCAGTTTGTTTGTTTTGATTTCGTATCAATTTTATCTTTTAATATGGAATGGTAAACCGAAACGTTAAAGTACAGTCCGATTATCGGTACGGTTTCATCGGTTCGTTTCGTTTTTGGTTCATCAGAACCGTTCAAACAGATAAAAATAATATGAAAGGTACTCGCCAAATATGAGAGGGTTGTAATAGCTGCAGGCAACCTCAATCTAGGAAGCCTAGGGAGTGGGGGAAAAAAGGATTAACAGCTTCCTGCAGATGTTGTCCCAGATGGAGGAGACAAAGGGGCAGGAGATGATAATGTGGTCGAGACTCTTCGGGGATGAAGAGCAAAGGACGCAGTCCGAGGGGGTGTCGAGGCCCCAACCAATGAGTTTGTCGCGCGTGAATAGCTTGTTCTGGATAGCCATCCAGGAGATAAATGAGTTCCCCGGAATGGAGTACTTGTTCCATATAAGAAGAACCCACGGAACCTTGGCACTGAAAGGTCGAATGGCGAAGTAGGTGCTACTCATAGTAAAAAGGGGCTTGGATTTGTTGGGGGTCCAAAGAAAGATGTCTTCAAAGTTGTTAGGAGGAGGAAGGTTTGAAAGAGAATTTCTAATTTCAGTTAAGTGAGAGAGCAAGTGTCTATTCTGGGCTCTAGCATTGGAGGGCCAACAGCAAGAGCTTAAGTCGGAGACCCGAGAGATATTTCTGAGGCGGGTAATGTTCGCTATTCCGCGGCTAAAGCAATTGGTGAGAGATGATGGAAATAACCAGGCGTCATGCCAGAGGAAGGTGTTCCTTCCATTTCCTACTCTGATTGTATAAAGATTTTTTTCTCGGGGTTTAAGCTTGAGGATTTTTTGCCAGCCCCAACTAGCGCTGGGAGGGATGGGAATGGTCCAGAAGTTTTTATTTTTTATTTTTTCCGTAATTGTCCATCGGGTCCATATTGAGTTTTGGTTTTCTGTTAATATGGACTAAAAGAATTTCAAGGCGGCCGCCTAATTCCAATATTTAGGGTTGGAATCCTAAGGCCACTCTCCTCTTTGGGAAAAGTGAGTTTGTCCCAGGCTACCTTAGCCCCCGTGATCTTCATTTCAGATCCAGACCAAAGGAATCTTCTAAGGAGCTATGAAAGTTACCTTAGAACCCTGACCGAAAGAATGAAAATGGAAGACCAATAATTTTGGCTAGCGAAGAGTACTAACTTTATGAACTAAAAGCGGCCTGCGTATGATAGGTTCTTCGTAGTCCAGGAACTGATGCGGCTGGTGATCTTTGAAACGAGAGGACGACAGTCATTGTATGTGAGTGTGAAGGTGATGAGGGGGACCCCTAAGTAGTGAACCGAGAGAGAGCCCTCGCTGAAACCCAGGATGCTGAGGATTGCACTTTTTGAGACTGGCAAGGTTCCCGACAGAAAAATATAACTTTTAGTCGGATTGAGGTCGAGACCGGAAAGCGTGGCGAACTCCTTTTCCTGAATGAGTGTGACTAAGTGGGCATTGGCCCAGCAGAAGATTTTGATATCATCCGCGAGCATAGATTGATGATCTTCAGCGAATGATATTTCCAGTGGAAGCCAATTAGGGGGTTCTAGGTCTTTTCCAGGAGGATACGAGAGAGTACATGCATGATAATGACAAAGATATATGGGGAAATGGGTTTTCTTTGCCTAAGACCTCTTTCTCCCAAGAAGAAACTATATGGGCTTCTATTAATACAAACATGTGAAGGGTGGTGATGCAATGAATAATCAATCCAATCATTTCAATGAGAAATTCCATAGCGTAGAGAGCATCAAGGACGAGCTCCCAGCGGACGTTTTCAAAATCCTTCATGAGGTCAATCTTAAAGGGGAAAAGAGGGCCTTTCTGGTTGGTATGGTAACCATTCATAAGGTCCCAGGTAAGGAGAATATTATCTGTAATGGAGTGACCGTACATAAAATCCGACTAGGAAGGGTCAATGAGGTAAGTAAGGGTGGGTTTGATTCTGTTCGCGAGGATTTTCGAGATAATCTTGTAGATAGGGGTGAGATTCGGTTAGTTCGGTCGGGTTTTCTTATTAATTTTCAAACCAAACCGAAATAATTCGGTTTGTATATTATTAAACCGATTTAGTTAAAAAAAAGTTTGGTTTTTTTACGGTTTCGGTTTTTTGGTTTTAGTCGGTTTCGGATCGTTTCTCGGTTTGTGAAGTTAGGATTGAAAAAGAAAAACCATTTCGTATAAGAGCAAAGGAGAACAGATGGTTCTGTTTGGAAACATATATTTCCGTCATGATGCAGTTTCAAATGTTATAGATACTTATATATCTAGAAATTAATATGATCTACGTAATATATAAAAAAGTAAAAAGGTAATATATAAAAAAATAAAAAAAATAAGGTCATCTACGTAATATATAAAAAAGTAAAAAGATAAGGTCATCTACGTAATATCTAAAAAAATATAAGATAATATCTAAAAAAGTAAAAAGATAAGGTCACACACTTTTTACAGAATTTGGGATTCGAACCCTCACTCACAGGGTAAAAGGTAGTTAGTATAACCACTGGGACGTGTTTACATATCATAAAATCATTATATATATAAGATATGCAGTACATTCGGTCGGTTCGGTTTATTCGGTCGGTTCAACCGGACAAACCGAAAACCGACCGAAATTAATTCGGTTTGAAAAGTTAAAATTAAACCCGAAATTTAGTTTTAAAAAACCGACCAAACCGACCAATTTCGGTTTGGTTCGGTCGTTTTTGGTTTTTGCTCACCCCTACTTGTAGATGATATTACAACATGAAATGGGTCTGTAGTCGGAAGTCGAAGAGGGATTTTTGGTTTTAGAGATAAGGGCGATGAGAGTTTTGTTTCATTTCGGGTCTATTTTACCATGGTATAAAAAGTGCTTAATGGCTGCATAGATGTCCAAGCCAACAGTGGCCCACCGGGTTTTGAATAACCCAACACTAAAATTGTCCGGCCCAGGAGCCTTGTCACTATCAATGTCAAAGAGGGCAGCCTTGATTTCGTCATCCAGAATAGGTTTAGTCATATTAGCTTTATCGGTTGGGGATACGACTTTATTAAGAAAAGATCTAACTCTATTAAGTCCAGGGTATCCGTTCAGCCTAGGAGAGCCTAAATGGATTTTAAAGTGGCAGAGGTAGGTGGCCACGATTAATTTAGGGTTAGAACTGACCCTCCCATCATGGGTGGTGACCGATAACATTTTATTGTGATATCTGCGGGCTTTTAATATTGTTGTGAAAAACCTTACAGTTTGTGTCCCCCAACTTAAGCCATGTCTCTTTACATTTCTGTTTGAGAAAGGATTCCTCCGCACGACTGTAGAGGATATAGTTATTAGTCGCATCCCTCTCAAACCACAAAAGAGAGGGGTCCGTCGGGTTCGAAGCGAAGGTTTGTTGGGCATGGTCCAGAGAAGATTGGGGCTTTTCCACTCTAAGACTTATATCACTGAATTCTCTCTTATTGAGACAGTCTAAGGCGGGGGCAAGCCGATCTAGCTTAAAGTTAACAGTTTGCATAGGGCTTTTATGACAAGGGCTGGACCAACTATTGGAGACAATGTCTAGGAAGCTAGGGTGGAGGAACCACATGTTGAAATACTTGAAAGGCTTGGGTTTAGGGATATGGGGGTGATGAGGTGGAGGATAATCGAGGTATGGTCCGAGGTACGAGAAGGGTCAAGATGGGAAAAAACATTCGGGAAAGTGTTGTCCCAATGGTCGTTGACCAGGGCTCTGTCAATACAGGAGGAGATGGTGTTGTCAATTTGGTTATGGAACCACGAAAATTGAAAACAAGAGGTACGAAGGTCATCCATATTACATTCGCGGCACCAATTGTTAAAATCAGAGATAGAGCTGGTCCAACGGGTGTTAGCATTGGTTATTTCCTGGGGATTACGAATAGCATTGAAATCCCCTAGAACGATCTAGGGGGAAGAAGGGAGGGTATGGGGAATAAGGACCAGGTCTTTCCAGACCGGGGAGCGGTGAGGAGGGTCATTGAATCAATAAATAAAAGAGGTTAAAAAACTCTTGTTATTGGAGGTCCATGTAATGCAGCAGTGCATAAGCTGGGGAGATAAAGATAGGGTTAATGCTGAATACGCTTGGGTTCCAAGCTATTCAGATACGACCATAGTGGTGGCACTGGTGGTTTGTGAGATGGTGCCACCAAGGAAGCATATTTCCATAATGAGATTAACATTATTGATATTAACTTTCGTTTCAAGCAGACATATCATGTTAATGTTATTAGAGAACACAAAATCCCGAACGTGCTTTTGACGTACATGATCATTTAGGATGCAGACGTTCCAACATGCTAATTTCATAGTAATAAACATAAAGGTGGTTTAAGGGAAGAAAAAATAATTTAAACATCAAGGGGTTGGACCCCGTACATACTAACATTAACAGTAATTTGACCTTGAAGATTTCCTAGAGACGTGATATCCGCGGGAGATTCCGCCCTATCGCTTAGTCCGCTCAGGCCAGCGGCGGAGCTGTGGCTGGTCTTCACCTGGCTTTTCGTCCAGCCATTTCAGTTAGTCATGGGCAGCAGATTTTCATAGCTTGGGAAAGAGTCACTTCCAATGGAGGCAAAGAGGACGACGACGGGTTGTTCAGTCATTGGCTTTTTATCAGGCCATCGGGGGATTTCGGCAGAGGAAAGGTGATCTGAGGGATGAGGACAGGAAGCTACTGCGTGGCCAAAGGAAGAACATCGGGTGCATATCTTTGGCAAGCTTTGGAACTCGATTTGGATGACATGTTTTTTTGCCAAGACAGAATGGTTATCGAAGTCAAGAAAGAGGCTGAGGCTGGCATAATGATGCATATTCGGGTGTAGCTCACGCGAGTGCGGTTGGAATTTTGACTGTCGACGTATAGAGGTGTGCCTAGTAAGCTTCCCAGGATGATGAGACCTTTCTCGGACCAGAGCTCATGTGGCATTCTATGAAATTTGAACCACAGAGGGATGGCTTTGAGGGAGTCATTCTCTACGGTCTCCATGGGAGCCCACCTTTTAAGGAAGACCAAATGGCTATTGAAAAAACAAGGCACACGCTCCAGGACGTCAGTTGTCTTATCCGCCGATTAGAATCTGAAAAAATAGTGCCCTGATGGGGTTGGTTTGCACTCTTGAAGTCCCATGGAGCCTCAAATCTGGTTTACCAGGAATTATAAGTGGGAGGTGGCACGATGTTTGGAAAGAAAGTATCCGGAAAAACACTTATCCCATTCCTCATGTCCTCCGGTGAGAGCGTCCTCCGAAAAAATGAGAATGCCTTCATCAAAGAAGACATCCTCCGTCTTTTGAATGGCCATATGGTTCTTGGACTCTTGCTCAGCAGCAGCAATACTAGCCCATAATCAAAAGGCCGATGAAGAGGCAGATTGGTGCACATTCATCAGATGGGTTGATTCCTTGAGGAGTTCGTTGCGGGTTGGAGTTGTTTTGTAGGTGACTGGGGGTTTGGTTGAGAGGGTTTTGGTTTTTGGGAATGGAAGAGGCAGGTCGGATGCCAAGGGGATGGAAAGCTTTTGGATATCTCGAGATGACATGACCCTTGTTGTTACGGCCAGAGAAAGATTCAGGAAAGGACTTTGGGACTGGTAAAGGGTTCATACGGGGGTTGGCGTTCGTAGTGGTGGTAAATCTTGAAGTATGACCCACAGTGGAACCATTAAGGGAGATCAGGGGTGTTGCTAGAGAGGTTTGTTGGAAAGAGTAAATTTGAATGATCTGGACAACCATGGAAAGGATGCTTGTAGGGCGAGGGGTGATGGAGCTCTGGTTAGGGTTCAACAAATATTTGTTGGTCACAAAGATAGGGTTTGCTTTGGGGTTAGGGCTTACAAGGGTAGCGTGCATGGAGTCAGTGGTGGAACAGAGGTAGTTAGTAGAGGAACAGATTGCATGAGAGCCAAAGAAGTATGCGAAACAGTTGCAGGGTTAATAGGATTGGAGGAAACTGTCAATGCGATGGAGGTTGGGGGTCAGACGGGTTGGAAGGAAAAAAAGGGAGGGGGTCCTTCTCTATTTGCCCCTCCAGCCCAAGGATGAGGGCCGACCTGCAATCGTGCTGCAAACCACGCTTGGAGGAGGAGCCAGGAGTGACATAGGAGGGTAAAACCGACGATTAGAGAGATGTCATGGCTCGGATCAAGTGCTCGTTCCGATTGAGAATATCTTGGAGCTGCTCCTCTTGGGAAGGGGAAGAGGATAACTTCGAAGGGTCATCGTCATCGGTGATTAAATGCATGGCCAATGAGGATCTCGGGAGAGATAGCGAGAGAGGAGAGATCTCCATGTTGCGATGATTTTCCTTAGAGGGATTACTGCTAGCGCTTTTTATGAAAGTTGGGTAGGAGTGGAGTGGACGGAAAGGGGGAGGCCCGTCATGTAGGAGATTCTAGGAGGGGAGATAGTCGGCGGCCATGAAGGTTTTGTTTGGAGGGACAGAGAGGCGTTTGCGCTTCCAAGACGAGAACTGTCCGACGAAGAGGAGGAGGTGTCACGCTTTTTGTTAAATCTCAGAGTGATTTTCCGATTCGGGGGTAATGATGACGAGTTTCTTTTGTTGGATCTTTGAGTTCTGGTTTCCAGCATTTCTAGAAGGAGCGAGAGGGAAGATGGAAGCTTAGAAGATTTGGTCAGTCGACGAGGGAAAGAAAGGGGAGTGTTGTGAAGTTTACGGATATCGAAGGGTTTAAATAAAACGTTGAGGGAGAGCGAGAGGTAGGTTTTAGAGTCTCGGGAGGAGCATGAAGATGAAGGGTTTCCGTATGAGCGAGAAGGGTGCATTAAATGGTGCATTAATGGAGGGTAGTATTCATTGGACGATGGAGAGAGAATAGGTTTGCTGCAAAGGGAATAACATCAAAACCCAATCAGATTGAAGAACAATTGGTTGCTCGATAAGCGGGCGAGTTTAATGCCACTCTGGATGAGGAAGGGGATGAGAGAGGGATGAGTTATCGATAACTGCGAGGAGAAGTAACCGTTAATGGCGTCAGCCACTATACTTTTACGAGTTCGATGCAGGAGACAGAATGGACAGACTGCTCTTCGAAACTCTAAAGCCTCATTAATAACAGGTGGTTTCCAGTAATCAAAGTCGAGGCAGCATTTAGGATAGGCGAGTATTAAATGCTGAGATGGGTAGGTGAAAGGGTGATAAGTTCCATTAATAGAGTCAAAGAGGTGACAGACATCATTAATGGAGTTCAAGTGCTTCAGAGAACAGTGGATGTTCGGATCACTGTTGCAAAACTTATGGATTTTGGTGATCCAAGTGAAGAAGAAGGTGAAGTTCTATACAGTTTCTCTCTAGAACTAGTCGTTGTTTTTATTTTTATTTTTTAAAAAAAATATAACTTTTCTCCTTTCATGTATTCATTTTAAATCGGATCAAATATATATTTTATTCTTTTAATTTTGATCTTCTAATTTTAAAGTTATTTTCTTTTGTACCAGTTTGTAATATCAACCATATTTTATTTATTTTTAAACATATTATTGATTTAATTCCACTATATTCAATTAGTGATGGCAACTGGTCGTCCATTCCCAAGCAGGTCCGTTTTCGGGCTTGTTTGTTTTTAAACACGAGTTCATCTGTTCACGTATGGACATTAATTTTAATATTTTTTAATTTGTTTTATATATATTCATTTTTTTATATATATTATCGTTATTATACATATAAAATATTAATTTTTATATATTTTTATAATTTTCGGGCCGGAACAAATCGTACAAACTACAAACTTGAATCCGGCACAGTTGCGGGTTATACTTTCTTAACCCGGACCCGACCCGTACTATGTTCGAATCTGACAAAACCCGACCGGACTGGATCGAGTCGGACCAGATCGGACCGCACAACACCCGAATTGTCATTCCTATACCCAATTTGATGTGATCCAGTCTAAAATTTTTAACCCTACAATAATAATAATAAAGTAGATAAAATACAAGAAAATATATATCGTATATAAATTGATGATATGTTATAAATTGGACTATCTTAGAAATTAAGAAGGTTGTCTTCCCGATTTTCTCAAATGCAATCTTGAAAACCCAACACTATATTTATTATCTTAAAGACTTATGAAATTGTTATCTTCCGAAACGATTCTAATCTTAAATTCTTACCTTTCTCTACCACAATTCTAAAAACATAACAATTTTTAACCTTAACTCTAACATTTATATCTGAAACCAACCAAACATCAAAATAACATGGAAGACAAGAAACTAAGCTGCTCATTGGAAGACTTCATGAATGAAGAGCACTTATATCCGATAGAGGTAACTTCTATACATTTAGTTGTTATTTTAGTTCAGTTCACGCGACTAACCCGATGAACATCTTTATTGTCGCGCGACCCTTGGCATTATGATTGTGTTCGTCGCACTATTCATGCAATTCATGTACAATTCAATCGCAAAGCTTCATGCGATATGAGGTGTGCTCATCGCAAATTTATGGGACTCCTTGTGATATTTATTTATATAAACTGTAATTTATTCATATTATGTTTAATTTACATATATTTAATTGTTTCAAGAGAAAATTAATCACCACACCATTTATGATGACTAATTATACATAAAGTTTTACAACCACTAGGTGTTTACTAACCCATAAATGGGTGTTTTTTAAAAGACGAAGAGGATAAGATAAAATTTATCAACATTATTACCATATCAGACGAAGATAGATATGGAAGAACTCCTAATGTAAAGTGCCAATGCGAGAGGTACAATGTTTACAAATCAAAAGTCAAGTCGGAAACGTTAACAAAGCAAAAGTGTACAAAAAAATGCAATTGTCCATATGAATTAAGAGGGAATCTGGTTGATGTACTAGATGTACAATGATGTTTGTCCATTAAAAATGAGAAACACAATCACAAAACTTTTGTTCTCTTAGATAATTATTCTCGCACTGTAGACTCAAGGTGGATGAAGAGCAACTAATGCATAATTTTTATTACCTTGAGTCACGTCCTAGGTAGATATACATTGGTTTAAAGAAAAATAACCCGAGAATGTTTCCAACATGCATACAATCTACAATTGTCGCTAAAACAAATCGTGATGTTGATCACGATGGACAAACTCAAATTTAATATTTGTTTGTCAAATTGCGGGAATATGGTTACTCCATGTGAGAGCGAACAAGTGATGAATCAGACATGATCACTGCGTAAATTTTTTCGTATATTACAAGTATATACATGTTGCGTACATTCCCGCATGTGCTTGTTAAGGATTGTACGTACAAAACAAGGAGGTATAAGATGTCAATGCTCGAGATTGTTGGAGTAACTGCGACAGCATACATATAGCGTTGCATACACGTTTATTAGTACGGATACTATACAAAATTATAAAGAGGATTTATGATGTAGACGAAGAAGGATCACTACAAAAAACCTATTTAAATGTTTTAGTTTTATTATATTTTATATTTCAAGGATTTATATAAAATAGTAAATAAAATTTGATTATATTCAGATTTGATAGGATATCATTTTAGGAGATTCTTATTTAAGGCGCCTCAAACTCTACTTTTCGAATTAGTTATTTTTAGAAAATAAAATCCAGACTTTGAGTCTATGAGAACCGCGTGTTTTTGAAACCATAAGTTTTCGAAGCGTGATTTTGACCGATCAGGAGTTAGGTTTCATGTAAGCTACCGAAGATATATTTCCGTACACAACCAGCTTGCTATGAAAGTTTCATATAAACAAAAAAAATTTGGGATGATTCGAAAGTTGATACGAGATATGCAATTTTGAAGAAGTTTATGGAGTTTTATTGTTTCATTCTCGACACGAACACGGTCGAAGCTTACGTTAAAAATCTTGCATCGTTGTGGTAAATGCTCACCACTTACCCTAAATATGTAGAATATGTTATGTGGGTATGGATTCTAAAATATTGTAATACATTTCTTAATGATCAAACCAACAACATCAAACATTATATAAATAGAACAACCAATAGGTAAACCCACATTTTGTTATCAATGTTTTATTTATCATAGAATCAATGTTGTAATTATTTATTTCCTTTGTAGGTGTGAGATTTCTCACACGTCCCTTAAAAATACTTTGGTACTAACGAAACAACATTCAGGGACTTTCAAATCTTTCAAACGAAGTAAGTTTCGTACGAAGTCGAGTAATGCAAATTCGTTGACCTTGCAACTATTCGGTCACATATCCCATGCGGGCCTAAAAGAATTGTCCTACGCTATTATACGTTCTAGAAATATAGACATAAATCGGGTAGTATGTGGTGAATGCGTCCTTAGGAAAACACACGGGTTACCTTGCCCATGGGAAATAGCTGCAATAACAAGAGAAAGTAAATACATTCCTAGGGAAGATGTGAAAATATTTTGGAGACGACTAGATATTATTCACTCGGCCGAACTCATTCTCAGGCGTTGGTTGCGAAGACAAAGCAGCAACAATACTGTCAGTCGTAACCCATCATGTACGATAACTCATATCATTACTTACTTCACGAGGCATACGTCTTTACTGAACCAGACGCAATAAGGACCACTTGGCGTGCCTCCGGTGCTACGACGGACGATTTCCGATCGTGTTGCCTCGATGATGTGGAGTTCGTTCTAACCGTGTTTGTAAATGAAAAATAAATTCAGTTTACGAACAAATTAGTGAGACAAAATACATATTTTCGATTTAGTACACAAATCATAATGTGTAAACAAAATACGCATCATATAAGCATATAAAAAAATATCAATTCAATCAAAAAAACATGTAAGAAACAATAGCAAAATAGTATGCAATTCGTGTAAACAATATGACATGGTAACAAATTTTCGCTTGCCTTGTATATTTATTGGTTGGTCTGTCTTATGAATATTTGGAGGACACAGGCTATCATCTTTGCCGGATGACTTGCGCGATAACATAAAATCCAAAAATATAAAATCAGATTTCCTAACTTACTTAATCATGCATAATTATAATTTAAGACAAAAATACATACTGAATCTAGATCTTCTACTCATAAACAATAATAACTTACCAAATCAATTAAATAACAACTTAAACCCTAGAATATCCATTTTTTATAAAAATATATTATCTAAATATCTACCAACAAAAACAGAAATCAAATAAAAAATATATCATTAAACGGACATGACATAACTTAACATTGTTTTGAGGTTCGATTAAAAGAACAAGTTGTTTGCAATATGGGTTTCGAAAGAGTTTTTGAGATAAAATGGAAAATGTGAGAGATCTCTTAAAAATCTATTTATTAGTAGTTTTTCTAGACAACATAAAGTGATGTAAAATTTGGTGAGAGATCTAATAAAATTGTCCAGCGGTAGTGATCCAATAAAAATAGTCTGAAATATAGTTTATCTCTTATAAAAAGATTACAACTATTTTTTATCAATTTTGAATAATTTGTAAACAAGTTGGATGGATTGGACGAGATTGAAAGGTTTCTAAAAAACACTATTTGTTCTGTTTCGATTACCCATGAGTAAAATTTGAAAATCTAAGATTATCCTACCCAACATTGAACCAAATAGAATCGGTGTAGGATTGACAAATCTGAGTTGGGGTGAACTATAATGGCTCTTTATAAATATAAGAAATAACTTCTTCGGAAAACCGCTCTTCTGACGGAATATGTCAACTCCTCACCATCATACATGGCCCGTGAACAGTTTCAAGTCCATTTCGGTCACCATCACCGGTTAGTGAAGGTGGTGGTGGACTCCAGTGAGCTAATGTTTTTTCAGTTGGCTACAACAGTTCTTTTCTCTTCCATAACCACCATGAACGGTTGTCTGTTCTGGTGGTCGTCGGTTTCCCTCTACAGGAGCATGTCAAGGAGGTTCCCTCTACGATTGTTCCTTCTTCGGGTTCTTGGAAGGGTTGTCACTTCCGTTCTCGAAGTATTTTTTCCCTTATAAATTTATTTGGACATGACTCTAGTCCCTTTATCTTTATTGTTATTTTTTAATCTCTCTAGCAGTGATTTTTAATGTACCCTTCCGGTGTCGGAACATGAGTCTGACTATTCAACTAGTAAGAGTACCTTCACGTCTTATGGATCTTATGTATAAGATCCTGTTAGGGTGGCGACCAAAGTCCACATCCCACGTCGGTTAAACATGAAAAGGATTAGTGGTATATAAGTAAGAACATAACTCAACTAGTATGACATCTCTTGGTAGTGGATCAAATGCAGACAATATCATAGGTGGATTATTTGGACCGAACATGCATATTCCCAACATATGGTATCAGAGTGTCAAGCCCAGACGAAACGCGATGGTGGTAATATTCTCGGAACTCGAACATGATGAACCCGTAGTCATGCTCAAGGTGAATGATCTACTCTATACATAGGGATGGCAATGGACCGTCCACGGGCAGGCTCACCTGAGCCCGCTTTTTTGACACTTGAGCCCGAACCTGGCCCGACCCGCTCATGTGCTCATATTTTAAAACCCGAACCCGTCCGCTAATGTCCGTCGGTAAACCCGGTCCGACCCGCGGACATCAATTTTAATATATTTTTAATATTTTTAATTTATTTTAAATATATTAATTTATTTTTTAAATATTATTTTTATTATATATAGAAATATTATTATATATATTATGATTTTCGGGCCGGAACGGGCCGGACAAATTTGAAACCCGAACCCGGCCCGACCCGGTTGCGGGTTACAATTTCTGAACCCGAACCCAGCCCGTTCTAAGTTCGGGCCGGACAAAACCCGGTCGGGCCGGATCAGGCCGGGTCGGGCCGGACAACACACGAATTACCACCCCTATCTATACATCCTAGTTCGGAGCGTCCATGACTCATCAAGCAGTGGTAATTGATTGGAGTGAATAGTGGAGCTAAGGAACAAGCGCAGGATGGTCGAGTGAGTAGATAAATCCGTTGTAAAATCTCTATTGCTCAGGTGGAGCAACTTCTGAATAGAGTGATCGGATGAAAGTCAATTTAGAGGAGGTTAAGTGGTACTTTGTTCGAGATGAGGATTTGTTAGGGTGGCAACCAAAGTCCACATCCCACATCGGTTAAACATGGGAAGGATCAGTGGTATATAAGTAAGAACATATCTCAACTGTTGGGATCGGTTGTGTTCTTACTTATATACGGAGGTGGAATATGTGGACCAAAGAGGCATATTCCCAACAGATCTCCTGGGTCTAAACCAGATGCAGATGACAAATATATATACAAACACTTAAATAAATAGTAAGTGTGAAAATGATGCAATTTTCATTTCATTTTCAAACATCAGTACACGGTATCTTATATGGAGAAGAAAATAACTTTTTAACCTTATCTTACTAAGTACTTTAATAACCGATATACAAACACGTGTTCAAGTTTAATGTTTATCTAACATTCTCTCCCTTAACATTGAACTTGATTCTTGTCTTCTTCGTCGTCTGCGTGATCTTCCTTCTTATCCGAAGAGTTCTTGAAGATCTTGTTGGCTCCTCCTTTGTAATCTACTTCTTTGCAATTGCCACATGTGTAATCTTATTCAGTTGCCTTTTCAGCACCTCTACGCGTGCCTTCTTGACACTATCTTCACCAACCCTGCATCTTCTTGAGTGCGTCCCAAACCTCTTTTGCCATCTGCTTTGGCTTGAGAAATGGCTATCATAGCGCCTTGATTTTTGTCATCGTTTCTATCTTCACCTTCGATCACTGACCATACTCCTAGCGAACGCAAGATTATCTTCATCTTGACAGCCCATATGTTGTAGTCTGTTTTACTTAACGTTGGATATTTGATCGGGACTGAGACTCCTCTTGCCGTCGATTTGATGACTCCAACTGCCTTCAAGTGATCTCATTCGTTGGCCATTACTTTGACAACATGGGCTCTGATACCAAATGTAAGTATAAGATCCCTAAAATAAAATAGCAAATACAAAAACAGACAAATATATATATAAACACTTAGATAAACAGTAAGCGTGGAAATGATGTAATTTTCATTTCATCTTCAAACATCAATACAGGGTCTCCTATATAGTCTCCTATGTAGAGAATAAAATAACCGTGTAATCTTATCTTACTAACTACTTTAATAACCGATATATAAACACGTGTTCAAGTTCAATGTTTATCTAACAGTCTTGAGTTGGAGGTAAAGCCTGGAGTTACTCAAACGTGTCGCATAATAAGGTCAGTAAAGAGTGCCAAGGACTCGACCAATTGTCCAAGTTTCTTGGGCATGAAGTCTTTCATTTTTATTGGTCTTTAGAGAGTGGCAAGCAGTCGACTAAGGGTCCAAGTTTCTTGTGCATGAATGTTTTCATTTTTGTTGGTCAGTATAGAGTGGCAAGGAGTCGACCAATGGTCCAAATTTCTTGAGCATGAAGTCTTTCAGTTTTGGTGGTCAGTAGAGACTGACAAGGAGTCGACCAATGGTCCAAATTTCTTGCGCATGAAGTCTTTCATTTTTGTGGTCAATACAGAGTGGCAAGGACTCGACCAATGGTCCAAGTTTCTTGGGCATCAAGACGTCTTTCATTTTTTTCGAGCATATTGAACGGGTGGTCCGGTTTTATTCTCTTATTTGTATTTCTAATTTAGTTTTCGGTCAAACTATTTTCACCTGATTCTCATCTAACCTCACTCAAAAATCATGTTTGACCAACTTTTGAGTTTTTTAGTATCAAATTTATCTTCAATTTTGATTTATTTATGAAACTTTAATTAACAAAAATAAAACACTAAGTATATCTTATTTTCACCCAATTTCAGAATTAATCTTATTTACCAACCTTACCCAATTTTAGATGTTCATTGTTTACTAGTTCTTCAACAATGAAACTTCTTTTCTCCAACGATCAAACTTGTTCTTCAAATGTTTTAAAACATATCTTAAAAATCACAACCTAAAACATGATTTAAACGGAGATGATATTTCGTTGGAGAAGCTATGTTCGTCGGAGGAGGAGCTACACTCTTCGGAAAAAGTGAGAGTTTCTAGTTAAAACAAATGGTGGTATTGCATGTGCGTACCAACGGTTCTATGGGGTATAACGCATGATGCAACTCTTCGTAAAAGGTAAGAGTTTATTTTTAAAACAAATGGTGGTATTGCACGTACGTACCAGCGGTTCTATGGAGTAGAACTCATGATGCGTAGTTGCACCAGCACCACTGGTGCAGGGTCCATGAACCGGTGGTGCAAGACCTCAACACCACCGATTCAGTAGTGGTACATGATCACAAAACAGTCGGTTTTTAAATATGAATCATTGGTTTGAACCCTATTTAAACCGATTTTTAGTCATTTTTGTTTATTTGTTTACTTTAATTTGTTTTTTTAAATTTGATTTCTATTCGTTTAAATAGTTTTTGTTCACTTAGTTAGTTTGATTTATTTTTTGAAATTTGGTATTGGAGACGCACGAATGCTATTAATGGATAGGATGGAGATTTTAGTACTAACTACACTCGAATATTCTTTGAAGGTGAGATATGAACCATTGATTTAATTCAAATTTTTATTTTCAAATTAAATAAAAATCCATTCAAATTTTATGACGTTTTATTAATTAAAGTTTCAAATTTATTTTTTTCAAACTCTCCAACATTTATTGTGTATTATTAAAAATTTTACGAGATTTACATGAAAATATAATTGTTCTTTTAGATACCAAATAAAAAATAGTTAATTACTTATTTCCAGAAATATCGAGGTTTTATTAATTAAATTAACATTAAATGTTTTTAACTGACCTCAATATTTGTTCCGTATTAATTGAAGTTTTATGAAATTTCAGAAAATTAAAGTTTAGATATAACAGAATTGTAACGCATATTAATATTTTTATTAATTAAATTTTAAATATAAATTATTTTTACATACTATACATACAAAATTGTTGGGTATTGTATATATTTATTCAATTTTTGTCACGTTTTATTAGTTAAGATTTAAGTTTTGAATTTTTGTAACTGGTTCATAATTTATTGTGTGTAATACTTGACTTACTTTGAAGTTTTATTTTATTAGACAACGTTTTATATAGTCTTTACCTGCATGTAGTAGTTTATAACGTTTCATTTCTATATAATATTACTGACAATTATGACATGCAGCTGGGAAACTTTTGTCTTGGATATTCGAAACCCTTGTGTTTGCCAAGGTGTAGAAACTGTGTAGATTATAGGATATAGATATTTATTTATAAAGATTATCTTCGTCAATAAAAGGTGACCGGCGATTAATTAATACACTGCAGATTTCATCATGACATCTCAAGACTCCCAAGTAAATCGAAATATAACTTCCGCTTCTTCACATAATTTGGACGAGCACCAGTCCGAATCTTTCGAGCCACTAGTTGAGGAAGATGCAACTCCTACACTGACACCGACAAATGATCCTTCAATTCTAGTTTCCGGTAGTGAAGACATGGAATTGTATACTACGCATTTGAAATCAACCGTATGGACGCATTATAAAAGAAAAAGAGAAAGCGGGGCTATAAAGGCTTATTGCAAATATTGTTCGAAATCATTTGCTGCAGCTTCAAAACTAGGAACAAATAATCTACATAGACATGCTAATAATTGTGCAAAGCGCACAAATATCGACATCCGACAACAAGTTCTGATTTCGCAACAAAGCAAAGTAGATGGAATAACAGCTTTAAATACTCACAGTTTTGATTAAGACTTATTAAGAAAGCATCTTGCAAGGATGATCGTGATGCACGAGTACCCACTTTCCATGGTTTCTCATTTAGGATTTCAGATATTTGTCTCACATGCCCAACCGTTATTTAAAATGGTATCAAGAAACACGATAAAGAGTGACATACTAAAGATGTACGCTCTTGAGAAGCAAAAACTAATGAGAAGGGTAGAAAAGAATCGTGGTAGAATCGCTCTAACAACCGATATGTGGTCTACACCAAACCAAACTAGAGGCTTCATGGTGAAAACCGCGCATTACGTCGACGATTCTTGGAATTTACAAAGCCATATTATCAGGTACTACTGGTAATTCTAGGTTACACTTTTATGATTTAGGTTGTGATATGAGATTAAAAATAATTAATAAATACCATTTGTATTTATTAAAACTGAGTTATATTTACAGATTTGCGTACGTTCGTTCTCCGCATACAAAAGAAGTGCTTGCGGATGTGCTTTTGGAGTGTTGTTTAGAATGGAGCATTGATGGAAAGATAGCCACATTGACGGTGGATAATTGTGCTACAAATGATGCCATGGTAAGACTTGTTTTAAGTAAACTTCAACATAATAAACTTATGTTATGTGGAGATCTATTCCATATGCGTTGTGCAGCCCATATATTCAATTTGATTGTACAAGAGGGTCTGCTTCTCATCAAAGAAGGTATTGAACACATTCGGGCTAGTGTACTATTTTGGACAGCATCAACTAAAAGGAGGCAGAAATTTGAAGAAACGGCACGCCAATTGGAGATTAAGTGTAGAAAAGAGTTGGCTCTTGATTGTAAAACACGTTGGAATTCTACATATTATATGTTAGCTACAGCTTTGGAATACAAAGATGTTTTTTTAGATTAAAACAACGAGATTCTACATACGATTGTAATCCAAGTGATAGAGAATGGGAAGAAGCTCAAGATATATGTGAAAAGTTGGAGTTGTTTCACAATGCTATGGATTTGTTTTCAGGTACTCGATATCCAACTGCTAATATTTATTTCAATAAAGTCTGTGAGATACGAATAGCATTAGGAGAATGGTATATAACTACAAGTTCTTCAATGATTAAAACAATGGCGTATCGTATGTTTGAAAAATTTAGTAGTTATTGGAAAATAATTAATGGAATAATAGGTGTTGTTGCTGTTTTGGATCCTAGATATAAGATGGTTGCTGTGTTGTTTTATTTCAATTCGATTTATGGTTCCAAGGCAGATCAAGAGATCAAAAAAGTAAGAGATATGTGTTATGAGTTGGTTAAAGAATATGGAAATGATAGTATTGGTCATGAATCTAGTGCTTCGAATACGTTGTCGGTCACTCAAAGTTCGATGAAGAAACATTCTTCAAAGTTTGATGAGTTTGTTAGTAGTAGGAAAAAGGATGTTGTTAGAAGCGCAAAGTTGGAATTAGACTTTTATTTGGAGGATGATGTCTTACCAACATCCGATGATTTTGATGTTTTATATTGGTGGAAAGTGAATGGTCCGAAATATCCTACTTTACAAAAAATTGCAAGAGATGTTCTAGCGATTCCGGTATCAACGGTTGCTTCAGAATCTGCTTTTAGAACAAGCGGTCGGCTACTAAGTCCACATCGTAGCAAACTTGCTTCTAAAACCTTGGAAGCATTAATGTGTACCCAAAATTGGATTTGGAATGAGATCAAAGGTATTTATTTATTTACTTAAATTCTATTTGTTTATTATTATTTTTGTAAGTTTACTAATAGTTATTCTAATATGATGTTATGTGTTAGGTTCTTCACCAAAAGGTATGGCGCATTTGGAAGCCACATTTCAAAGCTTTCTTGATGAGTTTGATGATGGAGATGAAGATGAAAGCACTGTCATAAGTGGTGAAGATGATGACACCATTGGAAACTAAAAAAAATTCAAGAATGTTTTGTTTTATTTTAATGTTTAATTTCACTAAATGTTAGATATTTCAAGCGGATTGTTTTGTAACTTTGTAAAAGACCGCTTTATATTTATTTTGGTATGGTTGTTGTTTTAAAATTTATATCTTATATATTATTATTTTAAAAAAATTAAAAATATTAGAAGCGGGTTTGGTCCGGACGGGTCGGGTCCGGGCGGGCCGGACAGTTTGCGGACACATGCGGGTCCGGACAGGCCGGACAATCCGCGGACGTAAACGGGTCGGGCCGGACAAATCTACAACCGGGTTCGGGCCGGGTCCGGGTTAAAAATCCTAACCCGAAAGCGGGCCGGGCCGGGTTCGGATTGATATAAAAAATTTACGGGTTCAAGCGGGCCGGCCCAAACCCGGCTCGCGGACGGCCCATTGCCATCATCCCTATGTGTATTCATCCGTTTTGTTTTAAGATTTTTAACAAATAAAATTTAAACTTAAAAAATAAAATTTAAACTTTTTTATTAATTTGTTTTCAATCAATTTCCATTTTATTTGTTAAAAATGAAATGTATAAGTAACCGTCTAATTTCTATAGTAAACGTTTAATAGATTTCCGATATTGAAATCTTATTAGAATTACAAGTTTTTTCATTGTTATTTTCGAATGATGGAGTCTTTCCACCATTTGATTCAATACTACTGCTTGCTATCTTGTTCATTGAAATGTCTTCTCCTTCTGTGATTTGGCACCAACTTTCATATATGGAACTTGTAAAATCTTTTCAATAAACACAAATAAGATTATTCTTATAAATTAGAGGTGCTAAGTAACATGGTTATTAATCAATCTTTAAGTAATATAAATTCTCCATACCTATGTGGTCAAATTTAGGGTTATTATCCTAGTCATACGTTAAGGAATTCGGAACCTACCACAAAGAGTGGAAATGATAATTTATTACTGCTTTTGAAGTAGTTTCGGAGAGGAGTGCAACACTATCCATTTCAAAAAATAATAAATTTTTTATTATAATAATTTCACATCCTCCACAGGGTATCAGAAGGGGTTCAACCTAATCAAGCCCCCGCCTATCAAGGCACTACTTCGGACACTGATTTCATAGGAACTATTGGTACATGTTTTGCATTTCCATAACTCTGACAAAGATCACATCTTCTAATTAACTCTTTAGCATATGTCATGATAAATAGCCAATAATAACCTACTAATAAAACCCTTCTAGTCAAGGTCTTATAGCCACAATGGGAAGACTCTTCCCCATCATCTAATTCAGATAAAATTGTTTGCGACTCATCGGAAGTGAGGTCAAAACCAAAAATCTGAGTGTTTTAAACGTTAACTTCTTAGCTAGGCTTTGTGGCTCATATATGGAAACCTTCTTTATTTTCGACCTCCATGTTAAAGGTCGTTATTATAGAAGGGAATTCGTGTATCAAAATACAAGGGTATGCCTCAGAATATGCAATAGTGGCTAAAGAGTGAGCCATCGAATTTTCTTATCTTGGCACATGTTCATATTTTACATATTTAAAGCAAGCATAAATTTCTTTCAACACTTCCAAATAGTTCACAAAAGGTTCTTTCCTTGCTTTAGATTGTCCATGCGCTTGATGTACGAACAGTTGTGAATCACTCAATAATCGGATTCTTTTGGCACCCCATATTTGAGCAAGCCTTAAACATGTTATAGCTCCTTCGTATTGTACTTTATTGTTCAATTCCTTAAGACCAAACATATAGCTTCGTACATTGAGTCTCCAAAGGAGAAAAGTAAGAAAATTCTTGCCCCACAACCTATCATGATAGATCCTCTATATGTTTGAATTACCCAATTTTTTTCATATGTGTGAATAGAAGTTTCTTCATATGGTCTCTGAATGGAACTCAACCAAGAAGTATGCTACGACTTAAGCTTTGGTCGTTGTATGAGGACCAAATTCATTATCATAGTCTCTCAATTCCACAAACCACTTGGTCATTCGACCCGATATATCTCACTTTTGTAGTAAGTTTTTTAAGTGGAAAAGAAAGTTGAACCGTGATGGAATGTGCTTGAATATAATGCCTCATTTTCCTGGCCGTTGTTACCAAGGCTACATCCAAAATTTCCTATTTGAAATATTTTTTCTCATCATCCAACAAACGTTTGCTAACATAGTAAACTAGGGGAATGTAATTAATAACCTCCCTAACTAATACCACACTCGCATCATAATTCAGTACCCCTGATATACGAACAACCTTACTCCGATGATCGGTTTGAATAGATTTTTGTGCAAAAATAAATATATTCTGATTTTAAGGAATTACTTATCGCAATTTGGGGACCAATTTAATTCTTTGGCGTTTATCCGATGACCTTGAAATAAAGCTATTCAAAGTTGACAGCCTTCTAGTCAACACTTGAAATTCTGGGGTGGACCGATGATGATCCATAGTTAATAATGCATCTAGCTGCGTTGGGTCAGCCTGGATCCCTTTTTTATTATTGATATACCTCAAAAGATTTCTGGATTGTACTACAAAAGTACACTTTTGCTGGATTCAACTTTAATTTAATGGCCTCCAAATTAGAGAAAATTTATTTAAGATCAAGCAAATTATCCTCCTCCCTTAAATTTTTTACCACCATGCTATAAATATAGACTTTTACATTTATCATAATTTTATTGGAAAATGTTTTATTAACTAGATGCTCATCAGTAGCCCTGACATTCTTTAAGCCAAATGGTATTAACTTGTAATAGTGTAGTCGCCTGTGACTGATAAACGTAGTATGATTATATTTCTTCAGATCCATTTGTATCTGATTGTACCCAGCAAAGGTATCTATAAAAGATAGCAACTTATTTCCCAAAGTGGAATCCACCAATAGATATATTAGAGGAACTCGAAATGGATCTTTAGGGTATGCCCTGTTGAGATTTATGAAATTAATACACATTTGTCATTTAAAATTAGTCTTTTATGAGTACTAGGTTGGCCGTTCATAATGGATACTGAGATTCCCAAGCATGTCTCACATATCTCTCGACATCTTTAACAATGACTTCAGATTTCTCTATGGAAAAATCCATTCTTTTTTAGATTAATGGGCCACCTACGAAGCCACATACAACTTATTACAAATGACACTAGCTGATATACCAGTCGCATCTTCATTACACCAGGCGAACATGCAAATTTTACGACAAGAATGATGGTAATTTCTCTTTTAATTCCGATGGCAATCTAGCTCGAATTCTAATATTTTTCCCATTTACTAAAAAGTGTACTTTGACCTTTTCAACTGGGATAACATCACTATGAGTCTCTCTTGGATAAGTTATTTTTTTCGGATCCGAATATGACTCAAGTAGTTGGTATTCCGTCTTGTTCGTCACATTTATGAACTGTTGATGCAACAATATGCATCCTTAATAGCTAATATCTAACAAAGATAGCATTATAAGGGAGTTGTTTGTAAACTCCTTAATGGTCTTTTTCCAAGAATAGCCTTCCCTTTCGAACTCCCCAATAACATCAACGAAGTTACCTGTAAACTCTACTATGTTTTTGTTCAAGCGGAGTATGACATATTGGTTCTTCATCTATTTATATGTGAAAATAACAAGATAATAGTTGAGCTACCAGTGTTAATCATATTGCTCAATAATCACCATTTTACTATCTTGTTTAGGAGCTTCTGTTTTTTTCCTTCAAACAACAGGTGAAGCAGCCTGAGTCCCATGCGTACTTGGATGTGATCTGTTACTCATTGACCTATTCCTACTTGTGACTTCTCAAAGGTATTTAATTCTATGCTCTGAATTAATGATTTTATCTCATGCTTTAAAACAATAAAATTCTTACTGTCATATCCCACATCATTGTGATACCTGAAGAATCGTGTGTTTTTTCCGTCAGAGTCTGGATAGATGCAGGCTTTTGAAATTTCACAGCATTCTTTGTCCTATCATAAATTATTGTTACATTATCAATTAGTTCAGCTAAATAATTGAGTTGAACCCACTAGTTTCTTATTTGCCTAGATTGTTGCCTTTGATTAGTCTAGCTCGATCTAGGCCGATGAGATAATTTTTACTGAATCCCTCCAGTTATTATTAATTATTTTTTGTGGATCACTGAATCAGTGAGCTCATCAGCTAATAACCATTATCGGAGTGCGACTATAGCTACATGTTCAATGAAATCTTCCAACCCATCTCTGGTGTTCATAAATTGTTGAGTATAATCTTGTAAAAATTCATTAGGGTGTTGCTAACAATGAATTATTGTATCTATATTCTCTCTAAGTTCTTTATTTCCCACAAATTTCCTTCGGAAGGCCATCCAAAACATATTGAAATTCTTGATCGATCCCTGCGGTAATCTATTATACGACTTGAAAGAGCTATCCTTTAACGTTCGAGAAAAATCTATACATAGCAACTTGTCATCATTATCAAGACTCATCATAAAATTCTTAAATTGTTCAAGATGGTTATCGAGATCTTGACTCCTATTATACTTTTCCATCTTTGAAATGTCAAAAAGCCTGGGTAGATGTTTAGAGAGAATCTTTGAAGACAAATGTGACTGCATCCAATTATATCATTGACTAAACACGTGGTCCTCGTCAGAAAGTGGTGAAGACCCAAACTCGAATTACATGATGAAATGATCACTTATAAATCGATCTATGTTATGGTCAGCTGACCTCTCCACATTTTCCTAATATTTTTTCTTTTTTTTTCTTAACCTTTCGACCCATTTTCTTCCTCGAACAATCATTCTTACTTGATCCATGATGTTTTTTCAAATATATTTTAGCTAGTTTTCATTTCTTCTTATAACAATGATCACTACTTGAAGAAGAAGAATAGGAAACTTCTGATTCTTATTTATTGTTGAACCCTAAATAGACTCCGGATTATTTGAGAAAACTTAAGCTCAGTGTTATTTTTTCGATTCTTTGTGGGCTTTAAGAGACTGGTCATTCTGACCTTGCTTCCAGCCTGCTTCTAGGCTCTTAAGCTTCAATTTCTACTCGAAATTGATCACATTCCTCTTGTATGGAAAGCTTTTCTTCAATATCATTATTCACATGAGACGTGTGCACATGCTCTTCTTCGACTCTAACCTCCTCATTTTTAAGAGGGGGATCTATCTGCATATCATGATCCATGCTCCAAACAATTCCGAAGGTAAACTTAGGTTTTCGATATCACTATCCGGGTACCTTTCTCAATGCTCCTATTATGGTAGCCAATTTGATAAGGATAAAACTAAGTCGGAGGGTGTTTAAGTAAATGTCTATGTAATGTTTTAAATATGACATGGAAGGCAGAGAGATAATCGAGCTGCTTTACTTAGTGAGATATTCTTTTAACCCTTTTTTAACTCTGAGTCCACGAGCCAATCGGGTCGGGTAGTTAATATGGGTCAAACCCGTAAGCCTCAAAGCCCGTTAAACATTATCAATTATCCATGGAATGACCAAAGATTCTTTAGTATATGTTTAAGAAGTTGGTCAATTTGTTAATGTTAATAAGTGAACCATTTGTCAAGATGACAAAGTCGTCTGTATATGCTAAGAAATTGATACTCATATCACTTTTGCTTTTGTATGTCATTGAAGGATTTAGGTTGGTGAGCTGATTAATACCTTTTTATTAGGTATTCTTTAATAATTATAGAAAGGTAGAGGCATATGGTATCATTTTCCTTATGACATTGGTTCATTTGAAGTATCCTTTTAATTGACCATTCGCAATGATGGAGAAAAAATGTATATTCAATTCTTTTTTTAATAAGTTTAATGAATTTGGGATGAAACCTAAATGCATTGATTACATTTAATATAAAATTATAAGATAGTCTATCAAAGGTATTGGTCATATCAATTTTAAGGATTATGTTGCTGCCTCTTGAGGTTTTGTTAAGATCATAAATAATTTCTTGAGAGACACGGATTTGTTCATGGATTTTTCTTCCATGATTAAACCCCCATTACTCTGCAGAGATTATCTTTGCGAGAATAATTGAAAGCCAATTGTTAAGAATTATGAATATAATTCTATTTAGGACAAAGGCCTAAATTCTTTTAAATATTTTGGGTTTGAGGATTTAGGAAGAAGACAAATGGCAGTGAAAAATGTGCCATTTGGGGCTGGTTTTCATTGAAGTAGTCAATGACAGCCATGACTAAATTATTTTAGATAATTTTCCATCATGTTTGATAGAAGGCTTCATTGAACCCATCAGGGTGCCATACTATTTGGTGACATAATTTTAATATTCTTATAGATTTCATCTATTGTTGGAGGGTTAAGGAGTAAGTGATGTTCATTATCAGAAATTAGCTTGGGCATAATGTTCATTGGATCCCAATATTGGTTAATAATATTGTTAGATGCCAATAAGGATTTAAAGTAGTTGGCAGCTTGCTCACTTATTTGCGTTTGTTATTCAAGGCATATACCATCATGGTATATGCCTTTCATTATGTTTTTCTTTTTTCTTTTCTTCACAAAGTTATGAAAGAGGGCATATCTTTTGTCACCTTGTTTAATCCAGTTTATATTTTATTTTTTCTCCCGATAGGCTTCTTCTCCTGCCAAGAGAATGACATAATTGGAATTAGCTTTAACCTAGTTTTTTTTATTTCTAATGACTATTGATTTTGAAGAACACTCTCATAATATGATACCTCCTCCTCAACTTTGGATATATACTTAAGATATTGCCAAAGGTTTCATTGTTCCAAAATTTAAGGCTAGTTTTAAGCCTTTTTAGTTTTTGTTGGAAGATTATTAGAGGATGACCAGTAATTGGTATGTTCGAAGAGTTCTTGATAGTTTGATTAAAATCAAGATGTAAAGTCCATATATTAAGAAATATAAATGGGCATTTTGGCTTAAAAGAGTTATTTTTAAGGTTTTGCTTATTGATGAATTGTCTGCGCAGGTTTTAACAAAGTGTTTCACTTGGATTTTATCAAAACGATTTCTCTTTTTTCATTTATTAAAATATTATCTAATATTTTCCAACATATTTTGTTTCTCCAAGTTTATAGACAACTAATATAGCCAGGGTTTTCTAATGCACAATGCAACATTATATTGTTGACGTCATCTAGACTTCTTAAACACAATGTGGAACATGATAAATGCTCAGTATCAGATAATACGTAATTGAAATCTCCCAAGAGAATCCGCTCAAGTGCATTGTTTAAGAGATCCCTAAGTTTATCCCTCAATGGAATTCTGGTTATTTTGTTGCATTTAGCATATATTATAGTGGCCATTATCTCTTTATTGTCAGATGTTTGATGGACTTTAATGTACATGAATAAATCATGTTGACAGGTCACACCCACTTTTAATTTATCCCTCAATGGAATTCTGGTTATTTTGTTGCATTTAGCATATATTATAGTGGCCATTATCTCTTTATTCTCAGATGTTTGATGGACTTTAATGTACATGAATAAATCATGTTGACAGGTCACACCCACTTTTAATTTATCCCTCAACATGAGCCATATTTTATTTGATGGATTAGACACACCGTTGTCAAAGATAATAATTTTTATTAATGGTTTAAATTTATTTTCAGTTACCATAGGTTCTTGTAATGCTAAAAATCGTTTTTTCAGTTTTAATTAATGTTTTAAGCCTACATATGGTAGACATGTTTCTTACTCCTCTAATATTCAAATTTAGTATGTTAATAGTCATTTTATATTAGAAGAGGAAGGGTTGTTTGATCCTCTTAGGCTCATTGTTGTGTATATTAAGGTCTTGTTTTTTTTTAGGTTTAACCTTGTTTATTTTATTTTTCATAACATCTTTATTCTCAGTGGCTTTATCATTGTGTTCATATGTTGGAGTTACTGGAATGCTTCTTGTTAGAGTTGCCTTATGAGATATATCATTATGATCATGCTCAAATGAGTCTTGTAAGGCATTAGATTTTTTCTCAAGGTCAATTGAATTCAATGCTTCAATTATTTGAGTATTTAACATCTCAATAGTGATTGAAGAGTTATGAGGTTGGTCGTTATTTTCCTGGATTTTTTAATTTTTTGTGTGTGTTTTAATTCATGGTAAGTTCTTTATAGTCTCCTATAAAGCTTAGAAACTTGTTTATCAATAGTTTTATTTTTATTTTTATTTATGATACCAACTATTATATATTTAACACTGTATTTTTTTAATTCATGGTAAGTTCTTTATAGTCTCCTCTAAAGCTTAGAAACTTGTGTCTGGCAACACAGTGTTGTGTCTGTGATAGTGTTATTATGCCTTGACAGTACTATGTTCGGTAGTACAAATAAGTGTTGTGATAGTATCATTGTTAGTCTTGTGGTATGAGCCCATTAGGCCCATTATCTAGTAAATTTATTTATTCACTATAAATAGACTACTAGGACTACACAAAAACACAATCTGAAATCTGTAATCCTTTTTTATATCATACTGAAACACTTTTCTCTGGTGGTGCATGTGGACGTAGACAATTGTCGAACCACGTTAAATCTTGTGTTCTTTTCTTTTCTGTCCTTTATCTCGTGTTCTGTTTATTTGTGTTTAGTGCTTGAGCCATTTGTGATAAAGTTTATACTGATTTATAAAAAAATTGGTATCAGAGCCACGAGGTGAAATTAGGCCTTTTACAATTAGGGTTTGACATTTGTGATAAATTTCATAGTGATTTACAACAACAAAATGCATTATTGAAAACTTTGATGGGGGATCTAACTTTGCATTGTGGAAAATTAAACTGAAATATTCATTGGTACGGCAAGGGTTGTGGAAGGTTGTGGAGAATAAGTTACCAGAATAGATGAAAGAAGAGGAGAAGAAAAATCTTCAAGAAAGTGCTTTGTGCTAATTATAATAAGTGTGAAAGACAATGTGCTTCGCGAGATTAGTGGTGAGAAGACTGCTGCTTGCGCATAGAAGAATCTTGGAGATATTTACTCAGAGAAATCAGTAGTAAAACCGATTATACTTGAAGAAGCGCCTGTACGATTTCAAATTTTAATTATAATGGACTTGGAGAACATAGATATCAATATTGAGGATGAGGATCAAGCTTTGTTTTTCTTGAGATCGTTACCAGCCCCATATGAAAACTTTGTAGATACCATAATGTATGGTAAGGATAATTTATTGCAAGCATATGTCAAAGAGGCACTGAAATCAAAGGAGTTGAGACAATTGCAGCCAGAAAATTAGGCTGAATGGAGAGGTCTTATGACTTGAGGAAGATCTAGAAGCAAAGCGAGTTCTTTAGAAAGGAAGAACTAGAGGTCCAAATCAAAGGTAAAGAACTCAAACTATTATATATACGGTCATCAGGATCATTATATGAGAGATTGTCCAAAATTGAATGGTAAGAAGGGAAATAAAAATAAAAATGCAGCAAACATTATTGAAGGTGTGAACGATTCCGACGATAGTGAAAACATTGGTAGAGAAGATGTATTATCCGTGAGTTCAGACTATGGGCAAAACTCTTTGATACTCGATACTGGCGCTACATATCACATGTGTTAGTTCAAGAAGTAGTTTGCTACTTACAAGCCAATGCAGGGAACTGTCTATTTAGGGAACAGTTATTTGTTGACTGTTTGTGGTATCTATAACATCGATATCGGAATGTCTGACGGGGTTGTTAGAATCTTGACGTGCTGGCATGTTCCTAGGTTAAAGAAACACGTGGGACACTAGACTCTCGGGGTTATAAGTACCGTGCAGAATACGGTGTAATCAAAGTGACAAAAGGCTCAATGATGTACATGAAAGGAAATTTGCATAAGGGTCTTTACATTCTCTAAAGAAGTGTTGGTTTGGTGATACTGCAGTAGCATCATCAAGGAGTAATAACTAAGGTAGGCAGGATCAGAATTAGTTATGGCATTGGCGTCTTGGTCACATGAGTGATAGAGGATTAGTTGTTTTGGGAAAGAGAGATTTGTTAAAAGGGTATAAAGCAGAATCATGAGGATTTCGTGAGTATTGTTTGTTTGGTAAACAAACTAGAGTCAAATTCAGTAATTCTACTATAAGAAAGACTAAAAGGTCAGTGGACTACATTCACTCAGATCTTTTGGGTCCAAACAGAATTCCATCAAAGAGTGGAGTCAGATACTACATGAGTTTGATTAATGATTATTAAAGGATGGTGTGGGTTTACTTTCTGAAATAAAAGATGAGGAATATTCAACCTTTGTCAAATGGAAGATGATGATTGAGAAAAAATAGGAAGAAAAATAAAACGTCTTAGGACAGATAATGGGTTAGAGTTTTGCAGTCATGAGTTCAACAAGTTCTGCGAAGCGGAGAGAATAGTGTGCCATCGCACTTGTTCTAGAACACCACAACAGAATGGAATCGCAGAAATAATGAAAAGAACATTTTATGAGAAGACATGAAGCATGCTCTTGCATTTTGATGTGGGAAAAGATTTTTGGGCTGAAGCTATCAATGCAACGTGTTACTTGGTGAATCGGTCTCCATCAACGGCTATTGATTGTAAAAATCCTTTTGAGATTTGGTCTGGATCGTCGGCTTATTACGAATATTTGAGGGTGTTCGGTTTTCGTGCGTATGCCTATGTGAGAGATGGTAAGCTTGAGCCGAGGGGAAAAGGTGCATATTTCTAGGATATGCTACTGCAACGAAGGGATGTATGTTATGATGTATCTTTCCAAACTCTCCAGGTTTTCTCATTAGTAGGGACGTTACTTTTAACGGGTTTGCTTTGATAGATAGTTAAAAGGAAGTAGGAGAAATGGTCGAATCAGGATCAGTTTTGAATAAACAGGTGGATCTTGAAGTAGAATCAGTTCCTAGTAGGTCCAATAATTTGAGTCATTCTGAGGTGGATCCTAAATTAGGAGGTGAAGCGTCAACATCAGATGATAACGACGATGATGGACTTGAACCAGAACAACGACCTTATAGCATATTATTGGGTAAAGAAAGAAGAGATATTATACTTCTAAAAAGGTATGAAAATTTAGTTGCATATGCTCTTTCAGTTGCAACAAAAGTTGAATTGCAGGTACCTAGTAGTTACAGATAAGCTATATCGAGTTTAGAGGCAAATTGATCGATTGGTGCTATGAGGGAAGATATTAAATCTCGTTATAAGAATCAAACATGGAAGCTTGTTGACTATCCTAAAGGACAGATTGTAGTAGGCAGTAATGGGTGTTCAAGAAAAAATAATGTAATCCAGGGGTTGAGGCATCTCGATTCAAGGCAACACTGGTTGCTAAGGGTTTTTCTCAAAGGGAAGGAATCGACTTCAATGAAGTGTTTTCTCCAGTGGTAAAGCATAGTTCGATTTGAGTTTTGTTAGGCATGGTAGTTTTGCGAGATTTAGAGCTTGAGCAGTTGGATGTGAAGACTGCATTTTTACATGAGACAACTAGAGGGATTTATCAAACCTAATATGGAGGATAAAGTTTGTCTTTTGAAAAAGTTACCGTATGCTTTAAAATAATCAGCTAGGCAATGGTACAAACATTTTGATATATTCATGGTGTCAAAAGGGTTCATGAGGAGTCTATATGATACTTGTGTGTATCATCAAAAGATGTCAGAAGATTCGTATGTTTACTTGTTGTTGTATGTGGATAATATGCTTATTGTTGCTTGTAGTATGTCAGACATTATGCAGATAAAAAAGCAGCCTAGTGCTGAGTTTGAGATGAAGGATCTGGGTAGAGCAAAAAAGATTCTTAGTATAGAGATTATCAGGAATTGAAGTGTAGGATCATTACAATTGTCTCAACGAAGCTATATTGAGAAAGAGTTACAACGATTCAACATGCTTGGTACTACAAGCAACAATAAGCAGGTTGTTTACAGCAGGAGCGGCCAAGGATGATGTTGAGTTGGAACAAATATCGAAGGTTCCATATGCAAGTGTAGTTGGTAGTATCGTGTATGTTATGGTATGCATACGTGCTTATATTTCACATGTGGTTTGTGCAGTGAGCAGGTACATGGGATGTCATGGGAAAGAACACTTGTAGGCAATGAAATAGATACTTCAGTATCTTAAGAATACTACGAACGTTGGATTAACTTTTAACATGACCGATATTGGTGGATCGCTGAATAATGTTGCAGGATCAGTGATTGGTTTTGTTGATTCTGAATGTGCAGGTGATATGGATAAAAGAAGATCGCCAACATGATATGTATTTACTCTAGCTGGGAGTGCGATCAGTTCGAAAGCATAATTGCAAGCTACTGCAGCTTTGTCTACAACAGGGGCAGAGTACATGGTAGTAACAGAAGCAGTTAAACATGCAATATGGTTGCAAAGTTTGGTGTCGGATTTCGTCTTGGATAGGACTAGTATAAAAGTGTTTTGTGACAGTCAAAGCCCTATATGCCTTACAGGGAACCAGATCTATCATGAGCGTACAAAGCACATAGATGTTAGGTATCATTTTATTCGTGATATAATATCAAAAGGAATTATTGGTGAGTCAGAAGAAGAGACGTTTCTTTGTTGATAGTGAAGAAATGATATTCGTCTCAAGGGGAAGATTTGTTGTGAATGAGTCGAATAGTGCCTTGACAGTGTACTATGTCTAGCAGTACACATTTGTGTCTGTGATAGTGTTATTCTGCGTTGACAGTGTACTGTGATTAGCTGTATAAATAAGAGTTGTGACAGTATCATTGTTAGTCTTGTGGTATGATCTTATTAGGCCCATTATCTAGTAAGTTTATTTATTCCCTAAAAATAGACTACTATGACTACACAAAAACACAATCTGAAATCTCTAACACTTTTTCTATCGTAGTGAAACACTTTTCTCTAGCGGCGCCCGTGGGCGTAGACAATTGTTGAACCACGTTAAATCTTGTGTTCTTTTATTTTTGTCTTTTATCTCGTGTTCTGTTTTATTTGTGTTCAATGTTTGAGCCATTTGTGATAAATTTTATAGTAATTTATAAGAGTATTGGTACTCCTATGTCTTTTTGAAGGTATGTGTACGAAAATAAAACATCGGTCTAGGTTATATTCAACATACGAACACATTAGTCAAACTATCCTTATTAGCTTAATTTATTCTAAGAAAGAATGATTCGTGATGATATAATTTGAGTAATAAAACAAAAATGTTACATATTTTGACGAATAAAAAATCATATAATTATTTTGTATCTTCAAATCGTGAAATAGAGTCGCATTTCCTTAACAACAATTTTGAGTGATATACTCTCATTGGAGCCTGTAGAAGAGATCATGGCCTTAGAAGTGACTGTAGGCCCAGTCTTGATTAAATATAAATTTTGGGTACTTTATATCCCCTTCAACTAAAGAGCTACCTCTCCCATATGGATCTCAATTCATTTTATCTTTCCCTCACCCTCGGTCAATGAGTTTTCCCTTCGTAAGTTAATTTGTTTTTGTGCCAGTCTTTCTTTTTCCCAGGATTTTTGGTTGCAAGTCCATTTCCACTTGCCACCAAACATGGTTAGAGACTCAACTCCTAACTAACCACATTCTACACTGAATAAATTAGTTGTGATCTTTTTTCGGGAACGAAGCTGTAGATAAGGATAAAATAATTAGATCTCTTTTAATTAAGTTTTATTTTCCCTTTTGAGTCAGGTTCTTAAGACAGGGCAGGAGATTGGGTTTTCTAAATCTCTCTCTTCTAGCCATTAGTTCGAGATCAAAATTGGGTTGTCTAGGCCAAGAGCCATAGTTAGTTGTTGTTTCCTTTTGGTTTTTTTCTCATTGTTAATACCGGCAAGACCGAGCAAGATGATACATGGTGTTTACCAAGATGGCCATGAAAGACCAAGAAAAAATGGTGTCCCCAAATCCACAAGGCCGGGTTCATGGCTACCAGTAATGGTTATCCCAACAAGAAAGGGCTGAATATCAGTACTAATATGACACTAACATAGACAAACCTTGCATATGTGGTTGGTGTGGTGTTCTTAGTAAATTTAAGCACTCTCCACGTATCCCTCATATGGAAGTTCAGAAAAATACTAATGTGGCTTTGCATGAATACCCTCTTTCTATATAGAATAAAGGGTAGTTGTGATTCTTGCTCAAAAAGCAGACCGAACGCGTTCACGTTAGTAGCTCCTCTGACCCGGTAGCATTTATGATTCGTTCGTTCGACTGTCCCTCAGTGACGGGATCAAGAAGTACCAGAAATAGTCTCTAAAATGGGCGGACAACGATAAATGGTTGTGGAGGGCCTCAGTGGGTGGCAGTTGTTGAAACAGAATCAGAGTAGGTACATCAACAACACAACTCAAAGCGGATAAGGACTTCCTTATAAAGTGGTGAGTTATTCAAAACTTGATCAAAGAACCAGCATTTATTGGAGCTGCTATAGATTCAATTACAAAAGTATAGTTTGAAGAAAAAAAAACATAGAAAAACAGGTACATAAAAAGGATTAATGTTCCTAAGTTGATTGCTTTGTATCTTGTGTCATTGATGATAAATATATTAGGCCCAAACCTGTTAGCTCATATGTTTTATCTATAAATAAGAGCATATACATTATGTAATAGATAAGCTTTTTAAATAATAAAACCTTAATCGTCTTTCTTTTTTTATCTTATTCTACATGTTATCAGAGCGTATGTTTACATCTTGAGTTTAAGTTTCCGTGTCTTCCATTATGTCGGCGGACAGTTGTTCCAGTTGTCCACCGGAAGAAAAACAAAAGAAAACAAAATTGGTTTTCGGAGCTGGTGTGTGCAGCCACAATCAACATACTTGATCGAGAGGCAAGCGGTGTCTATTTTTCCTCAATTTTGGAAAATGGGTTTAGGACATCCAATCTATCAATCTGGGTGGTTAAATTATGATTCAGTGTTATGGTTCCGTAAAAAGCGCAACTAGAACAATGCATATTTATGTTGGTAAAATTGTGGATTCAATTTTGATTTTGATTGGGAATTAGATTTGAATTTGGATTTGGTATCAGGATTTAGTATTCAATTTATTTTTGGTTTTGGATTTGGATTTGGAAATCAGATTTAGTTTAGATTTCGTTTGGATCGGTCTGGATTTCTTTGGATTTCGTTTGGATTTGTCTGGATTTGTTTGGAGTCGTTTGGAGTTTCGATCTCCTTTCTCGTTTGGATTTGTTTGGTGTTTAGATTTCGTTTAGAGTTTGGATATTTGAGATTGGATATTTCATATTTGAGATTGGATATTGGAGATTGGAGATTGGAGATTGGATTTTGAAGTTTCAATTTTGGTTTTGACGTTTTGTTTTGATTTTGGCTTTCGATTGTGATTTTCTCGTCTAGTGTTTGGATTATATTCAATTTTAGTTTTCGATTTCGGGTCGGAGGTTTGAATTTAGGATTGAAGATTTGAGATTTAATATTTGAAGTTAGTCTTAGTTGAAGAAGAAGATGAGGTAGAATAAATGCGAAAAAGAATACTTGAAGAAGATGATGAGGTAGAATAAATGCAAAAAAAAAATACTTGAAGAAGATGCATGCAAAAGATTACTTGAAGAACATTTATAAAGAAGATGAGAATAATATCGAATATATACTCATCACCAGAATAGTTCCCGAGTGCCTCATTGTTGTGCTTCCTTGCGTATCTCTGGTTTCTCAAGAACTTTGGATCCATTCCTCTGGTTGAAGTGTTTCCGTTCCTTTTAGGTTTTTTGATTCTGTTACGATGATCCTTGTGGGACTGGTTATTAGTGGTGTAAAGAATACGTATGAAGAAGATTTAAAGATTGAAGACAACTGCGGATTTCTTTACACATATCATTTGAGGATGAAATTTTTACAAAAGCTCGGTTTATTTTCTTTGTGACAAACTCTCATTGTTTATAACACATTGTGATTTTGAGAGAGGGTCTTAGAAATATTAGGACCAAACCCGTTAGATCATATGTTTTATTTATAAATAAGATCCTATACACTATATAATAGATATGTTTTCTCAATAATGAAACCCTAGTCGTATTTCTTTGTTTATATTTTTTCTACAATTTGCACATACTTAGGCATCATCTGTTTCTCCACCAATCAACTCGGTTTCTTCGGGACTATCAGGTGGAGATTTATAAAGTTCATACTATATCGATAATCAGGTCCAATATCTCTCCAACTCAAGATCATAATACATGCTCTGCAAATCACGAAGTAATAAAATCTCAATTGTACGAATGACTTTTTCAGTGTTTTTAATGAGAATGATGGGAAGTTGGGAATTAGCTTCGACCATCTCAGCATGTGCGACCACAGTAGGAATCTTTTTAGTCTGAACGATGGTGAGTTCAATTATTATAAGTCGCTTTGGTAAAAAATAATAGGAGTGTTTTAGTGAGAGAGCGATTTTAGAGAGAGAAAGTGAGAGAACACCAGTGAGTAAGAACAAAGTTTCAACACCTTTATTAGGTCAGCCCTAACCTTTATATAGAGGCACCGGGACTTAGTAGTTACACAAAGGATAAATTACCCTTAGTTCTCAATAAAGATATCTAATTACAATCGTTCCTTTAACCTTCTATTATTTACATTTAAGTCCCTGAACTTCTATTTACTTATCAGTAGCCCCCTAGTTCTCATGTCAGTAAATGAATGAGAAGTAACCGTCTTCGAAGTATGCCTTCAGAAAATCATTACTTGAGTTAACTTCGAAGTCGATCTATAAAATCTAACCGTTTAAATTCTTCATGACTTCCTAGGTGGTAGGCTTACAGGTATTACGATAGATGTCGAACACGTGACGTTGTTACCGTTTCAAATTTTTCCCAATCATCACAAAACCTTTTCCACTTCTACACATCTTATTCCTCCTATAAATCCGTTAGAAATTTTGACTTTCTGTTTCACAACCCAAAATTCTTGAGAGATAAACAGCAAACCTTCTAAATTTTGGCTCCCTTCAATGCCTTATTCAAAACTTCTAGTTGTTTTCACCAGAAAAATCATATTTTCCGATCAATCTTCAACCTGTTTATGAGGAAAAAACCAAGATCCAGAAGATCTAAAGCAAGAATACCCAAAAAACCCAAATCTCCAAAACCTGACGATAACTTTATCTTCGGAGCTTACGATTACTTCTGCATAAGTGAAAGAACAGACGAATATATGGTTGCTGGATCGATAAGCAATGTTCCCCTTGAAACATCAACAAAACCCATTTATAACGGTAACTTCGATCCATCCAAAGTTCCTGCTTTTTCACCTTCTCTTGTTACTGAAGAGATTCAATCTTCGAAAACTTAGACATAAAAAAACCCACTAACTACTCCTCAAATTTCAACTTTTCTTACCAATTCATCGCCTCGAACTAGTCCTAAAGCTGGTTAATCCTACTCATAACAATCTGAAGTGACCCCTTCCTCTATTTATCCTTCAAAAGCTCCTAGGAGACAAACTTTTATAGCCATGGGAGACGATTATGATGCTACACCAAACCCTTCTACCAACTCTCCTCCCCGGAGGGAAAGTGTTGATAAAGTTACAGTAACTCAACAAAGTCCCTCGAAGAATTCTCCACAGCCGAGAGACGATGCGTCAGATGCAGAAGTTGATTCTTATGCGACCCAATCAAACAACGAGGCTGATACTGACGATGAGACCTCAAAAGAATCTGAAGATGCCCCTCTGAAAAATATACGCAGACACCCTTTTCTATGTAATCATGGCCTCCCGCTTGTCCCTGATTCTGATCACCATTAAGGATTTCATATCTTTAACAAAACTATCCAATGGACCAAACTACTGCCTTACATTAGATGATGATTGAAAATCATTGATGACCTTCTAGAGCGGACAAGTTCTCAAAGAAAAAGTCCATTTTCATTTCTAGAGCATTGGAAAATGGCAAAGAGATATCTGAAGCCAATCCACCAAAACTGAATCTTGTGTGGAAAAGCGGTCGTAAGTATTAGTATATCTCATTTTATATTGACTTTTTTAACTGTTGTTATCCTTATCCATTGTCAACCTATTTATATATTAGAAATTGTGATGCACTATGTGATTTGCTTACCGAAAGCCAAAGAAAAATTTGTCAAACTTACCACCTGGGCGGAAGCAGAATGGAATAATGCTTTTCACACGGTCTTCGAACCAATCAATTTTATCAATAGCCATTTTTTCCGATCACACCTAGAGCTTCTCCCCATGCAAATCTGATGGAGCGGCCCAACCTTCGACAAGTTGTCAAAAGGTTGGTCCACCCTGATTGTAAAGTATTCTTACCCGTGCGTAACAGATCTGACAATCATCTTCTTCTAAAGAAGAAAGCAAAGAAAGAGAAAAAGGCAACTAGTACATTTGGTGCTAGCCCTTCAACAAATCCGAAGCCCAAATGATTAAAACGAAAAACAAAACAAGAAACCATGTCAACCATTGAAGAAGAAACCGAAGAAGATCCTTCTTCGAAAAAGAAGAAAACTGCTACACCTTCGAAGAAGAAAACATTTGCGACCATCGAAGATGTAGTTTCTGATGACGATGAGGTCATGGCTGCTGGAAATCAACAAACTCCTCAACAAGAAAATGAAGCAACTGATGAAGATGCTACAATTGTTGTTGAAGACAACGAAGATGATGATCACTTCAATCCAGACAATTTCATTAACTTCAACGAGTCACAATAGCTTACTGGAGAAGAGGATCCTATCATCCAAGAAGTTCAAACTCGTCTACAGAATTTCAGAAGAATATCTGCTTCGTCTACCTCGGAGCATCTCTAGAAATCATTGCTTCGTCTGTTCCTACTACATCTTTGGACCACATCCCTCGTCCTAGCCCAATGATTTTTCCTCTTATTCCGCCAAACCCGACTGTCATTGCTGCACTTAAACCATTTTCCGATCTCGATAGTGCAATAAAAACATTTTCTCAACAAATCGAGGCTTCTCATGGTCATTTGAAATGACTGGCCAAGGATATGGTTCATTACAAAGGAATTGTTTATGCTGAGAAACAGTTGAGGAAAAAAATTTAAAATCATATAATCAATCAGTTCCATTGCTTCAAAATGGGAAGGTCTCAGCTTCTCTGAGGACTTATGTTTCTCAAAATCCATTTACGAGAGCAACATCACGTCGACAAAAAAAATTGATCACTTCGCATCAAGAGGAGATAAATAAGCTCAAGTCTAAACACCTTAAGGACTTAAATTGTGAGAAAAAAAACTTTGATAATCTTCAGACTTCTCTTACCACATGCGAAGTAGAAAAGAAAACTTTGTCCCATGAGATAACCACACTAAAATTTGATTTTGAAAAGAAAAAACAACTTTCTATTACTGCGGCAGAAGAAAAATTTTCGAAGGATATGTTAGAAGCCATTAATAATGGTAAGGAGGAGGAGACCATCCCACTTCTTCGGGAAATTCATGCTACATATCCTAAGATAGATCTTTCAAGTTTCTGGAATGATATTCCTGTTGATCGATGCCCCACCGAAACATTTGATCTTATCCCTAGCACATCGTCTGAAGAAGAATTATCTGAAGAAGAATCATCTTAATGATCTTGGCATCCCTTGTTCTCTTGTTTTTTTTTTCATTTGTCGTATTAATATCATAACCCCTGTACGCAACGAAGTATCTTAAATGAAAGGTTTTTGTTATAATTCGTCTGGCATCAAGTTATATAATTTTTTCATTTAAAGATATGTTACTTCCTCGACTAATATGTTCCACAACAACATGATCAAATAGTAACATTAAGTTTAGAACCTCCTGAAGATACAAAATTAAGCAATCCTTTTTTGCCTCGGAATTTCCAGATACTTGATTTGCTACTAATTGAGAATCTGTCTTATAGCACATTGAAGTTGCTCCACATATTTTTGCCAACCTTAAACCAGCTAAAGAAGCTTCATTTTCAGCTTTTGTTATTAGAAGCATGAAACCAAATTTGATAGATTGAAGCATCGTTTCTCCAAATGGAGCAATTAACTGAACTCCAACACTGCAACCTGAAATACTAGACCATCCATTTGTTCGAACGACCCACATCGAACTCGCTGATACAACAACCTGACTTTGAGAAATATTTGATCTGCTCGAATGAAATTCAACAAAAAAAATTGTCAACGTTTGAGCTTCAATCGTTGTTCGAGGTTTGAACAAGATATCATAAACTCTTAACTCTACTGACCACTTGGTTATCCTCCCCAAGATATCAGGATGTTGCAATACATTTTTTAAAGGGAATGAAGTTTGTACTTCGATAGTATGAGCTTGGAAGTAAAAGCGTATTATTCTTGCAGAAATCACCAATGCTAATGTTAATTTCTCAAGTTTAAAATACCTCTTTTCTGCTGCCACTAAACTTTTGATGATATAATACACTAGCTTCAGAATTAATGAATCTTCACATATCAATACTGCACTTAGTGCAAAATCCGATACCGCAATGTACAAAAAAAAAATTCTCCACTTCGAGGTTTTGACAAAATATCTGGTGATGATAACAAGTTCTGTATGCTTGTAAACGCTGCTTCATAATCCGATTTCCATTCAAATCTATTTGTCCCTCGCGACACTCGAAAGAAAGGAAAACATTTGTCAGCAAATCTAGAAATAAATCTATTAAGTGTTGTTGACCTTCTTATCAAAGATTTTACTTCTTTAACAGATCGAGGTGAATTCGTTGCTATCAGAGCTTTCAACTATTCTGGGTCAGCTTCTATTCATCTTTCACTGATAACATAACCCAAGAACTTCCATGATCAAACTCCGAAGGTGCACTTTTTAGGATTAAGTTTTAGTCTGATTGCCCTTAGATTAAAAAATGTTTCGTATAAATCATTTAGATGCGCATTATCCCTCAAACTATTTACCATCATATCATCAATATACACCTCTATGTTTCTTCTGATCTGAATGGAAAATGCTTTATTCATCAACCTTTGATAAGTAGCTCCAACGTTTTTCAATCCAAAAGGCATAACCTTGTAGAAATGCAATCCCCAGTCAGTTATGAAGGTCGTACATTCTTGGTCCTTTGGATATGATTGTATCCTGCGAAAGCATCAATGAAAGTTAATATTTTATTTCCCGTAGTGGAATCAACCAGTTGATCTATTTGAGGAACATGAAATGGATCTTTAGGATAGACTCAATATAAGTCTGTAAAATCCACACACATTCTCCATTTTCCATTCTTCTTTTTGACAACCACTGGATTCGTCGATCATAAAGGATATTGTGACTCCCTTATCTGTCTGACCCTGAAAAAATGATCCACTTCGGAAACTATCGAAAATTACTTTGATCAGCACCCCCTATACATCCTCCGTTCTTCAAGAGAAAATGTCCAAGTTAAAAAACAAAAATTCTAGCAGTTATTGACGTAAAACTGGGGTCAGTAAGGTTCCATTTACGAAGTACCCTTCCTTCACAAAACTTATACTCCTTAATTTCTTCAGTTACCGCCAAAGACCTTGGGGTTTCCCTCGGATCGTCAACCCTTTCATAAAAATCCGAGGTTAACCCCGCTGACTGCTATTCATTCATCAGGTCTCCACTACTGGATCCTCGGATCTGAAGTCCATTGGCATAACACTCTCTTGCAACTTTCTGGTCGCTTCAAAGGACCCCTGCACGATCCCCTACCACATATTTAAAACATTGATGTAGTGTCGACACAACCTTATACATTATGGACAGCCAAGACCGTCCAAAATAGCATTGTAACTTGTGGGACAGTCCACGACCATAAAGAGACTTTGGACCTTCTTCTTGAAAGGTCCATTTTCTTAGCTCACCTCTCCTTCGAATTCCCCAATCGCTCGTGCTGTCACACCAGTGAATCCTATAATATTACGCTCCGATTGAGAAATTTGAGGAGAATTACGCATCCTGTCATAAGTAGTTTTGAAAAGGATGTTTGCAAAACTACCGGTGTTTATGAGCACACGTCAAATTTCAAGACCAGCCACTTCTGCCCTAATAACTACCGCATCCTCATGCGGCCCCGATGTACCCTGCAAGTTGTCATCATCGAACAAGATAAAAGGTATAGCCTTTTTGCTATACAAATAAGTAGACACTTTTTCTTCAATTTCAGTTGTCAAATTGACAACATATCTCTTCCTTGAACTTTTAGTATTACTAGCTATTGAATCGCCTCCGCAAATAGCCAATGACTAAAAATATTCACACAAGCTTCGCACATGTCCTTTCTTTACCAACTCTTCAACAACCATCAAAATTAACCTATCTGGATCCTTATCCAAATTTTCCGAAGCAGCATCGAATTCATCATCCTTTGAATCTAAAATCATCAAATTCTCAGCTGGCGCACTTGGGTTAGTTGATCGTGAATATGATGCTGGAGTTTTCGACGCGCGTCCTTGTGACTTCACATAAGTCAAGAGTTTTATATTTTTAATCAAGATTTGGACATGTTTTTCAATGCAATGCAATCATTGGTATCATGACCAATGTCCTCGTGATATCTATAATATTTGTTATTCCGCTCCTCCGTTGGCCTATTTATTGATGCGGGCTTCCTGAAATTCACGAAGTTCTTGTTTTTGTCGAAAATTACAGCCACACTTTCTGTTAAATCTGCATAATACTCTGGCCTAATCCACTTATTTGGCCTAAATCTGCATAATACTCTGGCCTAATCCACAGTTCGAGGTAGAAAGTTATTATTCCTCAAACACAAATGTTGATTACCATTTGTGGGTTGCCCTTGGTTATTGTCCACCTGACCCGAAGTTTTTGGAACATTAACTGGTCCTACTCCGACCCTGGTTGACTCTTCAACTTTGATCTGGTCTTCAAAAGGTTCAAGCTCTCTATTTTTTGTTTCATTAGCCAGATTTCCTAGCAGTTACCCCTGGCGAAAATCTGTCACCGCCACACATTCTTCGTAATTATCCAAACTTGCCTTAGTCAGAACAAACCTCTTTTTATAGTCCTTTAACTTCTCTCCAACTTCCTGTTTGCACTAGATAATCGTATCTTCATTCTCAATCATCTCCTTGCTTCCAACAAACTACCTTCGAAAATCAGTATAAAAATCCCTGAAATTCGAAATGGATCCTCTCGAAATCCGATTGTACCACTTTAACGTTCTTCCTTTAAAAGTTTTTGAAAAAACACGACACACCAGTCATTCGTCATCTTCGAAACTCATCATGTAATTCTTGAATTGTTCGATGTGATCATAGGGATCCTGCATCCCATCACACTTTTTAACCTTAGCAATATCAAAACGTTTCGGAAACGTAATAGATACAATTTCACTTGTCAACGGAGAGTTCCTCCAATCGACACCCTGCACGTATTGATCCTCAGTCCCCATGACTGCATACCAATTCCGATCAGTCTCAGCATACTTATTCGATGTGTTCCCCCTACACCAATTGGATTCCCTCAAACAATGAGGAATGTTGGCCCTCTTAGATTTGTGTTTCTTCTTATGCTTTCGGGGTCATTCCCTTTCTTGTTCCTCATTCGAAGAACTTCTTAAAGCCTGAGGAAGAACTTTCAACCTCTTCCCCACTAGATGTGACCTCTTTTTATTTATTTTTTAGCTAAATTAGGGTCCAAATTTTGTTAACCATTCCCAAATTCTAGAGAATCGTTTTTAATAAATAGTCAAAGACGATTTTTCCCTTTGACCACGAATCTTTAATTTTGTCTTGTAGTGCATTGTGGGTATAGTTAACCAAATATAGAAGAACACAAAATTACTCCTCCCAACAACCCTCTTATACTCAAAATTTAACCAAAAATTCAAAAAGTCAAAAGAATTCAGAAACTCCAAAAAATTAAAAAACTCCAAAATCACTAAGAAACTCCATACACTCTCAAACCTCCCAAAATAAACAAATTTTTCGAAAAAATTTAAATCATTGAAGAATGGATTCAGTACGTGAGAAGGTTGATGAGGAGCGTGGAACTGCAAACATGGTACTTGTTCTAACCAATCTTTTGGAAAAAAGTTTCCATTTTTGTAGATTTTCTATATTTAGGAAGTTGGACCCGAACTACCCCAACGTTTTTAGCCTCCTCAACCGGCGGGGTTGAAGAACATTAAAACTTGATGATGAATGTTCCCTGCCGGTGGTGGTCATGCCCAACCGGCGGTGGCATTGACTTCCACCCGCCGGTTATAGTATTCGGTTCCCGACTGGGCTATTGTGTGGTCACCGACGGGGCTGAATCCTTAGGTTTATTTACATATTGGGGAAAAATAGTTAGGATCAACCCCGTCGGTTGGGTAATTGTCAACCGGGGGTTGACAACATCCCAGGCAGTTCGAGTAGTTTCAGCCGTCGGGGTGTTTATTACACCGCCAGGGCATAGTTTGTTACCCGTCGGTTCGTCTTGTCAGACCCGCCAGTTGGACAATTTTGAACCGGCGGTTGACAACGTCCCCGGTTGTTGACGCACCCCCGGCGGTGTGGTATTTTTAAACCGGCGGGGAAAGTGTTAATTAATATTATTTGTTCCAATCTAACATAATCTACTGTATTTTTTACGTAGGCCGAAGATTTAAAGAATGAAGATTTTAAGGAGGAAGATTTTAGTACGTGCATGGTGAAGGAGGAGGAAATGTCGGTGCCTTGCTCGGTCGATTATAGCCAATTGTTCGACACCAAATATCACTACTCTCAAGTGTAGTTGATCGAATGGGTGAAGCAGACCGCAACGGATAACGAGTTTGTGGTAATATTACGACGATGCGATAGACTTGATAGAAAAACTCCGAGAATTTTGTTTGTGTGTGAAAGATCTGGAGTTTACAAAAAATTGGTAGATCCAAAGCATATAAAGAGGAAGTTAATCGGCACGAAAAAATGCGGATGCCCTTTCACCCTTAAAGGAAAGAAGTTGGGTGATGATTTGTGGGGTTTAGAGGTCGAATGCGGCGTTCACAATCACGATACTACATCGTACAAAGAAGGTCATTCTTACCTGGGACGATTGAACAAAGAAGAGATGGATTTCGTAGTTAGTTCTATGAAAATAGGATCCCGTCCTCGGGACATTTTCGGTGGGGTTAAGAAGTTGAACCCCAAGAATTCTTCCTCAATGCGCACCGACTACAACGCTCAATTAAAACATCGGAAGCTCGAGAAAGGCGGTCGGTCGCAATTTCAATACTTTTTGGGCGAACTAAAGCGGCTAAACTACTACGAATTTCATAGAAAGTCCGAAGACGGAAACAATGTCATAGGCGAGCTTTTCTTCGCGCACCCGGTTAGTTTGGATTTGTTACGTACATTTCCAAACGTGATTGAAATGGATAACACGTACAAGGTGATCAAATACGGAATGGGTGTTAGAGTTTCGGGATTACATCGGATTCGCGTTTATTTCGGGAGAAAAATTCAAGAGCTACAAATGGGTGTTAGAGTGCTTACATTCTTTGATGGTAACTCACTCCATCGAATTACCATCCATCGTTTTGAAAGATAGAGACTTGACACTTGTGAAGGCAGTGGAGGATGTGTTCCCCAATGCAACACACATGTTGTGTCGATGACACATCAACATGCCCATCCTAGGGAAAACTAAAAAAATCATAAAGGAGAAGAAAATGTCCAACGCATTCTTGAAAGGGTGGAATCAAATGATGTTGGCTGAAACGGAAATAGCGTTCAACGACTACCGAGCCGAATTGCACCGTGACTTCAAAGAGTATCCGCAAGCAATTAGGTATACCGAAAGTTGGTTAGGACCGTACGGTGACAAGTTTTTGACGTGGAGAACCAAAAAGTGGATGCATTTTGGTAACCAAACCACAAACCGCGTGGAGATCGCTCATTCGACCCTGAAACATTTCATCGGTACGAGCAAAGGTAACTTTGAATCTTTTTGGTTGAAGTTGCATACCATGATAGAATTGCAGCACGGGGACATAAAGGGTTCATTCGAAAAAACCCGCTTGTTAGCCCTACACAAGTTCACAAACAAGGTGTACGGCAAACTAAAAACCAACGTCTCACACTATGCCTTGGATATTTTGTCCAGCGAAGTAGATTGTGCTCGCAACATGACAATTGTGGGTTGTATGCCTTACGGTTGCTCAATACGAAGCACACACGTTATCAATTGCGTGCACGAATTCTACGAGTTTGTTGCCAAAGGGTTAGAGGTGCCTCTAGAGTTGTTTAACGAACATTGGAAGAGGTTGGAAATTCTAGTTCGTACAAACCTCACGACTATCGAACAACTAAAAGCAAAGCTTGACAAACTACTATGTGATGTCATGGAATCCAAAGATAAAGCGCGAATAGAGCACGTCTAAAAAAATGGTTTGTCGTCGTCCATCCGAAACAACTACCATTTTGGAGCCATTGGTGAAGGCAAAAGCGCGCGGTTGTCCACCTAACAAACGCAAGTTTTCTATTGTCGGTGATGATACATCCACTAAACGCGAAAAAAGTGCGCACGAGTATGTGCTTGAATCGGAAAATGCTAGTTCTCCTTCATTTGCAAAAGAGTTCAACTCTCCTCCGACAACGTTCAAGTAAAGGGGAAAAATTCTGGGGAATAAAATTAGTTCTGATAGTGCTGTCGCTCGTAAGAAAGGTAGTCTGATTCCAACGCAAGCAAGTGGAACGATGTTTTTTAGTGGAATGATTGGTTGTAGGTCAAGCTCAACGGTGCCGGCGAAGGCAAGTTTTGTAGACCCTAAAGGATAGTTAATACAATTCCCCAACTACTTTAGACCATTTGTGGAGTCAATTAATGACGTAAAAGTCGATGGCCATTGCGGGTACCGCTCGATAGTGTATGCGTTAAGCGGGCAACAAGATAGGTGGAGCTTGATAAGGGATTCCCTTTACAACGAGCTGATGGATTATGCATCTGTGTATGTTAAAATATTTACAAGCATGGAGGAACTGACTGATGTTGCGGAGTGTGTGAAGTGCTCTGGTAACGTGGGTACTAAAGCCCATTGGATGTCCATGCCCGACATGGGGATGGCAATTGCATCTGCGTTTAACTGCGTACTCCATTATGTTGAAGTGTACCAAAATATAGACATCGGCTTCATTTTTCTCCCCGTAAGAGGTGCACCACCTCAAATGTCAAACCGGGTGGAAATCGGATTGGGTTGGGTCAACTCCAACCATTTCGTTAACGTAAGTATTTTTTTACCTTCACGATTAGTTCTAATATTTTATCGACAATTCATTTTGTAGCTTGGGATTAGGGTGGACGCCCCTTGCGCAAGGATACCTCTATGTTGCCTAAAGTTGCGTTCACATGAAGCAGAGGATTGGGCACTGCCGATTTTCTCTCGTTGCAAAAGATCAAGGACTAAAAAATGGTTGCCCCGATGTAACAGATTTATCCGCTTTTGCTTGATTACTATGTCCTTGTAATGCACATGCATGTTAACTTTTGATGTTTTTTCAGTTGATGTTTGCCATAAAAACACAAAAAATTAACTTATCAATTTGTGATTGCATTAAAACATCACAATTTAATGGAAATCATTACATAACATAATTAGAAATACATAGGCAAATAACGTCGTATAATTAGAGTAGACGTAAGAGAATAAAGTCAACTGAAACACATGTACTACTCCAAACATAACAGCTTAGTCGTCGAAATCGTATCCCAAATACGCCACCATATCCCTGCTTATGTAGTCTGCTAACGTCACGTTCCAGACCAAAGGTGCTTCTTTCTTAATTCTGGACGTAGAGGTACCTGCTTCTGATTTCGTCACGATTTCGCACTTTGATTATTCCTCTTCCATTACAACCATAGTTGAAGTATATCAAATATAGTACACGGTCAAAGAATGCATCGCTCCTATCTTCCCCCATCTCTCGGCGGGCAACCCTAATCGCCATAAGCAACTGGTAGTCTTCATCAACCGTAAACTCCATATGTTAAAGTTGTTCTCTGTTTTTTTAAAGTTAGATGTTTGTTGTCTATTATGCAGCATGTTTATATAGAGTTAGTAGTATGGGCGGGAGATATTTCGTTGGGGGAGTTCTTATTAGAATTAGCGGGAAGTAAAGTTTTTCGGCGGGAGTTTTTGTGGTAAGGTTTTTGGCGGGAGTTTTTGTGGCAATGTTTTTTTGCGGGAGTTTATGTGGCTAAGTTTTTTGCGGGACTTTATGTGTCAAAGTTTTTGGCGGGAATTGTTTGTCTATTAATAAATATTTTATCCACACATTGAAGGGTAAAGCACTTGAATAACCAAAAAAAATATCCATGGAATGAGTTGGAAGATCAATATCTGATGAAAGCATCAATCGAAGATGGCAACACGCACATGGAAGAGGGGCATAAAGCGTACTGGGAGGCATTGCTATGCCAGATGTACTTCTTATACGGAAGGGATGGTGTCCAGCCGGCACGAATTTCAAGGCGTGTTGATGAGGTGAAGGCTAGGTGGTCAATCCTAGTCAAATTCCGTCGTCATCCAGTTTTTTGCCTCACCGCATTTGAAACGTCGTGTTGCGTGTAACCGGTTCAACTACAAGGTCACGGATTCTATAACAGTGGATCAGTTGGATATGGTCCGTTCTGACATTATCGACATCCGCTTAGCGGAAATCAGTGATTACCAAGACGAGAGAGAAGAAAGGAGGCTGATGAAATGGAACTGGCCAGATAGATAAATTAAGTTTGAGTACGTGTTATTGTTTAAGTGTCAGTTTGTATTCGAGTTTGTTTGATTTCATGTCAGTTTGTATCAGTTTGTCTTTCGGTTTGTTTGAGTTGGTCATTTAATTTAAGTTTTCCTTTGTGCTAATTTATGTTCTTTCCGTTTATGCTTCTTATTAACGTATGTATGTTCTTCGAACGTTAACAAGATACAAATAATATATACCCTCTTGTGGCATACGTGGACCATATGAAAGATGCAAGTTAAACAAAAAAAACACTACCATTGAACCCATCTGGCGGTTGACCAATTCTAAACCGCTGGGTCAAATACTCCCCAGCCGGGGTAGAATTTCCAAACTGCCGGTTTTCAAGCCTGATCAACCTGGCTTCGTATATCCAAATGTTCAAACTGTCCAACCGTCGGTGTGCAAATTCTCGACCGACGGTTGGAAATTAACACCGTCGGTGTAATAACATCCCCGACGGTTTAGAATTTTCCAACCTCCGGTGGACCAGGCTTGCCATGATGGATTAATGTATTCGTAATATCATGTTATCCAACCGCCGGGTGGAAGTTTTCATACCGGCGTTTGGAATACTCAACCGCCGGTGTAAAAACGTCACCGGCGGTGCATAATTTTCACACCGGCGGATGAAACGTGGCCCTAATTCTCTGAACCTTTAGTAAATTTAATCTAGGTTCCCGTCGAGTGAAGAGTTTCAACCGGCGGTTCCAAATTTCCCCGGCGGTTGGGAGTTTTATAACCACCGGTGTACATACTCTAATTTGTTCCAAAAACTTTTCCGCCCTCACCCGGCGGTTTAACAATTGTGAACCGCCGGTTTTAAAATTCATCCCCGGCGGGGTTGTTCTCAACCGATGGTTGAAAATATGCTTACCGCCGGGGTAGAGCCTTTGCGAGCATTTTGTTTAACTGAATGTATCTTCCATTGTATGAGATTTAATGATGAAACTTAATTTGGGGAAACTATCTTAGGTATTATGTTTTTTAAACAACAATGTGAGTGAAATAACGATTTCAAAAACGGATAGCGAACAACAACATGAATAAATTAGACGATTTAATGTTTAGTCCGTAAATGTCAACAAAATGTCAACATCTAAAATAACATACATTTGAAAAAGGCAACTACCATAATCAAAAGCCACGGACTGGTGATCTATAGCACCTTCCTCGCAAACGATACGAGCTCGTCAATCGAATCGTCTAACGGCCGAACACGATTAATCGTCTTCACCACATCGACCGCGGAGTTCTCTGTAAGAATCTGAGGCGTGATGTTAAACCAACCGTACCTCTTCATGTATGCCTTGTACTGGGGGGATGACGTGTGAATACTCCCTTCCAAGCGCCTCGAATACCTATCAATCACGTATAGGTGCTCCCTCCAGTTAGTCCAATGCCTACCATGAAGCGAATAACGAAGATGGTCTCCTCTAGAAAGACTGGTTCTAGCAACAAGGGGGTCCATCGGCTTCTCTTGGATCCAACCAAACTGGCGCATCACTCGGTCCAAGTGATATGCCTCGCTAACCGGCATAAGGCGAATAGGGTTTCGGTACAACCCTATTGCCTGCTCCACCCACACTTCACAGACATCCTTGTAAGGTCGGAAAATCACCGACAAAAAAAAATTACTCATACTACATTTTATATAGAATAGACAAATATTAATAAACGTAAAGAAGCTAACTTACAACTGTCTCTCCTTGAGCCGCGAGGATGTCACGGTAGTACAGCTTCCCGCGAGCTAATGATATTAGGACCCTTTTGGGGAACCACGTCCGCATTTTCGGATCCGTTGGGCTATAACCGTTATTCACCGCCGCCCGGAAAATAGGAAAGTGGTCACAGACCCAACACTCCAACAAGGCCGAGAACCCGACCAAGCTCTTCAAGGAGTGCTTTGAAATGCCTCCCAAGCTCTTGTACAACCACACGAGTGCACAAGTGGCCCATGCGTACTCACCAAGCCTCGTCAAGTTCTCAAGGTGATGGAGAAAATCGCACTGGATGTTCTTCTGGCTCGTGTTGGTGAAGATGGTACACCCAAAGAAGAACATGATGTATGCCCTAGTTGTTGCCTTCTTTATATCCGTAGTCAGGACAGCATTCGAATCTAAATACTCGTCCGCGGAGAATGTCGTCCTAAGCCATCGAAGGCCGAATCCACTCCCGTCATGCGCCTCCATATCCTCCCGCACAACATCAGCCGAAACTCCCAACAACTCTGCATAGCGTGCGTATGTCGCATCTATCGGCTCCGGCCTAAAGACGTCGATAATTTTCCCCTCAACCGGGAGACCAGTAATAACGTACACGTCATCGAGCATCAAGGTCATCTCCCCGAAGCAAAACTGGAAGGTGTTCGTCTCTTGGTGCCACCTCCCAATGAACACCTCAACCAACTGCACATGGTTGTTGAACTTTAGTAGATGTCGCATCAATGGCCAGAACAGTGTCCCTTTTAATAAAGCCCTAACCCTCAATTGTTTGCTAAAGTCCCACTGACCAAGCAAACCGTACTTCGACTAGACCGTGATACCCGAGCGAGACTGAAAAAAAAAATTCAAAAATATATAATGTTAACAAAACAATTTAACTAATAAAACATATAATTAATTCGATAACTTACGTCGTCTTTAAAGGCGTAGTACGCCTCATGCTGCGCATAGTCCAGGAAAAGAAGGACGCTGTTTTGGGATAGAAATAGATTTTTCCATCCTTTCGGATCGTTTGGACGTCTTTCCCCACAGACCTCTCTTCGAGGTGGTGACATTGGGACCTCCGTTTCCTCCTCTGTCTCCTCTTCATCTATTAGCGAACGCCGCCGTTGAATAAGGACCACCTCTCGTGGGAGGAAAATGTTGTACTACGGGCTCCCTTGGGGCATCACGCTCCCTTGTGGCATCATATTTTCTATGCCGCAAGGATCTTTCGATGTGGCCCGGACGCACCTCACGCTCGGTCCGATCCCAACGTTCGAAGCGATCGACCGCCAACCGCCGGCTACCTTCGTCTTTCTTTGGAGGAGGGACTTCCCGTTCTCGCCTCGCAATTTTAGCCGCCTTCTCTTCCGCGGGGCGAGGTGCTTCTTTCTTGCGGGAATAAATAGAATAAAATAAGTTAGAATTTCTACAAAGGCAACTAGGTCCCCGCCGGGTGAACTATTTTCAACCGGCGGGGAGATATATTTAATTTCTGAAATTAATTTCAACCCCGTCAGTTGAAAATAGTTCACCCGGCGGAAAAATATATTTTAATTTCAAAAATTAATTTCTACCCCGCCGGTTGAAGTATTTTCACCCGGCGGGAAAATGAATTTAATTTCAGTTCTATTTGTTGCCCCGCCGGTTCAATCCACCCACAACCGGCGGGGCTTATGAACATAGAACATGAACATATAGCTTCCCCGCCGGTTCAAACAGTAAATACCTGACGGGGATGAAGCTTTTTCTGGAAAAAAATATCATCCCCGCTGGTATGAGTATGCTCAACCGGCGGGGGGTCTCGAACAGACCCTCAAACTCCATTAACGACCTGAAAATAAAACTCCAAAATCTAACCTAAAACACCAAGTCAGCCACACCAAATCTACCCTAGCATCAATGTACAACTAAAAACAACTAAATAAACATGTTTCGCCTATTCTAACCGCCAATGTATATCAAAATCTTCAAAACTTAAAAAAAAACTAAATATAGCAAAAAACTATATTTAAGAGTACTCTTTTCCTTTTTCCATTGTGGTTCTTGACTGAGTATTGATATACCGGAGGCGCATGGACTTAGTTCATAACTATAAATAGTTACAAGAAAAGATAAATTACTCTTAGTCCTCAATAAAATAGGTAATTAGAATCGTTCCTTTAGCCTTCTATTATTTATATTTAAATTCTTGAACTACTATTTACTTATCAAATGAGAATCATTAGTTTATCCTTCAATTCCTTCTCATTCTCCAAACCATTAAGTTTGATTTCCAACTCTATATGATTCATCATATGGTCGGTTTTGCTCAACACCTAAAATGCACCGTTTTTCTACAACTTAGTCTTAATCTCCTCCAACTATGCTTTCTGGACATTAACCACTTCTAGTTGACTCTTAATTCGTTCCTTCGCTGATGTGTGATGTCCTCCTATTTCTCCAACTCCTTCTCCAGATCCTGCACGGACTCATGATTCAACACCTGCCTCTCAAGAGGCTGTTAATTTATCAACAATTAATCTACAATTTTGTTCACCTCCCTCGTACTTAAGCCTCAATCGGACCAAGATACGCATTGTCCACTCTCTTCACCAGCACTTCAAGTTGCGAATGCTTCATGCTCTGTTCCATAAGGTAGTTATTGATCAAGGGAAAAAAACATTTAAAATAACATGCTCCAGCAAAATAAAAAATCAACATACTTGGACACTAAATCCAACATTAACAAAATTTGTTCTCAAATAACAAAGTTATACTTTTACCTCAAGCCCAAGGTTCTTCCGCGTATTGTTGCATTTCTTAGGAATATATGAGTCATACGTTCAGTAAAGAGGTCAGACGGGTAATTACCATCCCTAGGGTGGTCTGTTGTACCATTCGAATCCATGAATTATCCTTGCCTAGATGATTGTCCAACATCGGTATTTCCCTAATGCTCCTTCTCATATCAAAGTTTGTTTGGATAACAAGGCTACTCCGATATCAATATCGGTTGCCCGCACACTTCTATCATGAACACGCGCTTTCACTACTCGTCTTTCATGGCAATCATCAGGTTGGCTCTCCAACTTGTGAGTATCATCGGCAACCACAAGGTCAACAATGGGAGTTAGGAACTATAAGGCGTCGTTCTCTCCAATAGGATCCTCGCTTCTCTCATCCTTTACCATATTAACCTTCTCATCCATTACCTTATTGAGCACATCTACAACAAAATCAGGGACATGGGGGGAAGGAAAAGACTCAACATTTACTTTGACTTTTGGTTTCTTCGCCTCACTACCCTCGTCTGATCCAGACTCATTTCTTCTCCTCTTCGGATCAGGGTCATACTTAGTCTCGAGCTTTGCCTGAATAGTTGAAGTCGCTGCCTTTTGCATTGCCGCAAAATCAAAAGTTAGACAATCTGCAAAACTCATAACAGCCTCATCTTCTTCTAGAATAGACGGCTCAACATATACGGCACTCGGCTCCTCTGCGTCAGCAGCCTCGGTTGGCAAACCCTTTGCCTTCTGTTCTTTTATTCAAGCGAAAGGCCACCGTTTGAAGATTTGGTGAATCGACTTGTGCATTTTTGCCCAAAGCAACGTCCTCAACTAACAAACCTCTAGGTATCGTTTCATCTCCAACTATCGTGAACCTTTTCTACGCACACTATCTTTACCAACGGCCCCCTCCGACCCCTCACACCCTTAAGTTTTTAGTCGCACGCTATCACTCTCTCCAAGTATGTTAGCTGCAACCGCAGTTGTCGTGACGTCCACAACTCCCAAAAAGAAATAGAAGGAAAATGTTAATTTAAAGTATCCAAATCTAACATGGAAGAAACTATTAAAGGCAATCAGCACGGCAAATACCATTGAAAGACGAATTATCTTCCTGGGAACCTCGAAAACGACCTTATGTATATCAGCTTACCAATTTTGGTGTATCAGTTTTCACAAAGAACTGCAAAAGCTTGGATAAGATTTTGTGGATCTTGTACTTTATGAGGAAAAGACATGAACGCCATCTTCGATATTTGTTCGGTGCATGAGGAGATGTTAGTGATCATCTAAAGATTTGTCGGAAAAAGCTTTACAACTCCGGAGCATAAAATTTGAAAGAAAACATTACACTTGTTATCACTCCGATTTCGCCCGAGTTTTGACCGAACCGGACCGGATCGCTAAACTTTCGGTTCTATTTTTTGGAATCGGACAGCATCGCTAAGGTTTCGGTTTCGTTTGGTTCGGTTCCGGTTTGTTCCGAATTCGGTTCGATCCCGCTTGAGTTTTTTCGGTCAGTTATCGATTTATTATCAGTCTGATTCGTTCCACTTAAAAAGAATTATAATTTCATTTTTAATTTTTTACTTAAATATATAACATAAAAAATAATGTTTAGAAGTTAAATTTTGATTTTTTATAAAAAAAAAGATTAACTATTAATTTTGATAATATATTGTATAAAAAAAATAAAAATAATCAATTTTAACGGTTTTATCGGTTCTACCGGTTTATCAATCTTATCGGTTCTATCGATTTATCGATTTTACCAATTCTTTTCCTAATCGGTTCTATCGATTTATCGATTTTACCGATTCTTTTCCTAATCGGTTCTATCGATTTATTGGTTTTATTATACCGTTAAAATTTGGTCCGGTTCTTATTGGTCCGGTTCTTCATAACCATTGATAGCCCTAAAACGAAAAAAATCTAAAAACAAAAACCTAATCACTCAAACAAGAAAGAAGCAAAGAAGAAAAAAAGAATTAAGTCAAAATTATATTTGGCATATTTTAAAAAAATCAAAATATCTAGTATCGATAAAAATAAAATAATCACATTTGATATTTATTAAAAGGAAAATGTCACACTAAATACCTTCTCACCAAACTTATTATCATCTAATACCTCTACTATTTTTTATGTCTGTTAAACACCCATTTCACCAAACTAATTCTTTTTCAATACCCATTTTTTACATTATCCCTTATTTACCCTCAAAATTTCCCTTATTATCCCTCAAAACTTATTATAGTTATGTTATTATCTTCATAACTACTTTTAAAACAATGCAATATTCTGATTACGTTGCTAGATATGCTATGATTACATTGCTAGATACTTGTTATACGACTTTGATAGATGCATTGAAATTAAGTTGCTCATGCCATATTGCTAGATGTAGTGTAATATCTCTGCGATTGTAAGTCTACAATGAGATTGCTAGATACAGCATTTTCCAGACATGAACATTCCTTAACATGATGTACATGGACGTCCTAATCAGCATAAAAATGGTAGATGGGTTGTAACAAGAACATCAAAATATTGCTAGATGGGTTGTAACGAGGTTGCTAGATACAACATGTGAACATTGCTAGATACAGTATAACTACTTTGATAGATTCAGCATCAAAACAATGGTAGATGGGTTGTAACGAGGTTGATAGATACAGCCGCATAACATTGCTAGATACCTTATAACGATATTGCTAGATACAACATCTCAACATTGCTATATACAGTATAACGACTTTGATAGATACATTGAAATTAAGTTTCTGAGGCCACATTGCTAGATACAATGTAATACCTCTGCTATTGTAAGTCTACAATGAGATTGCTAGATACGTGTATATGAAGTTGCTAGATACAGCATTTTCCAGACATGAACATTCCACTAACATGATGTACATGGACGTCCTAATTAGCATAAAAATGGTAGATGGGTTGTAACGAGAACATCAAAAGATTGCTAGATGGGTTGTAACGAGGTTGCTAGATACAGCATGTGAACATTGCTAGATACAGTATAACTACTTTGATAGATTCAGCATCAGAACAATGGTAGATGGGATGTAACGAGGTTGATGGATACAGCCGCATATCATTGCTAGATACCTTGTAACGATATTGCTAGATACAACATCTGAACATTGCTAGATACAGTATACCGACTTTGATAGATGCAGCATCATTTGTAGTTGCATTGAAATTATGTTTCTGATGTCACATTGCTAGATATAGTGTAATACATCTGCGATTGTAAGCTTACAATGAGATTGCTAGATACAGAATTTTCCAGACATGAACATTCCACTAACATGAAGTACATGGACGTAATAATCAGCATCAAAATAATGGTAGATGGGTTATAACGAGGTTGATAGATACAGCCGCATATCATTGCTAGATACCTTAGAACGATATTGCTATATACAACATTTGAACATTGCTAGATACATTATAAGGACTTTGATAGATACAATATCAGACGATTGCTAGATGGGTTGCAACGAGGTTGCTAGATACAGCATGTGAACATTGCTAGATACAGTATAACGACTTTGTTAGATTCAGCTTCAAAACAATGGTAGATGAGTTGTAACGAGGTTGATAGATACAGCCGCATAAAATTGCTAGACATGTTATATAGACATTGCTAGATACGTTATAAGGAGATTGATATATACAACAGTGTAACATTGCTAGACACGATATAAAGACATTGCTAGATACAGCAGTATAGGATTGCTAGCTAAGTTGAATTTATTCATACAACAAAAATGACAGGATCTCCTTATAAACTTTAGAAAAGCATGACATTGGTAGAAATACTATAAAAATTGATAGTAATACTAAAGTTGGTAGAAATGACATTCAAGGCTGACATTCTCTTGTTTGGGATATCCCTCATTGTCTTGATTTTGTATCCACCTTCCACAGCAGGTATGTGTTTTTTCTTCATGCAATAGACCAACTGAAAAATCAAGGAACACCTTGTTATAATGCGATTTAGGATACTACTTCATTGCTAGATACGACTTATGGCATTGCTAGATATAGTAGGAGACATTGCTAGATACAGACTGAACTAGCTTGGAAAATGACCGGAATAGGTAGATAAGTTAGGATTTTTTCTAGTAAGTCATCGGGTAGGATTAAATCTATAGATGGTATGGTACCTTCTCTTTTAACTTCATCAGTAAGATGCGAGGGCGAATCGAACTCACAAATCTCTCTCTTTGTGTTGTCTTTGAAATGGCTAATCCATGAAGTTCCTCCGTCCATTATCAATAGGAGTTTAGACCAATCTCATGTCAATAAAGTAAGAAACAAAGCTAAAGGTCCATCAATACACTATATTGCAATCTTCAAAAGAAACAAAAACACAAACAAAACAAGCAGTAATAAAATCAAAGACCAACTAGATCTCATTAACAATCAGACATTAACCAAACATAAATACTCAATACCCTAAACAAATACTAGTAATCACTTACAAGTGCTCGAAAGGCCTAAGAAACATTTAGGAAAAACACCATATCAATTGATTATAGAATAAGGACTTTAGTACTGATTAGGCGAGACTCTGGAGGCGAGAATCCGTAGAAACACTTTCAAAGCTTCTTTTGGCTGGCCGGCGTCAGCGTATGCTTCGACTACGGCTGTGTGAGCTACCACGTCAGGAATGTGACCTTTGTCTTTGATTTGTGCGAAGAGTTCGAGCGCTTCGTGAGTGAGCCCGTCTTTTGACAATCCGTCGAACATCTTGACAGTATTGTTTGTCAGGCCTTCTGTTCTCATTTTGTGGAAGATAGATTGCAGGTCTGATGGATGTTCTGGATCTTCGATCGCTGGTTTCTTATTAAAAGGATCATACGGCGGAGGTAGCTTGGGGTTTTCTATCTCTTTGGTGCTAAGAGAGTCATCCGTATCAGAATCGGAGTCGGAGTCTGCGGGAGAGAAATTAACCTTCGTGTTGATTTTTTTCTCGGTTTTGACGGTGGATTTGGAATCAGATGCTGAGATGACGAGTCGAAAAAAAGCTATGGAGTTTCGGTTCAAAATCGACATTTCGGTTCGCTCTCGTTTTATATGTTTCTCTCTCCTCAAATTTAGAAATGTCAAAGTGGAGGGAATTGGAACCCAAAAGTCAGATTAAAAGGTGAAAAAAGAAGGTTTCAACCAAAAATCCCCCTTTTATACCCTAGAGGGTATTTTTGTCCAAAATATGGCTTTAGGTATTTTATGGAACTAGTCTAAAAGTGGGTACCAATTTGGTATTTGAAAGTTGACTAGGTATTTATGGGTAGTTTCCTCTATATTATATCAAACACTTCTCATCCCTCAGTTTTAGATGTGGCAACCCCGCCCACGGTTGTAGTAGCTGTGTAGAACCCAAACCAGCCTACTCTCTCATCTTTGCCACCATTGAAATGCTCAAAAAGCGTAGCTACCGCACCAGAAGCTCATTTTCATCCATGATATTGCTCGCGTTTTACGAGACTCCATCTCTTCATTACGTGCTAAGATTTGTTATTTATAAAATCTTACTCAGTAACACACCGCATAGAGGACATGATAGCCTACTACCCTGCATCTTAGCTTCACGCTCGAAGAACTTATAACCTCACCAGCTCGTAAAGCGCGAGTGCTCTTAAGAAAACCCTTCCCTTGAAGGCTAGCATAACTACGTAGATTGAAACCTAAACTCGATTACAAACGCACCATATATCTACCCGTTTCAAGCTGCCTCTCTCACCACCTAAAAAAACCAAGGAAAAACTATGGTAGATACTATTAATACTTCCAAGTCCGGAAAAAAAAAACAATTATTCACACAAAACAAATTATGTGAACCTAAGGAAAATAACCCATAAGCTCAACGAAAAGCCTCAAGCCAACGAGTAGATGGCTATGGTATCTCCATTTCTCCATGAGGTCTCGTGTGATAAGTCTCTCCCTAGAAATCAAGGCATCAATGATAACCTGTTCAAACTTCCCCACAAAATCCCTCTTTACTAACACTAGTTTTCACACAAAGTTGCTGAAGAAAATAAATCTAAGAGAATTTATTTTCCTGAAATTCTGAATCCATTCAAGTTGATCAAATTATATATATATAACGTAAACGCGGAATTTACGGAGGCAGTTACAACTGCACATAATTTATAACGGAAACTAATAAAATATAATTGCATACATATAAATAAGATACGAGATTATATTAATTATGCCAATATTTCTCCTTCTTAATCTCGTAACTCAGGCTTCAAGTTGAACACACCAGTTGCTTCTCTTAAGAACTCGAATCTATCACGCGGCAATGGCTTGGTAAACAAATCTGCAATTTGTTCTTCTGTGTTGACATGTGCAATATCAAGGATTCCTTGTTTCAGGCAATCACGCAAAAATCTTGATCTCTATGTATTTACTTTTTCCATGGAAGACTGGGTTCTTTGCTAAAGCAATTGCAGACTTGTTATCAACTCGCAGACTAACGTTTTCAACTTTAATTTCGCATAACTTTTCCAGCAACCTCTTGAGCCATATTTATTGGCAAGCTCTTGCAGAAGCAGCAACATATTCAGCTTCACATGAAGACAGTGCTACAACCTTCTGTTTTGTGAAGTCCAACTAATCGGATCACTGCCCAGAAAAAAAAAACAACCCCATAGGTACTTTTCCGATCACCAATGTCTCCAGCAAGATAACTATCAGCATACCCAATCAACTCTGGATGTAGCTGTTCTCTTTTAACATACTTCAAACCAAAATTTAGTGTACCCTTTATATATCGAAGAATTTGTTTGGCAGCACTCATATGTTTTATAGAGGGTTTTTCCATGAAACGGCTAGCCACGCCAATAGGAAATGATATATCAGGTCTAGTATGGACAAATTACCTCAAACTCCCAATGACACTGCGATACATTGTTGCATCAACGGATGGATTTCCATCAGTCTTGCTTAGCTTTAGCCTTGAATTCAGCGGTACACGACATGGATTACAACTCAGCATTTCTATTTTCTCCAAAATCCTTTCTACATAACTTGTTTGGCTCAAAGTTATATGATCAGACCTCTGTTTAACCTCAACTCCCACATAAAAACTTAATAAACCTAAATCTAGCATGTCAAACATTTCTTTCATCTTTGCTTTGAAACTTCTCAGGTTCGCCAAGTTTGAGCCGGTTATTACTAAATCATCCACATAAACACCAACATACTGCATATCACCTTCATTTCTTCTTTTGTAAACTGCATGTTCGAGACTACATTTCTCATAACCCAAATTCTGCAAACAAAAGTCTAGTTTTTCATTCTAAGCTCTTAGAGCCTATTTCAAACCATATAATGCTTTATTCAATCTCAGAACTTCATCTTCTCTTCCTTTCTCAGCAAAACCTGGTGGTTTCTTAACATAAACCAATTCCTTTAGATCCCCATTCAAGAATGCTGATTTCACGTCCATATGGTGTACTTGCCACCCTTCATGGGCTGCTAGTGCCATAAGCAATCTAATAGTTTCTAATCAAGCAACTGGAGCAAACACCTCGTCATAATCAATTCCATGTTCTTGAATGTAGCCTTTGACCATGAGTTTTGCCTTATATTTAATAATTTTACCGTCTGGATTCTTCTTCAACTTATAAACCCATTTCAAACCTATTGCTTTGTGTTCTGGTGGTAATTTACTAAGCTCCCATGTTCTATTTTTCTTAATCGCCTCAAGCTCCTCTACCATTGCCAGCCTCCAATTTTCATTGTTGAATGCTTCTGCATGCGTCGTTGGTTCTTCAATAGACAGAAGGCTCATATCTGAATCTAACCCAATTTCCTTAGTTTCATCATATAAATCTTGTAAAGATCGAAACTTTTTTGGTGGAGTTTCATCGTCCTCGTTGCTAGGTTCCTCATCTGATCTTGTATCATCCCAATTGAATACACTTTGAGAAGAAATTGATGGTGATTCAAGATTCATAGATTCTACTTCTCCAGTTGAATATCTAATGGAAATGGAGTTACTGGGTTGAAGTTCCATGGATTCTACAGTGTCAGACCAGTTCCATTTCTCAGACTCTCGAAATTGTACATCTCGACTCACTATTATTTTCATTGTTTTTGGATTCACAAATCTGTAGGTTTTTTAACCAGGTTCATAACCAAGAAAAACAACTTTGTTTCTTCGATCATCAAGCTTTTTCACATCATATTTCAGATTTTAACATAAGCTATACATCCAAAAATTTGAAAATGACTTATATTTGGTGTTTTTTCGAAGTAGACTTCATATGGTGTCCTTCCACTTATAACTCTTGTGGGATAACGATTTAGAAGATAGGTTGCTGTAACAGCAGCTTCTGTCCAAAATTCATATGGTATTTGTTTATCCTTCAGCAAACATCTCATCATCTCGACAATGGTTTGATTTCTTCTTTCCACCACACCATTTTGTTGTGGTGAATATGGTGCTGTCATTTGCCTTTGAGTTACATGAAGCTCACAAAATAATTTAAACTCTTGAGACTGAAATTCTCCGCCTCAATCTGTCCGTAATATTTTTATTTTCTTTCCCAATTGCGTCTCGACCTCTGCTTTGAACTTCTTAAATCCAGTCAGTGCTTCATCTTTTGATTTCAGTGGTTTTAGCCACATGTACCTGCTAAAATCATCAACAAACAAAATAAAATACATGTTCCTTCCTTTGGTAATTGGTGAAATAGGACCACAAATATCTGCATGGATTAGATCTAACAATGAACTTGCTCGATAGTAACTTTGTGTTGGAAAGCTTCCTCTGTGTTGTTTCCCAAGAACACATACATCACAATTCTGACCATCTTGTTTAAACTCAGGTAATCTATGGGTTAATTTATCTCGTCCAAGTTTTTGAAAGGCTTGAAAGTGCATATGCCCATAACGAGCATGCCACAAGCGAGAGTTTTCAGATTCGGTTGATAGGAGACATTGTGAAATTGCTTGACTCATTTTCATTGCATAAAGTCTATTTTCTGCTCGAGGTATTTTGGCCACCATATTGTAATCTCCATAAAAAATACTTAGAAATCCATCTTCAACAACAACTTTTCCTCCTGACTCATTTACTTGTCCCAAACTAATGATATTAGATTTTAATCTTGGTACATAATATACGTTCTTCATGCGCAAGTTTTTCCCGATTTTGCTTCGGAAGTTTGCAGTTCCTCTTCCAAAAATATTGATCATAGAGCCATCGCCAAACTTTACTGTACCACTCATTGATTTATCTAAGTCTGTCAATAGGTTTCGGTCCCCGGTCATATGATTTGAAGCGCCTGTGTCGTAGTACCACATTGATTCATCAACACTCCCTTTCGTTGCCATTGTTTCAGATTTATTTTTGGCCATCATCAATTTTTTATCTCTAGAAAAAACACAATTGGTCTCCATGACTAGCAATGTATCTTTCTCTTTAACTTCTTCTGTTAGATTCATTGTTTCCTCTTTCTTCGTTTTGCAATCCCTAGCATAATGCTCAAAATTATGACAAGTATAACATCGTACCTTTGTCATATCAAAGTTCGAATTTCTCTGGATATGACCTTCTCCATCAACAGATTTTGATATTCCATAGGAAAAGCTTTCTCTCTCATAGCCAAAGCCACCTCTGCCTCTTCCACGACCGCGACCTCGGGTCCCTCCAGAATATGTCGAGTTGAATCGTGACTCCCATTCTGCTTTTGTTAACAACACCTTTTCATCATGCTCTTCTTCTTCATCACCTTTAAGACGTTCTTCATGGGCTCTTAGTGCCCCAATAACATCTTCAAAAGACTTGTTTTTAGCATCTCCAAATTGTTTAATTGACACTACAATTTGGGTAAACTTTGACGAGACTGATCTTAACAATTTCTTGTTTACATAGTCTGGCTTAATCGCAACACCAAATGCCTTCATTTGGTTAACCACCGTTGCCATTTTTCTCGCATACTCCACTACTATCTCATTCTTTTTCATTTTCATACCTTCGAATTCCCATCTGAACGCTTGCGCTTGCACCTCTTTGACCTCGTCTGCTCCTTCATTCATTTTGCGAAGAGACTCCCACGCTTCCCGTGATGTCTCGATGTCACCCAATTCCATCAATTGGCCTTCAGTCAATCCTTGAGAGATAATTCCATATGCGATTTGATCTTGACAGGGATCAAATGGTTTGTCGGGCAACACAACTTCCCAAAATACATGAGCCCTCATGCATATCTTCATCTTTAATACCCATCCTTGATAGTTTGTGTCAGTGAGAATTGGATATGTGAGTGATAGATTTTTTTCCTTCTGTGACACTCTTCTTTCTGATTATGTTGATTCAGCGCTAGCACCGCTTCTCACCACACTCGCATAACTATCGTTTTTCAACATTGGCTCTGATACCAAATGAAGAAAATAAATCTAAGAGAATTTGTTTTCCTGAAATTCTGAATCCATTCAAGTTGATCAAATTACATATATATATATATATAACGGAAACGCGGAATTTACGGAGGCAGTTACAACTGCACATAATTTATAACGGAAACTAACGGAAACTAATAAAATATAACTGCATACATATAAATAAGATATGTATTATATTAATTATGCCAATAGTTGCATGGACCCCATCTTTCGTGTATGAAACCCCATCCCCGGCTACCAGCCCTCCCTCTATTCATCATGTTCTTAGTGAGGCAAACAAGCATTTCCTCCAACTGATTCAAAGCCAAATGGAGGCCACACCCCTTTCAGGTGATTTCCTGACCACTTTAATTGATATACAGCTTGATGAGGAGGAGGATCTATCAGAGTTTGAGGCCAGGTTGCCCTCATAGAAATTGGACCGGCTTAAGGCTATTTATACTGGAAATGATAGCATACTCAGAGAAGACAATAATGCTGCTAATTCTAAAGCCATACATGCACCAGACATGAGTATCTTCTCCTCTGAATCCACCAACAAATAGCAAGCCATGCATAGTGCTGAGACACCTCTTATCCCAGGTTTTAACATCTTATCATCCTCTCATGCATTCACTCCACCCTCACCTGTTAAACCTCTGGAGATGTTTCTAATGATATCCTCAAGCCAGCAAGAAGTGAACCAACCTGTTAACTCTAGCTTTGTTTCATTATTATCGAAGCTATCTCAAAGCCCACCATCAACACCCAAGCCCAGTTTGAAACTACGTTCCAGTCCAATCTTATTCGGTCCACTTACCCACCAAACCCTAACCGGTCTCACTGCATATTAACCTCCACTGAGCTCCATCTGTTAAAAAATGCAAAGGAAAAACCTTCAACCCCAGCCCCCACCATCACTCTCCCTCCAAAATTCATCCACAATAGTTCACACTTACTCAACCACTCAGTCAGCCTCAAATCAGTCCACCATTGGCCATCTATTGTCTCTTGGTACTCCCCCTTCTTCTTTCTCATAAGTCTTTCCCGGAAAAGAACAGTCGAGACAGGATTATTACTCATCCTTGTTCAAGAGGATACTCTATCTCTCATGCTTTAACATCCAGACCCAGAGCTTTATATCGTTACTCACAACCAAACACAACCACTAACATCACCTCAAACATGGTTTATAATACAAGTGTGTACCTTGTTAACCTAAGACCGTCAACCTCAATCATGACCACAGCCAACACTAGCACAATCCCAACAGTTATACCCTCTCATACCTCTCAAACCTGGGCTCGTATCTTGCTTCCACTCAAGTTGTGCGAAAGTGGAGATTCACGTTCTTAGTCGGAAAAGATATAAGGCAATAAAGATAGTGTTATTCATCGAAAGAGTCGTCCTACTTATAGTGTTACGAGTTAGTGGGCAGTTACACTTGTTTTTAATCACACTTAATGCACACACAAACTCACTAACACCACTTCTCCTATAATTCCGAGCAAACTGCCTGAAACGGTTTGACTTAAAGTTTATAACGTTTATTACATAATGAGTAAAGAAGCCCTTCATTCCTCAATTATTTGCTTTGACTGATCTTATGTGTCAATCCGAGTTGGCCCACTTCTTAAGCGCGAAGAGGTTCGTGCTAGCTGCGTGTTCTTGAGCTCGCCCGACTATGTGGTCGACTAATTGTCTTCGAGCTCGTTCTCCACTTAGCTTTAAGGTTGATTAGTTTATATGCGAGCTCGTCCCTTGTCTGTCCATCTCATCCTGGGTCTGGTCTGTCAACTCGCTTTCTTATATTATCGTCGAGCTCCTTTCCCACTTCTCTTTGAGGTCGATATAAACGCCGAGCTCATCCTCTGTTCACTCATTTGATCATTGTTCCTTTATTATCTTAGTCGGAGCTCGCCATCCGCCTTTCCTACTCGTTTAGGTACTTATTCGAGCGAATTCCCCCTTATCACCAATATGACTGGGAAAATGTCTATCGGGATACTTCTTTACAAACAGGAGAACCTCTTACCATATGATTTGATTGCTTCATGTATTTGGAACATGCATGAGCTTCAGGAATGTACCCCAATGCGATGAGGTCACTTCTTTTTTAAGTTTTCTATTGTGGATCATGCAACTCAGGTTATTGAGATGGTCGATTGGTTTTTTAACAACCACCCGATATTCCTCAAGCGATGGAACTCATGGATAACACAACCAAAGTATTAGTCGAAACCATACCTCTTTGGGTGAAGGTGCGCGAGTTACCCCATGAGTTATAGACCGAGCGAGGATTGAGTATGCTATGCAGTTTTTTGGGTACTCTGATTAATATTGAAACCTACAAAAAAGTCTTGTTAGGCTTAAATTTTCCCGTATTTGCATTATAATGAATAATACTAACATTTTCCTTAGAACCATAAGCATCAATTTCTTTGCTAAGGTCCATAATTTTTAGATCGAGTATCAAGGACTGCCATCTATCTGTGGTAAATGCAAAAACTTTGGCTATGTTACCTCAAGTTGTAACAAAGTTGAGGATACTTACCGCACAGACGTCCCTACTTGGCGACCAGGAAAGGAGTCAATAACCAACAAATCCCAGCATATTAAATTTTCCTCAAGCGATAACGACACCCCACATACCCAAACTACGATTCCCTTCCATGAGTATTGAGAGAGATGACCTCATCATCTGTTAAGGACGCTTCCCTCATGATAGAAGTATTGATGCTGGAAAATATACCCGGATGTTATGGAGAAAGATCATACTGTAAATGAAGTCACCTCCCCGTCCATGAAAACTATGCCTGCACCATATTTGCATCTCGTGATTATTACGTCTATAAGCAATGCAATGCTCCAGTGTTAGTCTGTTTCTTCTGTTTTTTGGTATGTTACTTGTACTTCGAAATCTCCATGAATATTTCAACTTAGAACTTTATGGGTTTTAATGACCCCATTAAACAAAAGGATATGCATGATTATGTTTTTTTAGATGTATAACTATCATTTGCATTCTCGAAACAAAGGTTAGTATAAAAACTTTTTATATAATTATTAGTTGTGTCCTTCCATTTTGGCACCACAAAGACAACCATGAAACTCAATCCATGGTAGAATATGATAACGTGGAACCTTAGTGATTTTGTGGTTGAGCTTCAAAATAAAATGAACCAATTTATAGAGTGTAGGCTTGCGTATATAGCTAAAAATCTTCAATTCTACTTTATAGAAGTTTACGGCTTTAATGATCTCAATAACCTTCAACCTTTATGGCATGATATCAATCAAATAGTTAAATCAACGCATGATTGTCCTTGGGTAATAATGGGACATTTCAATGCCATTAGATGCCCACGAACGTTTAGAGAATTCTAATCCTTGGAATAGTTATATTAGGAATTTCAATGATTGTTGTTACCAAAGCGATCTTAGTGATCTCCGTGCTTAAAAAAACCATTTTCACGCACAACTGAGCCTTGTTAGCAACCAAACCGATCCTATACTAGTCGGGTGTGAAATTTAGGCATCCAAACACTAAGTCTTCTTAAGTAGAGCAGAGTAATATATTCTCGAGAAAAACTTCAGGGAGATGTGCTTGAAGTTACGTTATCGTAACTCAAAATACTTTCATCATAACATCAGGTCTAAAAGAGCGAGAAACAAAATATATTTTATAAATGGTGCTAATGGAAGCTCTATCACAAACCCATAGGTATAGCGAATAGCGTAACAAATATTTTTTGTAACATCTTAGGCTCCATAAGCCAGCAACGTACCCAGACCTTGATGGATTTAGCGGTAGCTTCTTCAAATCCAGTTGGTCTACCATTAGCCCTCATTTCTGCAAAACAAAACTATTATTGCTCTTATCCCAAAAATTGATACCCTTACCTTCCTTTCTGATTTTCAACCAATTACTTGTTGTAATGTTATCTATAAGGTTATTTCTAAAATTCTAGCTAACAAGATTAAAGATTCCCTTCAAGAGTTTAGTTGACTCATCTCAAGCAGCATTCATCACGGGTCATAATATCTCAAATAATATTCATGTTTACCTATGAGTTCATGCATGGCTTTAAGACGAACGGGAAGGGCCTTGTATGTGTCCTTAAGATTGACTTTATGAAGGTCTTCGATAATGTTCGATGACGTCGTTTTCTTAACTTCATCTACATGATTTACTTCTCTACCAAGATGATTGCATGGATCCTTCAATGCATATCCACGCCCTCTTACTCTATGTTTATAAATAGAAACTCTTTTGGAGATTTCAATGGTAAAAAAGGTCTCTGAAAGATAGACCCCCTCTCCTCGTATCTATGTTTACTTGTTATGCAGGTTTTCCCTAGAATCATGAAGGAAAAAAGAACAGAACTTACATTTCATATACCACTTAAAGTGCACCAATTTGAATATTGTAAACTTCAGTTTTGCAAACGATCTTATTATCTTTTGATATGAAAATATCCTCTATGTCAGTCTAATTAAAGTGAGGCTTGAAGAATTTACCACTGTCTTAGGTCTTTATTTTAATCTTAGCAAGAGCCAAACCTACACTGTGGGTACGCCTAATAACATTTGCATAGCTATTATTGCCACACTTGGTTTCGAAGAAGGAGTCATCCCCATCAGATACTTGGGCGTCCATCACAACTCATCGCAGTAAACGTATAATTAATATCACCCTCTATTATACAACGCAACCAACTGTATCAATTCATGGACCTCGAGACATCTTTCCTACATATGGAGGTTCTAACTTCTCAAATCTGTCATATTTCCTAGTCAGGTTTATTGGGCCTCGGTTTTCATCATCCTCGTATGCGTTCTGAATGAGATTTTCTAACTAGTCAGACATACCTGTGGTCAGGGCCTGACGTGAAACCTACTAGTTTTAAAGTTGATTGAGACAAGATTACCTTTCCCTCAGAGGAGAGCAAACTTTAGATTCTTAATTGAAGGGTTTGGAATCAAGCGCCCACCCTGAAAACCTTTTGGGGTATGCGTCATGGTTCTTTTCAAATTACCTGGTGTACCACTATGGACATTATATTATCAGGTATGCTCACTTATAGGGTAAAACTAGGATTGCATGCATCATCAGCAATGGCGAGTGGATCTGGCCCAATCAGATCTGTTATGGCAAAAGGTCGCACCAACAACACTTGATTAAAATTGGAAATACGATCAACAAATGTTGGTGCCTTCTGACCATGTTAACTCATTCTTTTGGATTCCAAACCAGAGCAGAAATAGTTTCACTATTAATAGTACATATAAGTTTATCAGGCCAACAACCCTTAAAACTAATTCGGACTCCATAATTTGGAACATATATACCATCCTTATACACTCATTCATCTCCCCGTTAGTCATACTAGGAAAGCTAACTACATGTGACAAGATTATAACTTGCTGCTACCATAGAAACCTTGACTATATTCTTTGTAGCAGCACTTCAGAATCCGTAAATCATATTCTGATTGACTACGAGTACTCAAATTTACTTTGGGACTTCATTTTAAAAAACTTTAATATACCACATACAGTCACGGACTGACCTACATGGCTTAATATTGCTGCCACCTAGACCTCATCTCAACAGGATGTGGTCACCTTTGGCATACCATCTTTTGTTCCACCATTTACCATATTTGGAAGGGAAAAATGTAAGAAATTTTGAAGATACACATTTCTTAGCCTCGAACGTGGTCCACGACATCCATTATGATCTTTGTTATAGGTTCCATAGAACCAGGTTTCCCTGGACAAGCTTTACATTCCCTCCCTAATCCTCACTATATTATATTTTAGTTGCATTCTAACTGTGGAAAAAACCCTTCAATCAAGTATAGCTCGTATAACTATTTCTTCTTGTTGTTCAAACCTTATCTAGAGAATGCTCCGCAGTATTTGTAAACATTTTAATTTATTTATATATTGTTGTTTATACTGAAAAAAATCTTGAGTTGAAATGCAATGTTTTGGCTTTACTCAAAGACAACAACAAAGTCTAATATCTTACAAACACCTACTTAATTACGATATCCATTACAGAGTTTTGAAATATTTAAAATTTAGGTTTGTTGTAGCTTAATGAGAATTAGTTTATCTTCATCATTTGAAGAAACTCATCCTCATTAATATGGAAATGAATCAACTTACTCCATTTTCACTAGGTTTATTTTCTTTGAGTTTCAATTGGAATATTATGATGCATTCAGTCTACTCTTTTTTTATTTTCATGGAAGACGCGAAATATGTGCAGAAATAATATATGTACAGACCATCATGTTTGAGGTTCATCAATTATCTCCATGTCCATGTATCCTACTTAATTTCCAGGTTGATTTCATACTTTTTACAAATTAGCATACTTTTAAACCATTATATACATCTATTCCAGCAACACTAGTTGTGCCGAGTTCTTTTACAATACCATGAATTTTGTCTTTAGCATGAAGTTTTATAAGTTGGATGTTTTCTTCCTCATTGAAAATATTGGCGATAACATTTTGTAAATTCTATACATTCATAAGATTTGTAAGAGCTCGTAAACAAATTTGTACTAATTAACTGCTAAGTACCTAGAAGTGTTTGATCTTGGATCCATTGGTTGCCATAAAAAATTTAAAACTTTGTCTCTTCCTTAGAATAATATTGGTGGTCATTTTAACTTTCTAGTCTAGGACCTTGAAGGTTCCTTAAAGTGTATGCCATATAAGGAAATATATTCTTTGACATTTTTATATTTTGATCTATTAATTTTTTATTTAAAAATATATTGAATTCTTTTTCATCTTCCACTTTTCTAAGCATTGGGGAAGAGGGTATACTATCATAATCATTTGTAATCGGTAAAATTATACCTAATTTAAGATATTCAATAACTTTAAGTTCTTTGATTTATGCATAGTTCATGTTAGTTATATCCATGCTATCGGTAGATATTTGTATATAAACTGTTGATGGTTGAGTAGTTTCGGGATGAGCCATTATATAACTTCCTACCTTTGGTGATATTTTGGTATGTTCCTCCATCTTTTTATTATATTCAAGCTCATCATGATTACTTAATTTTGGATCCATATGTTTTTCTTTGAGTATGATAAATTTCACTTTTGGCATCAATGTTCCAACTTGATTTATAGATTTGCTAAATATATTTGATTTAGATTGATTACTCGTTTTTTACTCATATTTGTTTTTATAATAATAGTTTTTTGCTACATCATTTTCACCAAAGCTTATCCAGTATTTGTGAAAGAGATCCTTTAATACACCAGGCTCGATCCAAGCTCTGCGTGAATTTGGTTTTGCTTTATTTTTCTGAGGTAACCACACTTATGAAGGCTTTCCTAAAGCTGATGCAATACTTTTTATGATTTGTTTCATTAAATATAAATTCATGGCTGTTTGAAAAGTGATCCAAACTGGCATAATTGGAGATTCATTCTTGAGGTTAAAACCATTTCATAGAATAGATGTTTCTTTGTCTTTAGTATACATATATATTATTTAAAATAAAATTCTAAGATGTCATATATTTCATCCCAAGATGATACATTAACCTCACCCACAAACTTGAAGGCATCCAAACAATTCTAAATATGTGATAGTTGAGGTTTACCATTGAAATCCTTTTCCACTAAAGTATTTTTTGAAGAAACAACTAAGGTATTTTATCTAACAAGTAAGCTGAAAAGACATATGGTCTCATTTATGTTAAATCTGAGTAATTTCCAGAACATAATCCTTATTAGTAATCTTAGTATCATCTGCATAGGATTTGTACTGAAACATATCATGTTGAGCATGTTGAAGGATCTTGTTTTCATTTTTTTAGATGTAAGACTATATATCAAAAAAATCGTAGAACTGAATATTGGTTGTTGATAATATGTTGATTTTCTACTGCTAACTTTCTTACTTTTTATTCGTTGCTATAGCAATGGAAACTCTTCTTCTATAGTGTTTTTTTATGTATGGATAAGTAGTGATCTTTGAATTTATTATTTGTTTTCTAGGTCTCGGTGAGGATGGATTCTTGACACAAATTAAAGAAGATGATCATTCATTTTCTTCATGGTAGCATGGTACCCGCCATGATTCTAGCAAAAAAACGAAAATTGCTACTTAAACGTTCTTTAAGAATGGATTCTTAGAGAACAAGAAACTATTTCTTAAAGAGGAATTGTGTTCAAACTGATACTAACTAAAACGTTGGAAGACTGTTATAATTGTAAACTGAGAATTTATAGTATAAAATTTTACAATGTGATTAGTTTGATTGGTTGGAATAGATTTTATTTATGTGAAAAAATTGGATTGGATCTAAAGTCGAAGATGATTTTTAAATATTTAAAAAGTAAATTAAATTTAAATTGCCAATATTATTTAAATATAATAAAAATAAATGAACGTATATTATATTGATGTTTATTGGATTTATATTTATATTATTTACTATTAAAAATATATATTTTTAATATTATGGAGGTTTGTTTTTATCTCACTCCTAATACCCAAATATCATATCTTTTATCAAATTTTCTAAACTTTCATGTGTTTAAATTTAATAGTTTATTTTCTTCTTATTTAAAAAAGGAATAGATCGATGAATTTAAAGACTTGAGATCCACTTTTATATATTTAATAACATAATGGGTATCGTATTTTCTATTATTTTCGCACCATCTTCGCGAATCAAGCCACGTACAACCATCATAGAATATGGAAAGAAATAAATCTATCTAAGAAGCCAATAGACAAGATTTGGATTAGTTTTGGAATGCAAGAAGGCTTATGGCAGAAAATCATCTATGGCACAGGACTAGAATACTTCTCTTCCTGCTATCATATATGCCACAATCTAAATGGGTACAATAAATCACTAGACAATGCAAAAATACAAGAAGAAATCAATCAATCACCACAAAAATCTCCAAAAGATCCCAATGAGGCTAAGACGTGGGTTCCAAAGTAAGCCTATTTAAAATCTTTAACAATTCAAGAAACCCCTCAAGAAGAAAATGAAGACCTCGACAATTCAAGCCCAATCTCAACATGTAAATAACACAAGATAGTGGATTAAATAAATGCATCTAATGATACAGACAAAATCCATATGAAAAGCAACATGCAAGAATTAACTTCGCCCTCTCCTGCTCAAATAAAATCTCCCCATCATGCCCAAAACCTGGACTCCAAGAAGAAGAAATAATAGAAGCTTTGCATATCATTTGGTGATGGAAAAATCTGGTTTAGGGGTAAAAAAGGGAAGATCTTTTAGTTGGTTGATATTAAGTATTTTTATAGAGAGTAGTGAGATAAATAAGGTGTATGCTTGTATTTAGTGTTTCTAGAAAAAGTCCAACCCTCGTTTAAATATATATAATCCTATCATTATTCCCTGTAGCTTTTTCAAGATTTTTTTAGAAGAGCTAACCATAATAATAAAAAGTATATGATCAGGCTTCGAGGTAAATCTTAATGGTTAATAAAAAATCCAAAGGTCGCGAATTTAATGATTAATTTATTTTCACACGTGTCAATTCCTAATTGGACCTACTAGCTATTTTTTCCTAAGTACTTGCATGTAAACTTCAGAAATTAACGGGGCTATAGTTAATAGCCTTTAATGATTATTCAGCTGATTCACCTCCCTATGCAAAGCACTCAAGTAGATTCCTCAACTATATAAGTGTGATTTTTGTTTACTGTTTCTATTTCCAGAGTAATAAAAATTTCAAAATTCAATTCTAGAGAGAGAAACTTTGAATCATCACAAGTTTTTAGCTTTTCTAATATTTTCAGGATTTTTATGTTCACGGCAAGAACTGTCTTAGTTAAAGGGGGTTAGTTAATCTGTCTAAGTTTGAGAAAAAAGAAAGAGGCTAAAATCATTGTTGGACTACCTGTTTCTCCTCGTGGATTGATCATACAATAGATACCAGAACCGGACAAGAGTTCATCATCTCATAGACCATCAGTACTTTTTATAACAACTTCTATCGCTCTATCTTTAACAAATCTTGAACCACTGATTCAGTTAATTGAAAAACCTTTCACAAAAACTAATGTCGTTACCAGTCGTAAAGCTCTATCTCCTTTCATCTCTATGGGGTCGGATGCAGGAGAAAACACACCTCGAAAAATTACCACTCTTTCTAAATCCAAAACTATAACTTCATCTACCATGGATACAGAAATACTCATTGAACATTCTACAATAGAAAAGCCTCCAGTGTTTCCTACTTTAGATCCAAATCCATGAATTCTACCACCAAGTCTTCTCGTATTGAAAATGAGGATATTGGACTCAAGTTGGTCGATCAACGGCCACAAGTAATGAAGTAGAAGATGGATGATAGTGGGAAAGATACTACATTGTAGACATCTAGTTATACTGGTAAAACTAGTATAGTTCATAAAAAGAAGGAGAAAGTAAGACTTCCAGATGTCGAATCGCTTTTGGAGTGCCTTGTTGGGCGAGTGGGGCCTAACTTCTCCAAGGTTAGTGTTAAATATTGCTAACTCTTTAAAAAATCTCAAATGTGTATACCCATACAGCTGAATTGGACGGAATCAGGAAAAAATGAGGTTTTCCAGAGTCTGTCAAAGTAAGGATTCCTATCCCTGAGGAGACTCTGCCGGATAGTAAAATTGGGGAGCTAGTGGTATATACTGAAGTGCTTAATTGGGGCATTCGGTTCCTTTTGGACCCAGAGATAGTGAGATACTTGCATTGAGGCTATGCCCAAGTCAGTTAAGTTCTAGTTCCTGGTATGCATTATTAGCCAGCGTCATAGCTTCAAGGCTTTCTAAAATTATAATGCATATGGAGCAGTTTGCTGTTGTAGCCAGTTTATGTCGAAACCATCATATCATCTTATATTATTTCAACATGGGGAATGATTATAAAGTTCTTAATGACTTACTGGAGGCTGACAAACCTTAGAGGACCTAGTTCCTCTACATCAGTGGTTCTTCGTAAAATGGCAAGAAACTCAGAGCTTAGGGAAATCCAAGTTTTCTTACCAGATATTGGAGAAGTCAGGTAAATTTTTTATTAATCTCTTTCATTATATGTTGACATTAATTTTTAAAGACTTTAGATTTTACATCAGATTTATCTTTTAGTGTTTCAAATATGTTCCCAAAACATTTAGAATAGTGTACAACTACGTTTCTGAAGCTGCATCTATGGGTCGTAGAGAAATGGGAACTGTTTTCCTCCTTCTCTAGTGTTTCATGCTGCTGACCAGCCTTTTACTCAAGATGGAGTGAATTTAGACGACATAGGAAATTTGTATTTAAGTGAGTTTGATAAAGATGATTTTCATAAGACTTTTCCCCCAATCTACTCTCATCGCCAATGTCGTGACTCATCATGGATAATCCTTTGAATTGTCTAGTGATCATGATGCTCTGGGCTATGCAGTTTTAGGTTATATGAGGTTAATCATTTACTTAGAGAGGCAGGCTAGATCTCAAACCAGTGATGTCGTTTCCCTACGTACTGAAAATCAAGGCTTGAAGGATTCTATCACGGTCGAACAGAGCAAGGTTGAGACTTTGGAAAGGAAAAGAAACAGCTTAGTGATGATTTGGTACAAGCTAAGTCTAATCGTGAAAAAATCACAGGCTACCTACACCAAATTGTAATCTACCACTTCCAAACAAATCGATTCCTTGATAGAAAAACTAACCAATGAGAAGAGGGTCATCGACCAATTATCCAAAGAGAAAAAAGAATTACAAGATCTTCTCAAGAAAATGGATGATGAGATTACTTCTTTGAAAGAGACCAAAACCCAAGAAATATCCACGGTGAGGAACGAGTATGTTGATCGGGTGTTAAAATCTATGGATCAGATGGAAGAGTCTGTTAAGTCAAGTATGGTCTTATTATTCCATGAAACGTTTCCCAAATGGTCCCTTATGGATTTGGGGAAATATGTGCCCCATGAAGAAATCTCATTTCACACTCTGTCTTATGGTGATAAATATGGTATTCCTTCAGATGACTTTGAGTCTAGTAATGATGTCGAAGGAGATACAGATAATGGCAAACCATCAATGGAGAAGGAAGAAGTAACAATTTCAAAGAAGACCGAAAGGAATGAGCCCTAAGTTAAGTGAAGTTTGTGGTTAGAATAAAAGTCCTTGAATGGTGCACGGCATTTTCTTGTTCTATTCGGATTTCATTTTTTGGAAAGTCCTTGGATGGCCAAGGCATCTAGTTGTTTTTCGGATTGGATTTTTTAGAAACTATATCTGCACAAGTCATTGTTGCATACAAGGTATTTTTTGTAATGTGATCAGATATCTTTAATAACCCTATCAGTATTGTACGCCATCTTTACTTCCATTAATATTTGATCATATTTAAAGATGATAAAACCATATACATATATTAAATCTGATGAAGGCATTAAAAAGTATTTTCGTTAAAGGAATTAAACACTTAATCAGTCTTGTATTTTTCTGATCCATTCAAGGGTAATCCATTTGAAGGAAATAAGTATTTCATAAGTTTTTAAGTCATCCACGTCATTCAAAGGCAATCCATTTGATGGCAATAGGTGTTTAATAAGTCTTTAATCCATATGAGTCATTCAAAGGTAATCCATTTGAAATCTATATGTGTTTAACAAGTATTTAATCCATCTGATCATAACCAAAACAATTTATTTAAAAATACAACGGATAGTATATTGATTGAGATCTGGACACCTCATTAAAACATCCCCGTACCACTAGGGTAGGAAAGAGTATTCCCCCAAATATATAAAATGAAGTAAGACAAAGTAATTATTTACAAGATGACTCTATTCCAAATATAACTTGAGATTCTCAATATTCCAAAGATGCTTCAACAGGTTACCTTCTTTGTCTTGGAGTTTGTATGTTCCTTTATAAAGTCTTTCACATACGATGTATGGTCCTTCCTAGTTCGGACCCAGCTTTCCAAACTGCTTCCCCATAGTGTGTATAAACATGTTTCTCAACAACATATCTCCAACTTGAAAATCTCTTCTTTTTACTTTAGATGGAAACCAACTGAACCCTCATAACTATCTTATTCTCTTTTTCAGAATAATTTTGAACTCTAAAGAAATGAAGAATAGCTTTTATAGGTGTGATTGCATCCATCCCATAAACTAGAGCAAATGAAGACTCTTGTGTGGTTGTATGAGGAGTGGTTCGGTATGCTTATAGTACTTCTTGTAAGTAACTCGGTCATTTTCCAGCAGCTCCTTCTAAATTATTTTTTAAACCCGACGGAATCGTCCGATTTTCCACTTCAATTTGTACATTGTTTTGGGGATGAAAATGAGAAGAAAAATAGTGTTGAATTTTTCTAAATGCACAACATACATTCATGTCTTTGTTATCAAACTGATGATCGTTATCTTTGGTGATGCGTTCAGCATATGTTGGAGAGAATAAATTGAATGATTTCCTTAGATGTTGTTCCACATAAAGGTGCAGCTTCTACCCATTTGGAGAAGTAATCTATTACCAAAATTATGGTGCGACAGCCTCCAGAGGCCATTGGAAGGGGCCCAACTAGATCAAGTCCACATATATTAAAATGTATAGGTTTGGATATTGATTACAAAGGGACTGCTGGCACATGAATTACATTTCCATATCTTTGATAAGGATCACATTTTTTTACCAAATCTTTAGCATCTGCCATAATCGTAGGCCAATAATATCCTGCTCATAACACTCTTCTAGTAAAAAACTTATAGCCACAATGTTCTGACCCTTCTCCATCATGTAATTATGATATAAAATTTTGAGACTCGTTAAATCTGAGAGAAGGCAGTCAAGGCTTGTTGAAAGATTTTTTTATAAAAAACCCCTCTTAGAACTGGAAAACCACGAGTTTTGTATTTTGTTTTCTTGGCTACAACCTTGATTGAAGGTAGAACTCCATTTATGATAAATCTTGGATTTCATTTCTCAAATCTTTAGAAAGTACATCAGATACATTTATATTTTATCTTGCTTCACCCTTGTTTCATATGGTTGCATTCATAGAAGGACATTCTTGCATAAGAATCCAAGGGTATGCTTCAGAACTTGCTATAGTGGCTAAAGCATCTCCCATGGCGTTATCACATCTGGGGATATGCTCAAATATGATGCATTTTAAACTGATGGTGACTTCATCCAGCACTTGTAAATATTTTTTCAAGTGATCTTTCCTATTTTAGATTTCCCTTGAGCCTGATGAATGAGCAATTGTGAATCGTTTATCACTCGGACTCTTTTAGCCCCACATATTTGAGCTAACTTTAAACCAGCTATGGCCACTTCCTATTCTGAATCATTATTGGATGCTCTGAAGCGAAAACATATAGCTTGGTACATGGTATCACCATAAGGAGAGGTTAAGCAAATTCCAGCTTCACACCCCATTGTACTAGATCCACCATCACTTTGGATCACCCTTTAATTTTTAAACTTACTACTTGAGCTTCTTCATGAGGCCTCTTAGAATGTAATTCCACTAAAAACTCGGCCACAACTTGAGCTTTGATTGTAGTCCAAGGTGCAAAGTCAATATTATAGTCTCCAAGCTCAACTAAGAATTTAGTCATCCTTCCCGATATATGAGCATTTTGTAGCACATTTTTCAGGGGAAAAGAAGTTCGAAGTGTGACATAGTGTGCATGAAAGTAAGGTCTCATATTTCTAGCTACTCAGGTTAAGTTTTCCAATTTTAAGTACTTTTCTCAGCTTCCAACAAAATCTTGCTTATATAGTGAAACGGGCGGGGATTATTGTCCATTTCTCGTACCAAAACAACACTCACTGCATATTCTGATACTGCCAGATACATATAAAGCCTCATTGAACAGGTTTAACATTTTGGGTGAATATAAGTGTTTCTTAATTTCGAGGAAATCTTGATCACAGTGGGGAGACCAGTTAAAGTCTTTAAGATTCCTTAAAACTTGGAAAATTGAGCACATTTGCCCTACGATCTTGAAATAAACCTATTCAATGCAACCAATATTCTAGTTGATATATGGTCTTGTGTGGTATTTCGAGGTAGGTCTATGGCTAACAAAGAATTTAACTGATCCAGATTAGCCTCAATCTATTTCTCACTTATAATGTACCCCAGAAATTTACCATATCAGACTCTGGAAGTATATTTCTCTGGATATAACTTCAAGTTGATGGCTTGTAAGTTGGAAAATGTTTCTTGGATATCAGATATGTGATCTTCCTCCTTAGGTCTTGTCACCATCATCTCATCAATGTAGACTTCTATATTACTGTCGATCTGATTAGCAAATTATTTATTCACCAGTCGTTGATAAGTAGCTCCAGTATTCTTCAACCCAAATGGCATTTCCTTATAACAATGGAGCCCCTATCAGTTATAAAGGTAGTATGATCTCGATCATTCTGATTCATCTATATTTAATTATACCCATAAAAAACATCAATGAAAGACAACAACTTTTTCCCTAATGTAGAGTCCACTGGCCCGACATCAGATCGAATGATAATTTGTCACAAATCCCAATGGTTGGCACTCCAGTCACATCCTCTTTGCACCATGTAAACACATGTAGTTTATTAGATAAAAAAGACAATAATTTTTATTTTAGCTTTAATGGTAGTTTAGATCTGACCCTAATACTTTTACCTCTTGTCAAGCAATGAATTTTAACCTCTTCAACTGGGATCACCATACTAGGAGCCTCCATTAGATCATCTATATCATTTTGGCGGGCAGAAGGCTCCACTAATTGCTATCATTTTTCAGCCTTTACTGCTTCCAACGATTTTCAAGCAAGAGCAGAGACATATCATTCATGAGCTACTTTTTGGCTACTTCAAACGACACCCACTTGTCCTCCCACATCATATTTCAAACATTGATGGACAGTGGAAGCTACCAAATACGTCCTAGATAACCAAGATCTACCAAATATGGCGTTGTAAGATGTTGGACAATAAACTATTATAAACAAAACTCTTACCATCTTTTTGAATGGTCCTCTCCCCAACAAGATTTCTTCTTCAAATTCTCTAATTACATCCGTTGTGCTTCCAGGAAACCCTACTATGGTCCTATTTGAACGCTAGATGACCAAGATATTTTTCATTTTCTTGTAAGCTGATTGACAATATATTTTCCAAACTGCATGTATCAATTAAAATCAGACGTATATCATTGCCTCAAATGGATGTCTCTATCACCATAGCATATTCTTGTGGGCCTGTAATGTCTCTTAAATCATCTTCATTAAAGATAATGAATAAAGTAGGGCTTTCAAATATGTGAGACATTTTTCCCTCTAATGGAATGGTTGGACTATTAACATGTCGTTTTTTTTAGCAGCTTGAAGGTGCAGTAACAATATCTCCCCCAAAAATAGTTAGAGATTCAAAAAAGTTACACACATCATATACTGTTGAAATATTTTCTACTATCATCCAAACTTTATTTTGATCTAGGTCAGGGTCTATATATTCCAAATCCACATCAACCCTTTTCATAATTACCATAGTATATTCTTGTCTAGATTTTCTATACTTTTCTCTAGACCAGTTGGTTATGCTGCTCTGGTTGTATTTTCATTAGATTGAGAGTGAGTATTGACTTTCCTATTGCCCCCTTGCTTTTTAACAAAAGCTGACAACTTCCCTCTCTCATTTAAATTTTGCACTTCTTGTTTTAGGGCGATCGGTCTTGGATATCATGTCCCACATCATTGCGGTACTTATAAAAGATAGTATTTTTATTCTCTCTAGGAGAATGAATTGGTGTTCCTCTTTTAAAATGAACAAAATTATTAGTTTTATCATAAATAGTAGCCACACTTTAACCTAGTTTGACAAACCATTCAGGTTGAATCCATGAACCCCCTCTTGGGTTTAAATTATTGGGATTGACTTGATTGATTCTATCTTGGCCGATGTGACCCGTGTCTATGATCTTTAGGCATGTAATTAAATGTAGCCTCGGATTGAGTATTGGCTTGTGGGATCGATGTTGTAGGAGTAGACCTATTCTTGCGTGGTACTCTAGATTTCTTAGATTCTTCCACCGTAATCTCTTTTCTGACCTGATTTAATAATCCACCCTATGTCATTTCCTTTTTCAGAGTTACCAAATCAGTCAAATCACCCGGATTTAAACATTGCCTTAGAGAGGCAATAGCCACATGTCCAAAAATAGTCAGCCAAATTGTTCTTTGTATTCATAGAATGGATGATGTATTATTTTAAAAATCCATTCGGCTCTTGGGAACAATGTACGATAGTATCACCATTCCCTTTAAGCTACTTACTCCGTACAAATTCTCTCTAAAATTCCACCCAGAACACATTAAAGCTCTTTATATATCCATGTGGTAAACTAATATACCATTTTAAGGAACTCCCTTTGAAATTTTGTGAGAAATCTCGACATAAGAGTTTATCATCATCATCGAAGTTCATCATAAAACTTTTGAACTGCTCGAGATGGTTATCAGAGTCTTTATTTCCATCATACTTTTCCATTTTGGAGTTGTCAAACCGCCTGGGGAGATGTCCGGAGAGTATTTTTGAGGACGAAAGTGATTGCCTCCATTTATAGTTGTGGCTAAATATTGTATGTTCATCAAGAGTTGAAAATATACATTGTTTGGATTGGGTAACAAATTGATCACTCAGTAGATGATCAATACTGTGATCTGTCGACCCTTTTATTTTTCCGTGATATTTATTCTTTTTCCATTTTTCACTTCTTGTCCATTTTCCTCGAATATTTCTTGGTTACCATTTTTTTATTTTTTTATGACCCTGCTCACTACTGGAGGAAGAAGCCCCATCAGATTCGGAAGTAGTGGTTCAACTATCTGAATAATCTGATGTACTCATTACTTGTTTAGCCCGATGCACCTTCTTAGAATTAATATGAGACTTTCGGGACTCATTTTCACCTGGCTTGTTATTGTCACTAGGCCTATCTGCAGACATACCTCCCGCATCAGACCTTTTCTTCAACCCTTTTTCTGCTTGCCTTTAGGCTCTCAGAGTTTCAATCTTAGTCCTCAACTGATCAAATATATCTTGCATAAATTTTCTTTCCTCTATGTTATGATTGACTTGAGACATAGTAGCATGCTCATTTTCATCTCTTACTCCTTCATTTTCATGAAGTAGAACATCTTGCATATTAAGATCTATGCCTCGAGGATATCTAAAGTTTGAATTTTAGCTAAGGTTTTGAATAGAGATATTCATGTGCATTAGCTCCCATTGTGGTCTCCAATTTTGTGATCGAAAAATATGGTTTAGGGGTAAAAAATGGAAGATAGTTTAGTTGTTTGATATTAAGTATTTTTGTAGAGAGTAGTGAGAGAAATGAGGTGTATTATTGTATTTAATGTTTCCAGAAAAAAGTTTAACCCTCTTAACAAAGTTAGTTGGGATATTTTCTCTTTTTGGATATGCGTGGGCCTTTTGGGTCAGATCTTCTCATTGGGCCTTTTTCATAAGCCCCCAAGCCCATAATTCGAGAAACTATGCAAATAGTTGAGTCATTGGTCGGCCTAAGTCACTTCTTAGTCTTCAACTATCAGTTAGCCTGTCTCGATTACCCCTTCGAATAAAATATTGAATTATTAAGATGCATGTCCGAAAATATCCGAGCATATCAGAAATCATCGATCATTGGCTCTTTTTCTTTTTAAGTATTTTGATACTTTGTTTATTTTCGTAGGAATCAAAATACATTGTGTTGTTTTTTTTATTTTTCTAAGTATCGTTTGTGGGTAGTATTGGATTGTGTTGCTTCGTAAGATATTATGTATTTTGTACTATATGTTGTTGGGATGTTACATTCGACTGTGTTTATTCATTATTTTTTATTTAATGTGAAGGTTATGTTATGTTTTTAGTTATCAACACAAAAGTGTGATGCTACAAAAAACGGTGGGTATTTATTTTTCAAATTTGCTTCACTGTACCAACGGTATAGTCATTGTGTATTGTATTGCTGGCATAATAGAGGCACCCTGGTATAAAAGTTTCATATCAACCATATAGTATTTTACCAATGGTATAACAATTATATACCATCGGTATGGTGAAACAATTTTTTTGAGTATTTTTATCTTTATACCGGTGGTATAGACATTGTATACCGTCGATATAACAATTCTATAGCGTCAATATGGTGAAATAAAATTATGGGTTTTTATGGAATTTATTTTAAGTTTATATCAGTGGTATAGACATTATAGACCGTCGGTATAATAGATGCACCGTCGGTGTGGAAATTCCTTACCCGGGGTGTAGCTTTTTATCATCGGTAAAATAGTTGTATATCGTTGGTAAATTTAATCAAAGAATCCTAAAAAATATCACACCAAATAAAACTCTCGCCAACTAAACTTCCTGCTACGTACAATTTCCCGTTAATTTCATAATTCATTTGTCCATAAAAATAAATTAGGCAAATCTACCATAGTTATTCATGGTAGATTTGGGGATACTTGATTTTGTTAAAAACATACATTTTACATACTTTACGAGATAAAATAAAATTACACCCCTTAACAGAAGACTCGAACAAATGATAGTAGATGTTCAAGTACTAGAAATATATATATATATATATTTATATATATATAACTCTTTGTAAAGTGTTCTATTAAGGTTCACATGTTTCTGTTAAATTTATTTTCTTCTAATTTCTTTGAATTTTATGTACGACGTGTTTATAAAATTAAGTAACACATTAATAAAAACCAAAACATATAAAAAAAAGTAAACATAATTGGTTTTTTATAGGAACCAGCAGTGTATAATTTTTTTTTTATAGGAATTGGCCGTGCACATTTAAAGTTCCAGCGGTAGCAGTTGCATGTACCACCATTATATACGGCAAATGTTTTTTTATAAAAAACGCGTAATAATTTATTAAATCCAGTTACTAATGAGTTAGTTTTAGTTGGTTTCCTCTATTGGGGTTTCCTCTATTGGGGTATTAATTAATTTAATCAATAAAAATAATTTATTTTAATGTTTTTTTTTAAGTTGAGTTAGAATAATTTGTTTTTAACAACAAGAAAGTTTTTTAAAAAATAATTAGTAATTTTGACAAAAATATATTGATTAAATGTTGTATTTGGATAATTTTCAAATCTTATTTTTATTTTTGTAAGATAAGAAACATGTTTTTCACTAGGTTCCCCTAAAATAAAAGTTAAAAAAATACAATTTTCGGCAAAAGATTAAAAAACTAAAAAAACCTAATAAATTAATTAAAAACTTTAAAAAAAAAATTTAGTAATAGGTTAAAATTTATAGGACAATGACATATATAATATAATAATACTTTCAGTGTAACATTATATTATTTTGGTGGAAAAAAAATAAAGAAAAAAAGTTCTTTTACAAATATATATGGTATACCACGAGGAAAGGTACGAGAACTTTGTGATAAAAAAAAGTGATAAAAGATAGTTACCGTCTCGACAAACGGGGCAAAGTGGGATACAATAAGAGAAAATATAGCATTAGATACATAACGGTCTAGTAAATGTAGAGGAGCACATCCATACCAGGTTTTGGAGACAACGAGCAACGACCGTAACCCGGCGCGTCTGATGCATGGAGTTGACGTACGAATGACGTTGTAGGTATCCTAGTGAACCTTGTATTTCTTTTCTTGGCAGTCGAATGGTACAAGTCAATGAAATTAATATTTGGAGGAGGAAATGAGAGTATGAGATTTTTTATCTCCTAAAACATTTTGTGATTCCTGGCTCGCGCATATTTGATATGAGATGAAAAATTCTATAGGCAATCTTAAATGATGTCTCGGACCTTGAAGTTCATTCGTAGCCTAGAGTGTTTGATTATTTTTCCCCAATAATGGGTTCCCAGAGAGGTGATAATGAGCCAAAGATCATACAAGAAAGAGGTATCATCCTCGTTACCAATCACTACTCTGTACAAATTACTAGTCAAAAGCCTAAGACGTAAAATTTTCCTCCACGTCAAAAGCCCAAAGATTATTATTTTAAAGAAAAATCAAATTTGATTATATCGCACCATGTTGAATTATTGTTATTGCTAATTATAGACCACAGAATATTTAAGGACAGCCGTCTGATTCCAGATTTGTAGATGAAGAATCTCAAGGCCTCCCTATATTATGAGAGCGGTAACATCAGACCATGCTACCTTTGCACTCGATATTTTCATCTCAGGCCCGACCAAAGGAAATGTCAAAGGTATTGGGCCAACTATAAAGAATGAAAATTGATGACTAATATACTTCTCTCGCAAAAATAACAAATTTGAATAACTGGAGCTGGAGCCGACCCATATAAAAGAGGTGCTTAGACGTCTAAGATCTTATGCATGAAGTAATTTTGTGAATCAGAGGGCGACAATCGGTATGAGAGAATCGTTTTGTGACGAGAGAAACTTCCAAATATTTCACATGAAGGGTATCTTCCTTGTATCATAAGATGTTGATTAAGTCATTACGAATGATGTGGTTGACCCCTAAAATAAATATGTGAGTTTTACAAAGACTGACATGGATTCCCCAAACTGAGAAGAAGTCATCTATATCATCTTTAATAAGCTGGAATGAGTTGAGATTGTCGTGACATAAAATCATAAGATAGTCTATGAAGCAAAGATTGACAATTTTGAGCTTATGACATATCTAGTAGAATTTTGGAAATTTCTATTGTTACTTTTTCCTTAAGAATACTTGATATGACTTGCATTACAAAAAATAAGAGGAAAATGGAGAGGGGGTCACCTTTCCTAAACCTCTTTCTACCTTGGAAATTGCCATAAAGGTCACCATTAATGATATATTATAGGAATGAGTGACGTTACATTGGATTATCCAAGTGATCATATTTTCAAGGAAGTTCATGCTAACAAGGATTTCAAAAATAAAGTGCCAAGGGACATTATCAAAGGCTTCCATAAATTTATTTTGAAAGCGACCCTTTTGCCTTTATAGTTGGTGTGATAACCCCTTACTAGTTCTTGAGAAAGAATAATGTTTTCAGAAATGTTCCTCCAGGAGATGAAAGCCTATTGGGATTTATCAATCAGGTAAGGGAATAAGTCTTTGTTTTTGTTAGAAAGAATCTTAAAGATGATTTTATATACCATATTGCAAAGAGTAATATGTCTAAAAATTAGCAGCATTGGAAGGAGATTTATTTTTGGGAATAAGGGCGATAAAAGTGAAATTCTAAAATTAATCAACAACTTTAGTGTTAAAGAACTCAAGAATTTTGTTGCATATATCCTTGCTCATCATATTACAAGAATATTTGAAAAACTAGAATTGTATCCATATGGACCACGAGATTTGTTACCATTGATATTGAATCAGACGTTTTTTTTATTTCATCACACGTTACCATACGAGTCATAGATTCTTTATCTAATTCATCTACCCTAGTGATGAGGAGAGCTGAGACCATGGCCAAGCCAGAGTATCCAGGGTGTCTATGATTATGAGAAGATCCTTGAAATAGCTCACCGGAATATTAGCAACACTAACGGGGTTAAAAGCCATCACACTTTAAAAAATAAACATCAAGACAATCTTGTTGCATAATATTCGAGTCTTAATACTATTGTGAAAGAATTTGGTGTTCCCATTACCAAATTTGACCAATTTTTTCAAGATTTTTGTTTAAGAAAATATATTAGCTCTGCTATGTAAGATGAATGAGGAAGAGGCCTCAATTTCATAAGAGCCGAGCTCAATATTGAGAGTGTCTTGATCAAGACGGCATTGGGATTAGAAAACAATTGATTGGATGATGGAAACTCGCAAATTGGTGTCGTTAAATTCTTTATCATTAACAAATCTCACGTATAGTTGAAGACGAGAGGTTTTGGAAAACCAAACTTATACCATGAGTGTTGGTAAGAATAATCAAGATTTTAGATACAACCTCTCTAAAAATAAAGTAAGATTGCCACATGTTAAATAAATTGAATGAATTTTTCTTACACTTGTGAGAGTTCCAAAGATTAAGGGTTACACTAGTATGGTTTGAAAACTGAAAGACCCTATAATGAGAAAAATACATTGGAAAAGACTGGTCTCAATCATTATTGACTAAGACACAATTAACTTTAATATATAGGAGTTGCAGGTTGTTTGTTAACTCAAGTGAAATAGAAGCTCGTAAAGCGGCGGTCACGAAGCTCATACTCATATCAGCGATTTTCGAATTCATTAAGTATCATACACTAATTCTCAGACGAGCCAATGAGCTTCTCTGATTTAATAATAGCGTTGAAATCACAAAAGGGTGACCCAAGAAATTTCATCATATTGGGCTGATATGGCCGCAATGTCAGTCCAGAGAGGAATACAATCAGAAGCATCATTAAAAGGTTAATGATAGATAACTGTAAAATGAAAGGAATATGAGAGATTGTGATTTATTGCTTTGTAGTGAATGTGTTTCAAGAAATATTATAGCATAGAAATGATAATTTCACAAGAATTCTAAATTATTCAAATCATACCGAGGTGAGGAGAGGCATGATTGGTAATAAAATGTCATAATGGGACCATAGTTCTAATATTATAGTCTACCTTGTGACTACGGACTTCAGTTTCTACAAGTATAATTAGAGATACATTATTACTAATAATAAAATTAGTGACGTCTTTTTTTGTTAAGAAAAATCATTTCACTCACAAGAATTCTAAAATGAAATAAACATAATATAACTAAACTTACAATGGGTCAGTCGATAATCTTGTAACAGAACAAAATCAAGCATAAAAATAACTAAATTAGTGACGTCTTTTTTCCTAGAAAGAGCATCCCTAGTGGGACGAATGTTTTTCATTGGAGACTAACCAAATGATAATAGAGAGGAGCCACCAATAAATAGAAAATTACTTTAACATGACCATTTGAAAGCGAGAGGCCTATTAAGGCCCATTGAGAATGGACCAGTAATGGATCCAGCTCCACTTAGGATGCAATATTTTTCAATACTGGGTAAGTTACAGATGAGCTTATGGAAAAGTGTATTTGTTCCAGATTAGAATAGTTGATCATACGTCTATCTAACACCCTGAATAAAAAATCTCAATCATAGAATCCTCCACCGTGGCCTTTTGAACCCAAGTTGCAACTTGGGTCGAAACTTATTCCAAACAAACAACTTCTTTATGTGAAGCCCTCGACTACCGACAACAATTCATGTTAAAACCATCGATCATCATCGATTGTGAGTCTTTCGATAAGCTAGCAGCTCTTCGACTCGGTAAAAGCAATATTGTAGTTCTTTGAGACACAGAAACAGCCGATAGTACAGCCTCAACGCCTCCAAGATAAATAGGTATTTCAAAAACCACCAAAGAAATACCTAGGAAACGAGGACAAATGGAGCACTGAAAACGACCACATAAGACAAACGGAACATAAGGTCTAGGAAATTTAGTTGGCGATGAGATTCTGTAATCGTTCATACTTGAGTCAGACGAAGAAAAGAATAACGGTTGAGCAAGGCTATCGAAGGACGTAATGGTCATAAACGACAGAAACTAGGAACTCCAATAATTTTCGATAAAATATGAGAAAACAACTACTTTCCAACTTTTTTTTATATTCATTCTTCATCTAAAAAGCATTGTTAGTCCTCATGTTTACCACTTGTATCGTCTTAGTCCCTTTCGTTCACTTCTACATTAAACACATTCCCTTCGTTTTAAAATTTTTCAAATATAGTCCCCCGCACATGTGAAGCCTGAGAGATTGAAACGTGTCATCAAGTTTTGTTGCAAGAATGGTCCTCCAAATATTTGGCCAAAAATACCCGTGCCCATGACAAGTAGGATGTCAATTCAGATTTATGATTTACCTTTAAAAAGTTACCATTCACCATTTCAAGTTACCATTTACCCACCATAATTATAAACGGACCGGGTCGAACCCAATTTAAACTAACCCAACCCAAAACCCAATCTAATATAACCGAGCCCACAACAATATAACCCAACCCGAAAACCCAATGTAGTTTAACCCAAACCCTGATCTGTTAACCCTAATGATCCGTTTAATCAACAGAGACTAACAGTGCTTTTTACCTTCATTCTTCTTTAAAAACTATTTTTTTATTGTGTAGTAAGAGAAAGTACGAAAAAAAATTAAAAAAGAAACTGTGAAAAAATTGACTACTTATGTTCTGAAATCAAAAAATTAAAAAAAGAGAAACCAATCATAGTCATGTTTTTAGGGAGTAAGAAAATATACGTATTCTTTTTATGGAACCATATGATACATGTTTTTTATTAGGAAAATTTCTCTAAAAGTACCTAAATTTAAAACTTACTATCAGCTAATACATCAATTTTCATTATTGATTAGCTAATACCAATTTTGTGTAATTAACTTTCATTCAATACCGAATTTTCTAGATAACACCTCAAATATTCATGTTTCATAACCAACCACTTAATCAACTGTCTTTCTTGAACAAAAGCTTCTCTTTCTTACTCTTTCTTTTTATTTTATTTTTTAAATGTCTATATCTATCCAATTGGAGCTCGAAAAAAATGAAAGTTTCTTCGGCTTTGTTTTTTAAGACAAACAAAACTATATCAATTAATTATATTTTTTGAATTTTTTCGCGTAATATGCGAGACCATGCATAACCAAACATGTAAGACCATGCCTAAAAAATGTGAGATGAGGCCTAAATAAACATGTGAAACCATACATAAATAACATGTGAGGCCAAGCATATAAAACATGCGAGACCATGCCTAAATAAACATATGAAACCATACATAAAAAACATGCGAAACCAGACATAATAAATCATGTGAGCCCTGATAAGGAAGTGGAACATTAGGGATTAAAATGTAAATAATAAAACCTTATATAACACATTGTGAAGTTAGAGGATGAATTTAAAACTATGTATTTTAGTAAGGGATTAAATTGTAATTAGCCCTTTTATGTAATCATTTTCGGTTGTAAGTTAACTTATTGCGCCTCTATATAAAGGCTAAGGATGATCTAATAAAAGGGTTGGATTTTTGAGTTAGAACATTTGAGTACTCTGACTTTCTCTCTCTAAAATATATTTATCTCTTTAAAACTTTAATTTTCTTGTTTACTAAAGTGAATCAAGTAATCAGACTCACCAAATTGGTGATTTCACTAGGGACGATTAACAATCGGTGCCTATTTTGATAGTTCGGATTTTATCTTTATTGAAAAATAATCTTGAAACTTTGCGATGAATCCATGAAAATATCTCGTTGGTTTCATCAACTGTCAAAACACCAACAGAGGATCTCCAAAGGACATATAATAGACCAGAAGGATCCGCTTTGATCCACAAAACTCAATCTGAGATAGAATTATGAATGAATCAGCTTTGATAAGATAAATGCTTTGAACGAGAAATATGATCAGAGATAGCAAGAAATTCAGTCAGCAAATCTGAAGTTTGAGGTGAGACAAATGAATGAACTAAATGAAGATGGTAACCAATCTGATCGATCTTGCATTGATCGGCAAATCAGAAGTGAACAGAAGAAGGCACATTTTGAAGCTCCAAAAGAGCTTTATTCTTCTCGAAAAGAAAAGAAAGATAAACAAAAGTATGTCACCTCTAGTGACGAGGGGGTTGAGAGCTCTGGATCAGGTTTTAAAAGTTATAGGGGTTCTTCCAAAGAAGAGATGGATCAACCTCGAAAGTACAAGAAAGAGAAAAACATCTAGAAGAGATAGTGTACCTCGATGTTTAAGGGAGTCTAATTGGTGTGAAGGAAACACGTTGAACCAGTATGATGTGGCTGATCGAAATTTATATGCGGTAATGGGAACTGAGGATCAGTTGGTTCAAGGTGTCGATTGGAGGAATTCTCTATTGAAAAGTGAAATCAGATCTATTACACTTCTAAAGCGGTCTGACATCGTAAATTTTGAAACGTTCGATGGGATGCACGATCTGGACGATCACATCGAACAATTCAAAAATTATATGATGAATTTTGAGGATGATGACAGGATGGTATGTCGGGCTTTCTCACAGATTTTTAAGGGGACAACTTTGACATGGTATAACTGAATTCCAATCGGGGTCAATTCAAATTTCAGAGATTTTTATACTTTCTTTCGAAGATAGATCGTCGGCAGTAAAGAGATGAGAAAAAATAGTGACACAATTATCCAATGCAAGCAAGTAGTTGGAGAAAAATTGAAGGATTACATGAAGCATTTTATTTTGACAAAGGCAAGTTTGGATAACTATGAAAAGTTGGTGGCGAAAATGAAACAACGAAAATGAGAGCTTTTACCTTTAGAGCATTAATGGCTCAGGTTGAATCAAAGTTCAAAAAATCAACTAGGGTCTGAGGAGTAGCAGTTAAACCTCTAAAGAATTCGGGACAGGCGCCAAATAATCAAGGGCAATCTTCAAATGTTGCTCAGCAAGCGCGTCCCATGAGTAACAATTTACCACCTCTAACAGGTGGATATTCGATTCAAGCTTTATCTTATTAATTCAATAGGTCGAGGGTGAACCAGTGGATAAAGCCTAAATATTATACAGATTTGACTATAAAGTGTAGCTCCAATTCTTGATAAAACTAAGGGATACTTAAATTTTAGGAATCCTGTTCCAATCAATAGGCCAATGGAGGAGTGAAACAATAAATTTTGTATGTACCACAATGACATTGGTCATGACACTGCTGATTGTATTTCTCTGAAAAAAGAAAGTCCAAACTTTGATTGAAAATGGAAAGCTACTGACTTATGTGAAGGCACAGGGCAGTGCATCGAAAAATCCAGCATCGAATTCACAGCTAACCAATCCAAATGAGTAAGCTGAAAATTTGATTATTTTGGATTCAAAGGTCGATGAATTTGATGCTGCCTCAGAATATTTAGAGATGGATCCAGGTAGATTAATCTTGATGGTGGTGGAAGAACCAGTAAAGAAAGTTCATGTTTGAAGTTTGTGTGAGTATTTCGAGTCAGTAGCCATTTTTTGGGGTGATTCGATGACTGGTAATACTGATAGCTTGAGGAAAAGATGTGTTGTTAGTTTGGCAACTCAGATAGAGGGAAAAATGTCTACTCATTTGTATGGCAAGAGAGACATTTCTTTCATTATGTTCAATGATGATGATTGGTGAGGAACCGCGGGGCCACATAAGGATGTAGTGGTCATTGGGGAAGAAGTTGATGGCGTGGAGATTAGACATGTGTTGATAGATACTGGGAGTTCTGCGAACATCCTTTTTAAAAGCAACGTATGACAGGATGCGCAATCCTCCTCGAATTTACCAGTCAGAGCGCATAATCATTGGTTTTATTGGAGTGATTGGGCGGGTAATAGGAGAATTTGAAGCAAAGGTAAGTTTGGGAAATGGACCTTTCAAGAAGAAGGTTCAACTGCTTTTTATGGTGGTAGACTTTCCTACAAGTTATAATACCATTTTTGGAAGGCCGTGGTTATCAAGGATGTATGGTTCCGTATCAACAGTCCATCAGTGTTTCAAATATGTGGCTGGAGATCGTGTGCGAGCCGTTCGATGCGACCAAAACGTTGCAAGGAAATGTTATGCCACTACACTTCGGATTCAAGGATCTAACAGTGGTGACATGATGAATGAATAGCAGCCAATGGGGTTGACCTCGTATTTTGATGAAAGAGTAAACGATCTGAAGGGAACCCCAGGATCATTAACAGTAAGTGAAGAGATTGAGGAGTATATTTTTTCTGAAGGAAGAGCACTACGAATAGGAACCTTACTGACCCCAGCTCTACGTCCACGACTATTACAATTTTTATCTTATAATCTTGATGTTTTTGCTTGGAAAACAGAGGATATGGTAGGTTTACCGATCAAAGTAATTTGTCATAGTTTACCTATTAATCTAAGGGTGAAGCCTGTAATTCAAAAGAGGCAGGCATTTTTGTCAGAAAAAAAAACAGTAGCGATTGTTTCCAAAGTGGATCATTTATCCAGGGTCGGACATATAAGGGAGTCACAGTATCCTTTATGGACGACAAACCCAGTAATGTTCAAGAAGAAAAACGGGAAGTGGTGAATGTGTGTTGATTTTATAGAGTTGAATCGAGTATGTCCTAAAGACTCATTTTGGTTCCTCGAATAGACCAACTGATTGATTCTACTTTTGGAAACAAAATATTAACTTTTATGGATGATTTTACGGGATATAATCAGATCCAGATGGATCTAAACGATCAAGAATGTAGTACTTTCATCACTAACAGGGGTTTGTATTGCTATAAGGTTATGCCTTTTGGATTGAAAAATTTTGGGGCCACTTACCAAAGATTAATTAATAAAGAATTTAACCACCCAGATCGGAAGAAATATAGAGGTATACATTGATGACATGGTGGTAAAAATCTTAGTAGATGATGCGCACTTGGAAGATTTAGAGGAGACATTTCTGAATTCAAGGGCAGTAAGGCTAAAGCTAAATCCTGAAAAATGTACTTTTTGTGTCCGATCAGAGAAGTTCTTAGGTTATTTTAAAACTGTAAAAGGGATAGAAGCTGACCAAGAACAGTTGGAAGTTGTACTGTCTATGAAAGCACCTCGAACTATCAAAGAAGTACAAGTTTTGACACCAAGGTTAGCATCACTTAACAGATTTATTTCTCAATTTTTTTATAAATATTTTCCTTTTTTTCAAGTGTTGCAAGATCCAAAGAAATTTAATTGGACTTCATTTTGCGAAGTAGCATTTATAAGTATCAAGGGTTTATTGTCATCACCAGAAATTTAATCTAAGTCTCGAAGTGGAGAAACGTTTTTTGATACATTGCGGTATCGGATTTTGGATTAAGTGCAGTATTGATAAGCGAAGATTCAGGAATTCTGAAGCCGGTGTACTATGTCTGCAAACGTTTGGTGGCAGCAGAAAAAGATATTTAAAACTTGAGAAATTAGCATTGGCATTGGTAATGGTTGCTAGAAAGATGCGCCCTTATTTTCAAGCCTATACCATTGAAGTTCGGACCTCATTTCCACCGAAAAATGTTTTGCAACGTCCTGATATTTCGGAGAGAATGATTAAGTGGCCGATGGAATTGAAAGATTTTGATATTACATTCACACATCAAATTGCAATTAAAGCGCAACCTTTGGCATATTTTTTTGTTGAATTTCAAGCAGATCAGATACAAAATATAGCAAGGATGTTTTACTAGTGAATACAATATGGGTTATTCAAACTGATGGGGGATCTAGTGTTTTGGAATGCAACACTGGAGTTCAATTAGTTGCTCCATATGGAGAACCAATGCTACAGTCTATCAAATATGGCTTTCATGCTTTGAATAACGAAGCTGAATACGAAGCTGTTATACTTGGTTTGATACTTGCGAAGATATGTAGAGGAACTTTCGTGCGACTATAAACAGATTATCACTTAGTTGCAAATCAAGTATCTGGAAATTTCGAAGCAAAAAAAGATCGCTTAATTTTGTATCTTCGAGAGCTTGGGAATTTGATGCTCTTATGAGATCACGTTGTTGTGGAACATATAAATTGAGGAAGTAACACAGTGGCTGACTCATTAGCAAATGTTGCTTGCAAGTAAGAGTATCTGTGGATTTTGCTGCAAGAGATTCCTTCGATTTTAACTCAATCAGACGAATGTGAACATATTGACGAATTCTTTGTATGCAGTCTGAGGTAATTGGCGAACTGATATTTTGAAATTTTTTATTCAAGGAGAGCTGCCTGAAGATGCAAAATTGGCCAAAAAATTGTGATGCAAAGCTTTTGGATAGATAATTTTGGATGAAGTTTTCTATAAGAAAACATTTAGTAGGCCACTACTACGATGTTTGAATAGATAAGAATCACATGAAGTTTTATCAGAGTTTCATGATGGAGAAGGATCAGCACATTTTGGGTTTAAGGAATTGTATCGTCGAGTTTTGCTTGCAGGGTTTTATTGGCCTTCGATTATGAACTATGCCAAGAATTTGGTTCGAAGCTGTGATATTTGTCAAAGGTTTGGTGATTCTACTCATAAGTCAGCAATTCCACTTATGTCTATTACTGAAGCCATTATGTTTTATATGTGGGCAATAGATTTAGTGCGACCTTTACCGATGGAATCTCGAGGGCGACAAATGATAATTGTTGTAGTGCACTATTTTACAAAGTGGGCAGAAGAAGAGTTGTTATCTGGAACGAAAGCGAAGGATGTTATTACATTCATTGTGAACAGTATTTGCTGTCGTTTTGGAGTGCCTCGAAAAAATTACTATGGACAATAGTCCTTAATTTAATAATAAACAAATGGCTTACTTTTGTGCTTCAAAGGTAATTAAGCAATGTTTTCCAAAACCATTCCATCCCCAAGCAAATGGACAAGTAGAGGTGACAAACAAATCTATTTTAGAAGGTTCGAAGAAGAAATTTAACATGGGCGGCAGGAAAGTGGCCCAATTATTTGCAAGAGGTGTTTTGGACTTATCGAACAACTCTTAGGGAAGCTACTGAAGATACTCCTTTTTTCCTTAGAATATGGAATGCATATTGTTAGCCCTGTGGAATTTGCGTTGTTATCTTTTAGAATAACTCAATATTATGAAGAATCCAATGACGAAACTAAAAGAGAAAGTTTGGATCTGATTGATGAGAAAAGAGTTTGAGCTCATTTAAATGTAATTCATTATCAAACTCTTATGAGGAATAAGTTCAATTCAAGGGTAAAAAGAAGAGAGTTTAAAGTAGATAATAAAGTGTTAAGAATAGTATTCCTACGTACCAAGGAGAAGAGCCTCGGAAAAATGGCTCCAAATTAGGAAGGACCTTATATGATTCTTGAAAGGATAGAGCCAGGTTCTTATCGCCTTTGTGATAATCAGGGGAAGATGCTTCAACACCCATGGAATATAAAGCATCTCAATTTATACTCGGAATAGTTGTGTTGTATTTTGAATTTGTTCGCTTTGATTGATTAACACATTATTTCCAACACATACAAAATTATCAATAAAATGAATTGTTTTGCCAATGGTTGTTTACAAGTACTTATTAAACTATTTTGGCAACTGATCAAAGAATGATCATCTTTGAAGATGACCAAGAGTAGAATATTCTGAAGTGTTAATTAAACTTTTCGAAGAAACAACCATGTTCGAAGTGTTATGTTCATTAAACACTCTATGATATTTGAAGTGTTACGTTCATTAAATACTTTATGATATTCGAAGTGTTACGTTCATTAAACACTCTATGATATTCAAAGTGTTAGGTTCGTTAAACACTCTATGGTATTCAAAGTGTTACGTTAATTAAATACTCTATGATATTCGAAGTGCTACGTTCAATAAGCACATTATGGTGTTCAAAGCGCTACGCTCATTCAACGCACTAATATATTTGAGGTGTTACGTATTGTAATGATTATTTAAAGTCTTATATTATGATTTTACCTCGAATAACTAATATAACTAACAATTAAACGTGAACATAACTTAACATAAAAGTTGGAGCGTAAACAAAAACCTTTGTCATTCAGAATAATTCGATGAGTAAAAGAGTTATAGTACTAATATAATAGGTACAAAAAGACAATAAAAACTCAAAATATTGTCAAACTATTCGTCCTCAGAGCCCTCTTCGGATGACTCCTCTTTAGACGAAGAACTTGGGATACGATCGAAGGCTTCGTTGGGACGCCTTCCGATGCGAATTTCATTCCAAAAGCTAGAAATATTTATCCTAGGGTACGTGGCATGAATTTCTTAAAGAAGTGTGATAGTCCTTTCTTCTTTGCCATTACTGATAGCGTAGCAGGATTTTTGTAGCGAACCATATCTTCAGCCATATGTTTTAGGTGACTATAAGATGCCTCGATTTCTTGAGTAAGTCTATTCGCTGCAGTATTAAGGTCGGAAACGGTTGTAGAGAAGCTATAACTTCTTCAGAAGGCATCTCAAGAGGAAAAACCATTGGGCTAGGCCAAGGAATAAGATCTAAAGATGTTGTAGGAATAATAACTTAAGGAGATGTGGTTTCGGAGGAAGCAGGTGCAGGTCTCTTTGATCTACCGAAGTTATGCAGATGATTTTGAATCTCTTGAATGATGGGATCTTCTTCTCCATTCAGCTCTTGTGATTCATCGAAGTTAATAAAACTGTCAGGGTCGAAGTGATCATTACCTTGGTTATCTTCTATGGCGACAGTTTATTTTTTCTAGTTGATGGCATTTTCAGGTTAGCTTCATTTTCTTTTTGACCACTTTGTTGATTATCTCCAGCTACAACTTTGTTGTCATCGGACAATACGTCTTTGACTACCTCCGTTATTTTCTTTTTTGCTCTCTTCTGAGGGCTAGCTTTAGTGGTGTTTTTATTTTTCAAAGGCGCAGTAGTTTTCATTTTTTTTGGAAAAGGTCCCTCTTCAATTCCTTCTTCAGTTGTGGAAAGTTTGTTTTCTTTTTTTTTTTTCAAAACTTTTGGCTTCGGATCTGTTGAAGGGCTAGCACCAAATGTACTAGGTGCATTTTTATTATTTTTTTCCTTCTTCTTTTTGGAAGATAGTTGTCTGATCTATTGCGTATTGGTAAGAACACTTTGCACTCGGGATGGACCAACCTCTTCACAGCTTGGCAATGATTGGGTAGCTTCATCAAGTTTTTGGAGGAAATGACTCTAGGGGTGATCGAAAATAGATGACTGTTACGGAAATTAATGGGTTTGAAGGTCGTGTAGAAAGCGATATTCTATTTCTTTTCAACCCAAGCAGCTTCTTGAAAATTTCTTGAAAGTTTATTTTGCTTTTTCTCGTCGAATGGCATAACGCCTCGAAATTTACGTTCGAAATATATAAATTGATAACAAAAAAGACTTACGATTACTCCTCCAAGCGAGGTTCAATCTTGATAGGTTAACTTTGGATATGATTGTCATTTTCCCATGCTCCTGAAATGAAGATGATTTTTTGCTCCAAAATTTGTCTGCTTCTATGAGATCGTCAATGATTTTTAATTCATCATCCAAAGTAAGATAGTAAAACGGAAGCGCTGGTCCCTTTGACAGTTTGGTTAGGGATTTGAAATCTTCGATGCAAATGGGAATTTTGGATAGTCAAGAGGCCATGATTACAGAAAGAAGTGTGAACCACTGGTTTGGTGTTACTTGGGTCGGAGAAAAATTTAAGAGTTCAAAGTAATCCACTATCATAGGGTCTAATGGGAATCGAAGCCCCTAGTTGATTATTTCTGGGTAGACAACCAGTTCATCTTCTTTGCAGTCTAAGGGTGTCTCTCTTTTTTGGGAAGACGAAGTGTAATATTCTCTCCCATTCCCACTGCTTCTTTAAATCACTTGCTTGGCTCTCTTTATTGGCTCACCGTTTGGTTTTTTTCCTCCTCGGAATTGGTAATAAGAGCTTTCTTTTCTCTCGGTCTACAAAAAAATTTCTGGTGCAGCATTTTCTGATTCCTTCGAAGCTTTCTCCTAAGTATCACCTTTATTTTTTGATTGAGTAGCACCAAAATTAAATTTCTGCTTTTGATGCTTCGTCTCTCGGTTTATGAGGATTATTCGAGGGAATTTTTTGAGATAATACAATTGTCTCGGCAATCTCCCTCGTGGGAGGATAAATGGTAGATGGATTTGACGTAACATCATCATCGTCTCCCATAGCTTTGAAAGTCCTTTTTCAAGGAGCTCATAGGGGACAAGTTGATGAAGGGGTTGCTTCAGATTGTTTTGAAGAAGATCTGCTTATTTCAAAACTAATTCAAGTTAATGATTTGGTAAGAGAAGGTGGAATTTGAGGTGTTGTTAGAATTTAAGTTTTTGAAGACTGACTTTTTTTGTAATAGGCGAAGGCGAAAAAGCGGGAACTTTAGAAGGATTGAACTTACCGTAATAGATAGTTTTTGTGAAAATTCCAAGGGGAGCGTTTCTTATAAACCCATCAGTTCTATATTCTTTTGTTCTTTCTCTGATGCACAAATAATCGTAAGTTCTGAAGATGTTTTTTCTGATTTTGAGGATTTAGATTCTTTGGGAATCCTGGCCTTAGATTATCTAGATTTTGGGTGCTTTCTCATAAACTATTTGAAGGTTGATCGCAAAAAATGAGTTTTCCGGTGAAGGTAGCCAAGAGTTTGAAGAAATGGGTGAAGGTAGCCAATAGTTTCAAGAAACCAGTGAAGGTAGCAAAGGAGTTTCGAGGTTTTTTGAGATTTCTCTCTCAAGGAATTTTGTTTGTGCATCAAAGAATGGCTTGCAATGGAATTTATAAAAGGAGAAAAAACATGTTGAGAAGTGGAAAAGGTGGATGCTAGAAGTTGAAGTGGTTGCGTAGATAAGGGCTCAACACATGTTAGTCTAAGGGCCTTGTTGTAAGCCTAGAACCTAGAGGATCATGATTTGCTGAGAAGTAGGTTTGATACCTAAGATTATTAATTTTTGCTTCAAATTGAGATATGAAAGGATGATTATCAGTGGACATATTTCGATGTATTTGGAACAAATAATGATATAACAGAATGATCGACGTACTTCGGATTATGGAAGAGGAAATTATCATCGCTCCTACTTAAATTCGAAATTAATTAGTGCTCATTCATTTAAAGACATCGGAACTAAGGGGGCTACTAATAAGGAAGTGGAACTTTAAGGACTAAAATGTAAATAATAAAACCTTATATAAGAGATTGTGAAGTTAAAGGAGGAATTTAGAACAATGTATTTTAGTTATGGACTAAAGTGTAATTAGCCCTTTTATGTAATTGTTTCAGTTGTAAGCTAAGTCATTGCACCTCTATATAAAGGTCAAAGATGATCTAATAAAGAGGTTAGATTTTTGAATTAGAACATTTGAGTACTCTAACTTTCTCTCTCTAAAATCTATTTCTCTTTCTAAAACTTTACTTCTCTCGTTTACTAAAGTGAATCAAGTAATCAGACTCACAAAGCCCAAGCATAATAAACATGGAAAACCATGCATAATAAATCATGCGAGACCATTTTTTTTAAACGAGAAAAACTTGATCCATTGATGATTTTTTTTTTGTCAAACTGAGTAATTCTAGTCTCGCATCTTTATCATCAAGTAGTACATGTCTCAAATGTGTTTTTATGTATGGTCTCACATGTTTATTTATGTCTGGTCTTGCACGTTTTTTATGTCTGATCTTGTATGTTTTTATGTCTAGTCTTGGATGTTTGATTATGATTGGTTTCGCATGTTATTGACAAAAAAAATAAACAAATAAAAAAAATAGCATTGATGGATCTGGTTTTGTTGGTCTTAAAAAAATAAAGTCAATGGTACTTTCGGAATTTTTTTCCATGTTATGGTTCAAAAAATAAGAATTTTAAAAAAATAGTTTTAAAAATAAAAAATATATTATTTATAATTTTTCATTCGACCGAAATGAATAACAAATTACTCGATTCAATAAAGAATAATAAATGGTAATGAGATAATTTTCTAAAGATTTATGGATACTTATTTTTATGTTATTTAACACAAGTTTTAAAAATGAATAATATGTGGTATAATTTTCTTCAGGAATTAGGTTTACATACACCTAGCAGTGGCTAGAATTCAAATATAATGTTTAATGAAAATACAGTTTAGTTCTAAAGAATATGAATTTAGAACTTAAAAAAGTATTGAAACAGTATGTTTAAGGCCGTTCTCTTGTGCTCCAAGTAATTGAGGTTGAAGTCAAGTTGTTGGTTCTTCAATGAGTAGTCAGCTTCTCCATGCAATGGTTGTCATCTACTTCTACTGCAAGCCAATTCCAGCTTTAATATCAATGATTCTCTCTGTTCTTTGTGCTTGTGCAAGTTTTATGTTGATATTTTTGGATCCAATTTGATTGTATATATTGACCTGTAAAAAGGAGAAAACTTATAGGTCAGGTTTGCTTGAACCTGCTCACCGGTGTTAGTTGCGACACAAGGAAAGCAATGAAGATTCATTGGGAGTTTAATTTAAAATAACCGATATTAAGACCTTTCAAGAATAATATCGCTCGAAGTTGTGCAGGACCATCAACTTGAGTAATATTATAGTTGGATTTTTGTTTGAGCCAAAATTTTGCAAGTCAATCTGCTGCAAAATTTTAATCTCTGAAAATTAGTCTCAAAGTTATGGTGGAAGTTATTAGTTTACGGATACAAGAAATCACGAGAGAAAGGAACCAAAGAGAGTAACCATCAGCCAATGAGTCCAGCAAAATCTTAGAATCTATATCTATATCAACTAAGGTGTAACCAAGGTGCCCCAAAGGGGTAGCCGAGTTGGTTGAGTAAGGTATGCTTGTGACCAAAGGTCATGAGTTCGAGTCCCTCTACATACGATTTCTCGGCTCAGCCTTTCACCTTGTGTTGTTTACCTTCTGGCGTTGGTTTGCAGGCTATTGCGTCAGATTGAAGGTTTACCATGTGCACACTCATTGCACTCTGAGTAGCGCTTGCAGGTTCCTTCCTGCAAAAAAAAGGTGTGACCAAGGTTATGACATAACATTAAACCATTAAGTAATGCCCAAGTTTTAGCTATTAAAGGTGATTGTTTTCCACATAGTCTACAGCCAGAAGCAGTCATATCGACATCTGAGTTTCTTATTGAAAATCAACCATTCGATTCACCTTAAATGTATATGCACCATCAGAGTTTAATTTAAAGTGATGCTCTGATGGAGGGTGTCATTTAACATATAGTGATGAGTTTTTAATAGAACAATGGTTAATCCAGTTGATTATAATGGTTATATTAATATCATTAAGCCATATTATTTTGGATAACAGTTTGGAGAAATCTAGTTTAAAAAGTATGAACATAATCTTGTTAATCAACATATTAGATTAAATAGGTATATAATTATATTTGGCCTAATTTCTAGCATACCAAATGTTCCAAGTGATAATGACAGCGATAATTGTTCTAATTTCTAACTTTTTATTAGTATATGAGAACGAGGTATGGATTAAATGATGGAATGTTATGTGTTTCTCATTGTAAATGCCACCTAAGCTTGAATACAAATCCAAATTTCATAAGAGATATGACCGTAAACAAACAAGTGATCGATTTTTTTATTGTTGCTTCAAAATTGACATTTAGAAGCTAGTAGAAATTTTATTTTTTGTTGAAGAGTTATATCAACTGAAATCAGTCATCTAAGAGCTCTATGAAGAGTGAAAGAGTACTTCTTTGGAGAGACAGAGTTCCAAATTTTACTGAATGTAATCTTGTTTATTTTTTGTTTCTAATTTTTATAAAAGTATATTTAAAGTTGAACTAGCCTGATTGAGAAATGTTACACTTAATCTTCTCTAATGTATCTAATGTAGTGTGAATTTGGATATTGTACTAATATCTATTGAAGTTACGTTGCTAGAAAGTTTGTAAATATTCCAAGTACTGTTTTCCCAAAAGGAGTTAATTTTTATGTTATTGTACAAGCTATTGTTTGTTGTCTCAGACATGATAATAAGAGGGATGGTTTAACACTTTTTGTCCAACCAGAAGTCACAGTTTCCATTTCCTATTTGCCAAAAAATAAAAGGTTTACGCAACTTTCTTGATTGCAAAAAGCCTATTCTAGATTTTTGAGTCTTTAGGTTTTCTACTGATTTGTAATTGATGATGGTTACGGCAATAGATTGAGTGCATTAGTTTGGCCCATAAATATTGGTTTCTTCTGAATGTAAACCAAATTTTACATGAGTATGTGTTTTGAATATCTGTTAAACTCCTGAAATTGAACCCAGATTCAGATTAAGATTTGCAGAGAAAAGGTCAGTTTGACCATATCATTTCATTTTTCTTTGTTTGAGCCCCAAAGGAACTTATTTAAAATTATGTTGATTCTGTCTATAGTAGTTTTAGGTATGAATTAAGATTGTTGATAGTAGAAAGGGACGGTCATTAATACATATTGTATTAAGACCATCCTTCCACCCAAATGACAAATTTATACAATTACATTCTAAGATTTTGTTTGCCTTATTTTTGAAATAATATCATCAAAGTAACATAATTTGTTACTTGGATGAATATGTATTCCTAAGTACTTTAAGGGAAGGGAAGAGGGTTTGAATCCTGTGATGTCACTTATTAGGCTTATCCTTGTTCTGTCAAAATTTGAAGGAGTTATGAACTTAGATTTTGGGGCAGAGATTGTTTGACCTGAGAAGTTTTGGTAATGCGCAAGAAATTTCCAAACCTTTTTAACATTATTTAGAGATTTATTCATGAAGATTATTAGGTCATCTGCAAAGGTTAAATAATGGATAAGTATATCGATTTTGAGTTACAAAACCTAGATTGGTTTTCAGAAAATAGGTTTGTAATCCCACGAATGAAATATTCTTCTGCAATAAGGAAGAGGCTGGGGGAGAAAGGGTCACCCTGCCTAACTTCATTTCCATAACTAAAGAAGTCATATAGTGAGCCATTTACAATCACTGAATATTGTGTATGGATTAAGTTTTGCTTAATGAGTTCAATAAATTTATCACTAAATCCAAATTTTGAAAGAATATATAGTGAGAAGCGTGTAGATAATCTATCAAAGGATTTATTTATGTCAAGTTTAAAAATTAGGTTATTGTCTCTTGTCTTTTTGCCTAAGTCATGTATTAATTCATGTGCAATCGGAATGTGTTCACTAATATTTTATTTGGGACAAATCCACCATGTTCATATGAAATGATTTTAGGGAGGATTATGATCAGCCTATTGTTATTTATTTTTTACATAATTTTGTTTGCTACATTACAAAGGCTTATAAGCCTGAAATCACTCCATATTTTAGGATTTTCTTTCTTTGGAATTAAGCAAAGGTTTGTTGCGTAGATTTATTTTGGAGTTGTAGATCCATTAAATAATTTAGTGATTGTATCACAAAGTTCCAGATTGATTATATATTAACATGTAATATAGAATTTAATGTTGAAGCCATCAACACCAGCCACACTATTTGGGCTGACGGATTGAATGGCATTAGGAATTCATTTTCAGATGGTATTGGTGTAAGGAATTTATTTTCTTGTTATGCTATTAGATTTGGAATAATATTTTAGAGAATTGAATTGGAATTTTGATTAAATTGGGAGTTCAAAACATTTTTGACATGTTAAACATCTAAATTTCCTAGTGTTTCTTGGTTTTCAATCAAAGAGTTATTATGCTAGATTACATGGATTATGTTCTTTATTCTCTATTTCTTAACATAGTTATGAACAGGAAGTGTTCATGTCTCCATTTCTAGGCTAGTTTATTGCAATCTTTTGTTCCCAAAAAGCGTCATCTTTAACAATGAGGTTTAAATTATGTGCTTTAGCTTTTGAAATATTTATCTTTGCTTCTATAGTTATACTGGTTTTAAAACATATTTCAGGATGTTTAACTTCTTCTTCAAAGATATTTTCAGACCAGTTCTCCTCCACAGTTTGTAAAAACTCTGGATGGAAAGCCTGAATATTAAGGTACTTAAAGCTAAGTTTAGGTTTGGTAATATTATTTGAAATTGTTAAACACAATGGTGAATGTTCTAAGCCAATTATGGCCAGATGTTTCACTATTGTAGTAGAGAAATAGTATTTCCAATGGGTATTATATTATACCATATCAAGTATCTTCGAAACCTTATTGTTTGACCAGGTGAATTTTGATCTTGAAAATCCAGCATCTTCAAGTTGGCAATCCAAGATGAATTCGTTGAATTCATCTATACTATTTTGGCATAAGAATAAGCAGGAAAGTTGTTCATCACGTGAGGATATAATATTAAAGTCACCTAATACTAACCACTCTTGATTAGTGTTAGATATTTCCCTTAAAAAATCCAAAGATCATGCCTTAATGATCTTAGGCATTTGGTTTATATAATTGAAACCATAAATTGTTTATTGAACAAAGAGTGTTTTATGGAAAGGTGTAATATTTGTTCATTGTTAATTAAAGGTTTAATTTGGAAGTTTTCCTTCCAAATTTTGTTATTGTTAGTTGCACAACCAGATAAAAATCTTAAGGTTTTAATGATTTGATGAAGTCTGATAACATTGATCATAGGCTCATGAAGAGCTATGAATTAAATATTTTCAGACTTAATAATTCATTTTAACCTTCTTATTGTCCCCCTATTGCATATCCCTCTGGAATTCCAGTTGAGGACTTTCAGAATCATTTAATAAATGACAAGAAACTTGTAGTTGAGATATTTGAGAAAGTGTTCAACTTTGATCTAAGAAAGATTTTGATTGAGGCTTTCTTTTTAGATTTTTGCTTTTGTTTGTTATTTATTTCTGGTAACTGATTAATTTATGGAGGAATGGGAATCTTAGGTGGGATTGGGATAGAATCGAAATGTGGATTCAATTGGATATTCAAGGCTGGCTCTAAGGATTCAGATTCTGAGTCTAAATTATCGTACGCATTTAGAGAGTTAAAAAAAAAATCTTCATTAGTAAAGTTTAATTCTGAATTTTGATAGTTCCCTATGTTATCTTTCGAAATTTTAGTAGGATTTGAGTTATTAAGAATGTTAATAGGCTCTGAATTATATTTATCAATTTCAATGTTGATGTTATCATTTAACTTAAGAGAGGCATAACTGTTACTCTCACTAACAGATTATGGTATCTTTTTTTTGGAAGATTTTCAATATTAAATGAGTTACTTAGAGGTGGATCAGAAATAATTATTAATATCAATTTTGATGTCCGATTTGATAAACGATTTTTATTATAGTTCATAAGATTAGAATCTTCCTTAATTTTTGTATCATTGTATTTTTTAGTGAAAACTATTGAATTTGGTGATTATTTTTTTGCAATCACATAAATTATGGCCTAAGTGAATACATTTGGTGCAGCATGATGTTTGGCACCATATTAGATATGTTGTCAGAAACCATCCTCTGAACCAAACTGGATCTATATCTTATTTGGTAAAGGCTTGGAGACATCAATCTCCACTAAAGAACGACAAGAATTATATATGGTCATACTGTGATCAGGATCCCAGGTCAAAAGAGGTATACCAAGAGAGTTAGATATATTTACAATTGTATCATAATTTTATATATATTATGAGAGGTTTTGGTATAATACCCATATGGGAGTTACAGGGGATTCAATCTTAGAACTGAATCTCGTATACCATTTTAATAAGCGCAAGGAATGTTGGTTAAAGGACCAAAAATTCCTCTTCCCGATTTTAAACACATCTTAAACTAGGTTAAATTCTATAAAAAAAAGTGTTTATAGTCATATTGGGAGACACTATTTAAACCAGCAAACTTAAATTTATCTAAAAAAATTGCAGCTGTTCTAAAGATTGTTTTGAAAAGGAAAACTTAACTACAATCGTGAATTTAGATAAAGAAATATATGACTTATTTGAATCTCAGAAATGTAGAGCTTTGTAGTTTCCTTTTAGTCCAAAAATTGTCTTGAGATTTTGAAGAGTCTAGTTCTAATGTTGAGTTGTTGAAACTTCTTGGATAGAAGGCTCATATTGATTTCTGGAGTCGATATTTTGTGAGAGATGAGGGAAATTTCTAGTCAAATTTCCGTTTGCTTCTCGATGCAATGATTGGGGTTTTTCTCTTTCGACTAGAGATTTGGGCTTCAGAAGAAGGGTTTCTTCCCCAATTCGGCAAATTTAGTGAGATTTGGGGCTGATTTTGCTGAGAATCCATGTATTCTATGGAGAAGTGAAATGTGACGATGGCGGCAGAGAAAGATGTGAGAGGATGAGCTTAGTAGAAATTGGTGTCAATTAGGTATTGACCTTTTCATTGACCTAGACTTGGATTTGGGTTCTTGAGAGAGCACAACACCCTCCTAATTATGGGTGGTATCGCTCCGGTTCACTCTGTGTTTTGACGGAATCGGACCAGAACGCTAAGCTTATAGGTTCCGAGCGGACCGAACCGTTAATCTTTCGAGTCGATTATGGTTCAGTCCGAGTTCAGTTTGGTCTATTTTCGGTTCGGTCCGGTCTATTAAAAAATAATTATAATTTAATTTGTAATTTTTTTTACTTAAATAAATAACATCAAAATTAGAGTTTAGAAGTTAATCTTTGATTTTTATTGAAAATTGGTAATTAATTATTAATGTAAAAAAATAAACGTACAAATAAATTGATTCTAACAATTGTTTCTATTTCTAATCAGTTTTATTGGTTTATCGATTTTTGTAATTCGACTCTAAATCGGTTTTATTAGTGTACCAATTCTATCAATTCAGTTACAATTAACTTTTTCGTTTATAAGTTTCATTGGTTTAATTCTGATTTTATTGATTTGATTCCCACTTCGGCGACCGTCGTGCTGCTTATTACCCATTTGAGCATCTCCCTCTAAAAATATGTGATATAACGTTGACCTTTTTAGTATTATTTGTATAAATTCACTCATAATTAATTTGGGAAAGAAAAACCAGAATTTAGCAGCCACATATAATATAAATAACCGAAAAGAAGAGGTCACGATACGTTGAACATAAAAACCAAAATTCAACTTTTGTATTTATCTGTTAAAACTCAACATCTAGTAGGTGATTGTAGAGTTTCTAAATTAGTAGCCCAGGTCAATCCTAGCTTTGAGCTCATCAATTTGTTTTTAGTTCAGTTCATTTAATAATAATTGATCTTAGAAGCTATTACAATTGAATTAATTAAATCATATTTGGATGGATTATACATACTTGAACTAATTATTTTAAGATTTATTTTTTAATTCAATATTGTCCCTTTTTATATATCAAATATAGTGATTTGCAGTGCATCATAAATCTAAAAACTCGAATATCCTTCCTAGTAATACGAGCGAAAAAACCGTGGCATAAAACTTATTTTCGCTTGGTTACGATTTTATATTTTTTCTAATCGGAAGCTTTTATTAAAGGTTGGTTTAGTGATTTTCATTTTACTTTTAAAAACTCTAAAATCAATTTTATTGAAAGTTGTTTTTTTTAGTTTGGATATTTAATAAAAATGATTAAGATAATATTTATAGATTTAGTTGTTGATTTTTTTCCACTAAAATATTTGGATGTTTTTACTACGAGTCGTTTACTTTCAATGATTGTCGATTTCTTTTAGATAACCTTACAAACTTGTATCGGAGTTTGGACATTAAAACATTTTTCATATAGTATGAGATTTGTTGCCGTAAAATTTGTTATCCTTAAGGGTCAAGTATATTTGTCCATTATTTTCATCCTACATGTGAGTGTCCTCAAATAGTTTATTTTATCTCTCGATGCTAACTTCGCGATGAGTGTGGGCATCGGAGGCTACGGTAGCATCGATTATTTTTATCTAATTCTGTTTGGATGATGTTTTGGGATTTTAAACTTAAAAATCTAGAATCAGGTAACAACAATTCTATCTTGTGTGTCTGGATAAAAACTGAAAAAATTAAAATGAAACTTTTTTGAAATTTCACGCTAAATTATTGTCCATCTTGCACCCTGGAGGAAAATTCTCCGACTTAGGCATTTGGCTTGCAAAATATAGGATGATGATTGGTAATGGTGAGTCTACTTCTTTTGTATGACCTTGGTTGCTTCTTATTTCTTTGGTTAATCATTACGGGCAAAGTATTATTCGTGATTCAAAGCTTGACCGCAATCTCAATGTTTCCAAAATCATTGTGGATGGTCACTGAAGTTAACCTGCCTAAATTAGACAGGATAGTCGTAGAAACCACCACAACGTTTAGGAGATCAACAATCATATTTACTCGTTTACCACCCCAAGTATCAATTGTATAGATGTCCATTGTTGAACAACCAAAAGTGAGATAATAAATTTCACCGTTAAAAATACTTATCAAGCCATTCGTACTTCCATTTCCTATGTTAGGTGGGTTGGATTGGTATGGAATAAATACAATATACTATCTCACTTGTTTATTCTTTGGTTCGTCATCTTTGCCAAGTTGTCCACTCGAAATATGATTATTAAATGGGGCGAAAAATCGATATCTATTGTGTCTATGTTCATATATTGAATCCATAAATCATATTCTGTATGATTTTTTCTTTCACTCATTGTATATGGGATGCTGTCAGTACAGAGCATGGGTTCAAGATGCTAGAAATTAACCTTCATCTCATCTTCGTCATCATTGGCGTTCGTGCTTTGGTGCAGTAACTACGTTTGGCAGATGATGAACTCAAGAATGTTTTGCTCTCACGTCACCCTCGCATCTGCGGTTTAACACCGTATGTTTTCTAACCTTCGGTTCATATTGCTTCACACCAAGATTGATCGGGAGGGGTAGCCTTTTTTACTTTCCCCCCTAACTTATATTTTTCTTATACAGTTATCGTTCCCTCTTTACTTTACAACAAGTTGACTTCAGCTCAGATGGATATATCTACTCTATATATTTCGGCGTTTTTTCAGGATAGTTTCGTATCTACTTTACTTGGATTATCTTTGGAGATTTTCTCTTTGTTGGAAATTTATGGATATATATATATATATATGTTAAATGATGTATTAAGTCATTATCATATAATGGTCCAATTAATAAGTAATATGGTTCATTATATATAAATTATAAATTATAATGAATTAGACTAATATGTTAAAATCCATTATCGAGGTGTACGTGTGGAAACCGGGTTAAATTTAGGCATCGTGAAGGATTAAGCTTAAATATAAACACTTAAGACTAAATTGAAAATTTTAGAGACTAAATTGATAAAAAATCAATTTAATAGGTTACGGTCCGTGATCAAAAGCGGAATATGATGATACAATCTAATTAGGTTAAAGTCTAAGCTTAATTACGTTATATTATATAAGTGTGAATATAATAAAATATTTCTTCAATTTATTGTATTTGAGTACGTCATTTTTTTGTTTGACCACCAAAACCATATTTTTCTCTTTTTTTCTAACTTTCTACTTTAGTTCTTTCAAAAACACAAGAATAAATAACAAGATTGGAGAAGCAGAACCAAAAAGAAGATCTAGAATATACAGGAAGTCTGGATCTGTTATTTTACTAACCAATATTACTATAAAGATTAATTTAATACATAATTATTTTGTAATTTATTCTAATAGTAGATACAAATTGATGATTCGTATTTTATGTATAATAAAACTATTGAGTGATTCAATAGATTCTATCAATTGGTATCAGAGTAATACTATTTCTAAATCAGTATTATGATTCCATATATATATCAATGAAAAATGATATTGTTTGTTCTAAATAATATGTTTGGTTAGAGTATGACTTCAAAGTTTTATAAAAAAAACATATTGTGATTGATTTGTTTATAGAAGCACGATTATGATGTTTTTATGAACTCGTGTATATAAATTGGATTGAAAAAAATGAGATTTTTTTTATTTTGAGTTAGGATTTATTCATGGTTAAAAAAGTACATAATGTTAACATCAAATAAATGTTGAAATAAAGAGATAGATCATACCAAAATGGATATTGGATAATTAATGGATTCACCTCTATTGTTCCTACGGACGAGGGTTGTTCGGTTTATGTTACTGTGACTAGCGACTTGTTTTTGTTGCAGCCAAAAGTTATTGCTCGCTCTGATAAAAAAACTAATCGAGCAGTCTAGATGCTTTTGTAAGGACAGTGGTCCAGTTGATATCGTCCAGTTGATATCGTTAGGATAACAATTGTTGGTGCTAGTTGGGTCGATCGGCCTAACTACCATGTGCTGGTTGTTGCCAGTTTGGCGCCGAGGACAATACTATTGGATGGGTTGTTTGACATAACGAAAACAACTATTGGCTAGGCCAAATGTGGTCAGGGTAGAAAGCAACCTGCTGTAGCGAAAATACCATCGGTGCAGCGGTGCATCTTGAGTCTTATTTTTATTTTTATTTTTTATTTTTTTAGATACTAATTTTGAAATTATGAAATTTTTCTTTAATTTGTGACATGTGACTATATCATATATGTTTGGGCATGCCAAATTTTGTATGTGTGTGGTTAAAATAAGTTGTGCTTAAATGTTTACGTGGATATAAATGACTAAGGTTTTTATATTCCAGAAAGGTGAATCATGAAATCAATTAATCGTCACAAAGTAAAGTTTATTGGTGGATTTAGGATCCTTGGGTTTGAATGGTTCATAGATTACTTTATTGAAAGTATTACAGACCCAAAGGAAAGTCAGTATTTGGCATGATTTATAATAAACTGGATAAAAATCAACGAAAATTTATATTAAGATTTTAATTAAAGTAGGTAGAATGAAAGTAATAAAGGGTTTTACTAGTACTTAACCAATTAAAACATTTTATTAATAATGACTTTTTAAAATTCAAAATACATGTTAGTATGTTTGTCCAAATGTATATTATTATTATTATTATATGTTATTTTTACATGCATATGGCATGTTTAAGCACGTTTAATTAAGTTTTTATATGTCAAATAAATGTGTATCTAGTGTTTGTTATATGTAAAGTTTTTAAAAATACCTATATAACGTATAAGGGAATATAACTTAGTTTTGATATGCTAATTTTTTTAATGAATATTCATAAAATTATATTTGAAATATTATGATCATGACTTGGCAAACCTTCACAACCCCGACTAGAAAAATTATTATAAGGAGAATAAAGAATTTAAGGCGTGAGGGAAATCACATAGGTTAAGCTTTGCAATCCTAAGATAGTGAGTAACTTTGGAATTCTATGTGGTTGTCCCGAATCAGATTACCTATGAAATTGAGTCTCTCAAAGTAATTGAGAAACGTTTTGCCGATGCATAAGGATAAGATTAATAAAACATGTTTTGAGATGTCATATGATCGCCTAAAACTTAAAAACATTTAAGATTGACATTTATAAAGGGCTTGTAATAGGTTTTGTGTTTTATTTCTCTGAGCGTGAGAAGTGGATAATTAGTAAACTCGCTTATCATGCTACTTAGCTGGAGGAAAAACTGAAACGAGATGCATAAGGTGAGCTCCCAATTAAGAAAGAATAAAAGAGAAAGTACGATAAAATATTTAATAAGGTTTTTTATTGAGGTTAATGTGTTTTTTACAAGAGGAATGTGCACCTTCGGGAGTGAGAAAAGTAAAAAGCTTAAATGAAAGCTAAACATAATCTTCCAACTCTGGTATTTTCATATATCAATTTAGTTTCGGTTGTAGGAAACACTAGGTGGATTGAAATTGCTACAACAACCAATGTTTTTATTTTTCTTAAGCATATGATAAAGAGTTAAAGCATCAAAATATTAAATGAAATATATTATTTAGTCTATGTTATTTGTGATTTTCATATTTTGTTTTCCAGTGAATATTTATTGTATTTGAAAGATATTTATAGGATTTTTTTTTCTTTAAGAGATGACTCAAAATATGTATGGAAATAATGAGATGTATATTTATTTACATGGTAATATGGTAGACACTAAATACTTAATATAGTGAATAGTAATTTTGATTTACAAAAAAAATATTATTAAGCATTAGAAGAAGTAATGAACATACATGTATATCACAAACTAAATTGCAAATCTAAAATTAGGTAACCTTCGACACAAGTACAAAAATAATATCCTAAAAGGCCACAATAAGCTTGTCGTTAAAAGGTTTTTTAAACTCACTGGATTATTCAGAATCTAGTACTTATCAATCTCGATCTGCCAACAGTGAATCTAAAAGAGCATTCAGCTAAGAGCAGCCAGCAGCAACTAGAAGTCTGCATGCTTAACAGCCTTCCTTGTCTGAATCCCTTTGTAAATGTGTTCAAAGGATCGAAGCGCTGCTCTTGCAATAAACTTTTTATTGCTTCCTCCCTTAGCGTTTCCTCTTGTATTTCTTGAATGAAAGTATCCGTTACAAATGCCAGGTTCCTTCAGAGAACCATTTCTCAAAAAGCCTACGGGTTTCCCAGAAGACTCCTGTATCCATGGGAAATATACCAAACTGGAAAGGTTATGGGTGTGTATAGTGAAAGAAGTCTTAGAATTAATATATTTTGATATTTGTGGACCATTCTCTTAGGAATCATGGAACAAGCAGTAGTACTTCATATCATGCATACGTGACTTCTCCCATTATGGTTAACTCTACCTTCTTTGTGACAAACAAAAAGCTCTAGTCTAGTTCATAGCTTTTAAGAGTGAAGTTAAAAGAACAACTAGGTCAGACCATCAACTGTGTTAAATCTGACCATTGTATTCAATACTATGTCAGATTTGACGGTTGATATGAACATAATCAACGACCATTTTCTAAATACCTAAAGTAGTGCGGTATTGTTCATCAGAATACAATGTATGTTTCATCCTACATAAAAATATGTATCCAAAAGAATCGTATGCTCAGGATATGGTAAGAAGTATGATTTGTCATTCAACTCTACCACTATCACTATGGGTGAGAATGTTAAATGTGCAACATATACTCTCAATAAGAGTTCTAACAAAACAACTATAAAGACCTCAAATGAGCTTTAGACTGGACGCAAGTCTAGCTTAAAATATCTACATGTTTGGGGATGTTCATCCAAAGTAAAACCTCATCGGTCTAATTTAAATAAATTGGTAATAAGAGAGTTAGTTGTTATTCCATTGGATATTTTGATCATTCAAATGGATTTTATCTTTACAATTCTTCCAATATAAGTATGTTTTGAGACGAGAACGTTAATAATCTTTGAGGATGCTGAGCTTGGGGGAGGGGGAATTTAAGAAAAAAAAATCATTTTGAGGAATACTCCATAGAGAATTATAAAAGTTCTAACAAAGATAATTAAGTTATCAAACCAACATATTACACCTGAGGAAGGTTGTTGATGGATTGATGAACAAAGATACAATTGTCATAAATCTAACATATCTTATTAAAGGAATATTATTGGTGGATTCAGGCTTATGTGTCAGATGATTAGTTTCAATGACAGCCAATCAAGTCTTGTTAGAATAATAAGTCACTTAAGATGAATATTATCTACCACATAAAGAACAAAATTAAATTTTTCAAAGAATTTGAAACTCTAAGTCCTTAAGAAAGTGCAAAGTTAATAAATAAATCCCTTATAGATATGAAGAACATTATATATTTGGATCGTATAATGTATCTTTAACAACATAAATACCTTCATGATAGTAATAGTAAATGATTCGTCTTTATCCCATAAAGTCATGAAGAGTTCTTATTCTCACTTTTGGATCAACTCTACAAAGGAAGAGGATACTGCAATACAAGATTGTATAATTGGTAGCTTTCAATATTACCTTAAAAATAAACTTGATTTGTTTTAAATAAGGTTACAAAAACCAACCGGGATTGTAAGGGTAATATGGTGAAACATAAAGTGAAACTTCTAAGAATAAGATATACTCAACATAAAGGAAATTACTTTTAAAAAACATTATTGAAAGTTTCATGAATGACTCAATTAAAAATATTATGGCACTAGCAGCATAATTTAACCTAGAGCTTCATCAAATGAATCTTAAGACTATATTTTTTCTTTAAAGTGATATCAAGGAAAACGTTCTAGATAGTAGAACCTGAGAAATTTGTAATAAAATATTCAAATTTCATGGTATGCAAGCTTAAGAAATTAATTTATGGGCTCAGCTAGGCTTCTCTAAAATGATACTACAAATTTTTTAAGATAATAGTCTCATTTAGTTTTGAGATGAGCTCTGTTAAGGACTATAGGTATCAAAGTTTCATTGGGAGTAAGCTCATAAATTTAGTATACACTTGAATACCTTTATTACAAAAGGATACAAATTAATTGTAAGTCAATTTCCAAAGATAAACTTTGATATTAAGACATGTAAATAGTTCCATATACGTTGGCAGTCGGGAGTCTGATGTATGCTCAAGTTTGTGCAAGGTCATATTTTGTATATGATATCAGGTTGTTTGAAAGTTATGTAAGTATTATGGATATGGACTATTAGCAAGCGGCCAAAAGGGGCTCTAAGGTATAAGCAACAAACAAAATTATATTGACATATAGGAAGTAACAATAATTTGGAGATCAATGGTATTCAGAATCAAAGTAATAGGCTATGTGGACACATTTGGTAGAATCTTATGCAGTATATTTTTATTAGTTTGAGGTAAAATATTATAGAATAAGGTAAGCTAACACTAATTGCATCCTCTATGGAATTTGTGGAATAATTGTTTTGCGTCCAGCCAGTCATTATAGTCAAAGAATTAACTTGTTATAGAAGTAAAAGAAAGTATCATAAGGTTATGGTGTGACAATAATTCTACATTTAAGTGGTAAGAGCTTATCTATGTCCCAACATATAGATATCAAGTTCCTATATGTTAAATAGAGAGTTCTTAGAGGTCAAATAAGTATATAGCACATCGGTAAAAACTTAATAATGATCATCTTACAAATGAACTATTACTTAAGGTTTTCTTGGAACACACCACTAGTATTGGTATAGTTGATTTAAAGGATTGTAATTTCAGTGGAGCTGTGCAATAAAAACTGATTTATATTTGCAGTTTAAATGTATATATATTTTCGTTAGTTGCAATAGATGGATCAGTCAAAGTTCATTGACATTATAAAAACATTAAGAAAACAATACAATTGTTCAATTGTTCATTGACACACCACTTGTTATTTTTCATGTATTTTTCATGTACGGGCTTGTTCAATTCACTTGTTGATAATAAAATCAATACAATTGTTCGAGAAACCATTAACATTCGTCCAAGGCAAGAACCGATATACGAGTAAACAAACCTATGGAATAACGATAAAATTACCATGTCCAAGATGACCAAAAAATAATAAAAAGTGTAATAACATAAAGCATACAAAACAGTATTTAACGTGGTTCAAATTGTGCGAAAATTCTATCCACGAGCAATGAACACTCTTTTATAAGTGGATTATAGAAAGACTCTCAAACACAAAGGACTCAATCACTTTTAATTACAAAATATGACGTGATTTAAAGAAACCTCTCTTTATTGTTTATATTTTACCTCACTTATCTCTCAAAAGACCTAGAGTTATTTCTCTCACTTAGGAAATACGACGCTGATGTAATCACATCACATATTACATACCAATGTGTTCTTCTATATAGGTTTAAATAAAACCTTAATTCATCATCATATGCTCCAGATTAAAGCCCATTAATCAACGAATGAAATAACACATAATACATTCATATCGAAGACCTCATAAATAAAAAATTCTAATTAATACTACAGACTCAATTGATACATGAAATCTAATTACTATAGGAATACTAAAATAGGATACCCAATTAATATAAGATACCTAGAAAATTGAATACTCTACTTCAGTTCAATTGTGGTGTTATGGTCTAGTTTGCTTCGCATCTAGTTTGGACTAGTCTGCATCGGCTCAACACATATTTCATTCGACATAAGCGTGTCTCAATTATTTGGATCAACAAACATAATTTTAACTAAGTCACAACTTAAGCTTTACGATAGAGTTTCAATAGTTCTTACCTAATACATGTCACGACAGATCCAATTATGCCTATGTAGTCATACGATATTACCTCCGTTGGCGGGTTACTTCTAGTTTACACCTAAATATTATCTACATAAGCTTATAGTAACTCAAGTATTTGTTGCATCCAATTTTCTATTCTTTAAAGACTAGCTCACCTGGATCCCATATTTGCAGAAGTCTCATGTAACTTGCGAGCTTTGAAATGAGGAATACCTTGGTTAGAGTATCTAAATAATTTTATTTGCTAACAATATTATCCTTATTTATTTTTTTCTTCTCCATTATCTCTCTAATGAAGTGCAACTTAATGTATACATGTATAGTACACTCATGAAACTTTATATTTCTCATTAAGTGAAGAGAACTCGTGTTATGATAAAAGAGAAGCACACTTTGCTCCATACTAGTAAGTTCACTCAAAAATCCCTTCATCCAAATAGCTTCCTCAATAGCCTACGTAGTTATGTACTCGGATTCCATAGATGACAACTCAACAAACTTTTGTATACAAAAATTTGAGTACTCATCTAAGCATAGTAAATACATAACCTGAAGTATACTTTCTTGTGTTGAGAAAACCTTCATAATCATAGTTCACATACCGTTACAACAATATATCATATGTATCCTTCTAATTCAGAAGTAGAGCACATTCAAGTATCTTATGAACCACTTGAGTGTATACTAATGTGGCTTTCCCATATAGAATATGAATCTGCTCAGAGCACTTATAATGTAGGCAAAATTATGTCTCGTGCAAATCAAAGAATATATAATGTTCCCAATAACATTCACATAAGGTATCTCCAGCATGTACTTCTTATATGTTGATTCGGTTGGTTCTTGAGTTGCACCGAGCTCTAACTACTTTTATTTCGGATATCGAGAACTTCATTAGAAAATTCTGTATATATTCTTGTTGAGATAAGAATGAATACCCCTTCGGCATGTTATTCTTGATCTCAATACCATGTATCATCTTCTCCTCTCCCATATTCTTCATCTCAAACTCTCCTTCCAACTGAGTCTTTACCATTTCATTTTTCTTCTTATCTCTTCCATTTGATTAGTATGTCATCCACATACAATAGCAATAGGACTTGTCTCTTAATGCGTGTTTCTCATTTTAATAGACACGGTTGTTGTAGTAGTTATGGACATATTTAATAGATCTCATAAAATAACTGAATCTTCTACTCCACTACATCAGTGACTTTTTCATCCCATAGATGGTCTCTTCAACAAACACACGTAATCCTCATTCCATTCTTCAAACTATTTCCGGTTGAAACGTGTGAATTGTCTCTTCCAATTCACCATAGATGAAGGAAGTAGTAATATTCACTTAATTTATCTCAAGATCAAATCTACGAAAAATGGACAACAGAATCCAGATGGAGGTTTGCTTAAGAATCAACGAGAATATTTAACTAAAATCAGCATCCTCCCTTTATTTAATGGCCTTAGTCACGTGCCTAACCTTGTATATAAGTAATTCAACACCATAAATACATGTATTCCTCTTGGATATCTATTTAATCCATACTATTTTTTGACTCATCAACTGCTTCACAAGAAATCAGTTGTTCATCTTTTTAAGAGATCTCAATTCTTTTTTCATAGATGTAAGGTTGTTTTTGTTCTCACTAATTTTGACGAGATCGCGATATGTTTCGGGTGTAAGAACATATCCCTACATTTTTATCGATAAAGTATAACATATTACAATAGCAATAACATACAAATTTGGTTGTTTTCTTAGTCTTTATACTCTATCATTTTCCAGTTAATAATTATCGTGCTCATGTTGATCTCCCATATGATCATCTGAAGGCCTTAGAACAACAGAACCTTGATCTGCTTCAGACTCATGTAGTTTGAACTTTCTTTATATGACCCGAAACGGAACCATACCTAAATCTACACCAACATAAGTATCACCATTCACTTTGTAGATCAGATCCATCATCAACATCATATATTTTCCTGACAGTATTGGGTTGAGTCTCCATTTCATTATTCAATGGCATGTTCTATTTATTGAAAACTAATTATGTTCTTATCAAAGCCTCATGATGTCCAGGTTCTGGGCACCACAATGCACACTCTTTTACTTCTTCTGGATAGCCGAGGAAAAGACTTTTCAGTGCTCTTGGCATAAGCTTATCTTGCTTCACATGTGCTTAGGCAGCACATCCGAACACTCTTAAACCTTCTACCTTAGGTTTCGCTCTAGTCTAGGCCTCTTGAGAATAAAAAAACTTAAGCGTCATAGATGGACTCATGTTGATGATATATGTAGTTGTTGCTATGGTTTATCTTTATAACATTTGACCCATTCAGTTGTATGAAGCATACATCTAACGTGTTCCAGCAAGGTTTGATACATTCTCTCACCAATACTATTATATTGTAAGTCCCACTTACAGTTTGGTTTCTAAAATTTCCAGGCTTTGCAAAATATTTAGTGAACTCATTATCCATATAGTTCAAAACATTTTCAGTATGAAGCTTCTTTTTTATTTTTCTCGTTTTATTTTCAATCGAAGTCTTCTCGTCCACAAAGGTGCAAACGCTTCATATTTAATCTTTAAAAAGATAACCCATACTTTTGTAGAATAATCATAAATCAGGGACATAAATTAAATTGCATCACCTATAGAAGGTTTCTATGTCGCACCCCAAAGGTCTGAATGAACATAATCAAGTACTTCATTGGATGTCTGGTTGTTGGGCAGAAACTTTACCCCTTTTCCCTTACTCAATACGCAACTTTCACAAATGTTCACCTTTTGAACTGTGGTACCATCTAACAAAAAGTGTTTACTTAGTTTAATGAGTCCATTCTCACTTAAATTTCCCAACCGACGATGCCACAACCTAGTAAAATTCTTCACTATACTAGATACACCATATACCACTACAGAGTCCTCGAGAACTAATACACAATTAGTTATATTGGCTTTTATAACAATATAAGATCCTTGCAAGACCTACAGTTTGTCATCTCTACCTCAATCAGTGACCCATTCCTAATATAATATCCCAATAAAAGAAGGTTACAATTTACTTTGGTTATATATTTTACGTTGTTAATCACTCTCTCAAGTCTCATAGGTTTCATCATTGGCGAGGATTACCCTTTCACCATCAGACATTTGCAAGTCTTCAAACTAATGTGTATAAGAAGTCATTAAACCATCAACGTACTTACAATCATTAGAGACCATTTCAGTATCTTTGACTTCGGTCTTCTAATAATTCTTACCATTTTCCATTCTTGGACAGTTCCGACTGATATGTCATTTATTTTTTCTTACCTAACATATTATTTTTGAACCTATCCCAACCCATTTGGACTTTGACCGAGATATTCATCTCTTCTTACTTAAATATATCTTTTTCGAACAACCATTAACACTGAGTCTATGCTTTTCGAAGTAACACTTCAGAATACTCTTCTTTTGAAGATCTTTAGAATTCAAAACATTTTTTACTGCGGCCATTGTAAGGGATCCTTTCTTATGAAGCATGATATCCATGAAGTGTTCATACTCCTTTGGTATATAACTTAGAAGGATGATTGTTTGGTCTTCTTCATCTACCTTCGCACTAACTGCATTCTAGTCGAGTATGATTCGGTTGTAATCATCTAAGTGCTTTTAAATCTCTATGCTACTATTTATAGACAATATATAAAGTTTTCTTCAGATACAATATATTTGCTAAGGACTTCTTCATCTAAATCATCTCCTGCTGATTCAGTATCCTCAGCATTGTAGGCTATTCATATACCTCTCATCGGACTTTATCTTTCAAGGTTAATAAAAGGGCATGATGAGCTTTAGACATTGTCACGACATCAAACTGTGTAGATAAATCGTTGATAGCAGCATCCAGTCGTTTATGTACTAGGTTTGACGTAAATTTAATTCTCTAGAGGTTGAAATTATTAAATTCGTTGGATGTTTCTATGCTAAGCTTCACGGAACTCATCTTTTGTGGCTTTCCAGTTTCTATGTGAGGTTCACTTCTTCAATTTACAGATCTATGACCAATCTACTTCTTCTATTATTGTTCCACGCTTATGGTACCTATTGTTGGGGAAACCACTACAATTCGAGGCAAGAACCAATATACGATTAAAAGAACCTATGTAATAACAATCTAATTACCATATCCAATATGAAAAACAAACAAAAGAAAGCATAATAAAACTAAACACACAAAATATTATTTAACATGGTTTGAATTATGAAGAAATCCTACATCTGCGAGACATGGACACTCTTTTATATATAAGTAAATTATAGAAAGACTCTCGAACACACAAGACTCGGTCACTCTTTGTTACAAGATGATGTGATTTACAAAACCCTCTCTCAAGTGTTTAACTTTCATCGAAGTTTTCTATCAAACGATCTACAACTATTTGTCTCACTTAAGAAAATATCACTCATGAAATCACATCACACATTGTATATCAATATCTTTTTATATTTATAGGTTTTAGAAAAACCCCTAATTCTTTAAGATGCTAAAGATTAAAGCACATTAATCAACAACTGAAATAATTTATAATATATTAATATATAAAATCTCATAAATAACAAATCTTATAATATAGAAAATCCAGTTATAAATATAAGAAGGCTATAATATGAGACTCAATTAATATAGGAGACCTAGTCAATAGAATACTCTGCTTTGGTCCAACTATGGTATTATGGTCTAGCTCGCTTTCGATTACAGTGGTGCTTCAAATCAGCTTACTTCGGACCACCATGTTTTGGCTCAACACATATTTCCTTCAACACAACGGTCACCAGTCTTCGACAACTTAGCTCAATCCTTAGGATCAGTAGACATCTCTTCAATTAAGTTATGTCTTAACTTTCACCCAAGAGTTTCAACAGTTCTTGCCTAATATATGTCACTATAGATCCAACTATGTCAATATAGTCATACAATATTATTTATGTTGACGAATTACATTTAATCTACATCTAACAATATTCATTAAATAAATACAACTTTGAGTAGCATATGGCGATCCAAGTGGACGACTGTTGGAATTTATGGATTTGTATGCTAAATTATGTATTTAATTATTTTTATATGATTGTCTAATTAATAAGTGTTTGAATTAATTATACTTTTGATCTCAGATTACCTTTACTCTATTGGTTAATTTTTCATATATTAAAGACAACAACATGATCTCTTTAATCAGTAAATCTGATGTTTTATGTTTGTTTTTGCTATGATGGTTTACGACTTTATTTGTCTCGCATATTGTTGTGAATGAGTCGAATAGTACTTTGGCAGTGTACTGTGTTCGGCAGTACAGTTTTGTGTCATTGACAAGCTGTAATATAATGGATGGTTTTCTTATTAGTGTATATGAGCCCCTTAGGCCCACTGTCTAGTAAGTTTATTAATTACCTATAGATAGACTACTAGGGCTACACAAAACACAATCTGAAATCTGTAACTTTTTCTATCATAATGAAACTCTTTTATCTAACGGCGCCCATGGACGTAGACAATTATCAAACCACGTTAAATCATGTGTTCATTTAAGTCTTTCCTTCGTATATGTTCTGTGCTTGAGCCATTTTGTGATAATTGCATAGTAATTTAATAACAAAATTGGTATCAGATTCACGTGGTGAAATTATAAAAGCAATTAGGGTTTCACAATGGCGTCTACAGCAACAAAATACATGATTAAAATTCTTTATAGAGAATCCAGCTTTGCAATGTGGAAGATTAAACTAAAATCTTTATTGGTACTGCAAGGGCTGTGGAAGGCTGTGGAGAATAAGTTACCAGAAGAGATGAAAGAAGAGGAGAAGCAAGATCTTCAAGAAAGGGCTTTGTGCTGGATTTTAATGAGTGTGAAAGACAATGTGCTTCGTGATATTATTGGTGAGAACACTGCTGCCTGCGCATGGAAGAAGCTAGGAGATCTTTACTCAGAGAAATTAGTAGTAAACTGATTATACTTGAAGAAGTATTTGTATGATTTCAGATTGAAAGAAGGTATGTCCATAATAGAGCACTTAGATAATTTTAAATCAATTATAATGGACTTAGAAAACATAGATATCAATATTGCGGATAAAGATCAATTTTTGTTTGTATTGAAATCGTTACCAGCTCCTTATGAAAGCTTCGTAGATACCATTATGTATGGTAAGGATAAGTTATCGCTAGAAGATGTCAAAGGGGCACTAAGATCAAAGGAGATGAGATAGTTGCAGCCAGACAATCAAGCTGAAGGGGAAGATCTTTTGACTAGGAGAAGATCTAGAAGAAAAGCGAGTTCTATAAGAAGGAATAATTGGAGGTCTAAGTCAAAGGTAAAACACTCAAACTGTTATGAATGCGGTGAGCAGGATCATTATAGGAGAGATTGTCCGAAACTGAATGGTAAGAAGAGAAATCAAAAGGAAAATGCAGCAAACACTGTTGAAGGTATGAAAGATTCCGACAATAGTGAAAATAGAGGTAAAGGAGATGTATTGTCCGTGAGTTCAGACTTTGGGAAAAAATCTTGGGTACTCGATACTGGCGCTAAATATCACATTGGTCAGTTCAAGCAGTGGTTCGATACTTACAAGCCAATGTAGGGAACTGTCTATTTAGGGAACAATCATTCATTGACTGTTGGTGGTATTGGTAACGTCAGAATAAGAATGTTTGACAGTGATGTTAGAATCTTGACGTGCTGGCATGTTTCTGGGTTAAATATTTCTCTTTGGACTCTAGACTCTCGGGGTTATAAGTACCGTGTAGAAGACGGTGTAATCAAAGTGACAAAAGGCTCAATGGTATGCATGGAAGACAGTTTGCAAAAGGGTCTTTACATTCTCCAGGGGAGTTTTGTTATGGGCGATGCTGCAGTAGCATCTTTAGGGAGTAAAGCCAAAGTAGGCAGGATCAAAATAAGTTGTGGCATTGGCGTCTTGGTCACATGAGTGACAGAGGATTAGTTGTTTTGGGAAAGAGAGATTTGTTGAAAGGATACAAAGCAGACTCATTGGAATTTTGTGAGCACTATGTGTTTGGTTAACAAACTAGAGTCAAATTCAGCAAATCAGCTATAAAAAATACTAAAGGGACAGTGGACTACATTCACTCAGATCTTTGAGGTCCAAACAAAATTCCATCCAAGAACGAAGCCAGATACTACATGAGTTTGATTGATGATTATTCAAGGATGGTGCGAAAGATGAGGTATATTCAACCTTTTTCAAATGGAAGATGATGAGTGAGAATCAAACAAGAAGAAAAAACAAACTTATTATGACAGATAATGGGTTTGAATATTACAATCGTGAGTTCAACGAGTTCTGCGAAGTTGAGGGAATAGTGCACCATTGCACTTGTTCTAGAACACCACAACAAAATGGAGTCGCAAAAAGAATCAACAGATCGCTTTGTGACAAGACACGAAGTATGCTCTCGCATTCCGGTGTGGGAAAGGATTTTTTGGCTGAAGTTATTAATACAGCGTGTTACTTGGTGAATCGGTCTCCATCAATGGCTATTGATTGTAAAACTCTTTTTTAGGATTTGGTCTGGATCGTCGGCTGATTATGAATATTTGAGGGTGTTCGGTTGTCCTGCGTATGCTCATGTAAGAGATGGTAAGCTTGAGCTGAAGGAAAAAAGGTGCATATTTTTACGATATACTACTGGAGTGAAAGGATATCGGTTATGGTGTACCTCTCCAAAGTCTCCAGGTTTTCTCATTAGTAAGGACGTTACTTTTAATGAGTTTTCTTTGATAGACAGTCAGAAGGAAGTAGGAGAAATGGTCGAATCAGGATCGGTTGTGAGTAAACAGGTGGATCTTGAAGTAGAATCAGTTCCTAGCAGGTCCAATAATTCAAGTGGTTCTGAGGTGGATCCAGAATCAGGAAGTGAAGCGTCAGCATTCGATGATAGTGACGATGATGCGCCTGAACCAGAACAACAACGTTATAGCATATCATTGGGCATAGAAATAAGAGATATTAGACTTCCAAAAAGGTATGTGAATCTGGTTGCATATGCTCTGTCAGTTGTAGAAGAAGTTGAGATGCATGAACCTAGTAGCTACCGAGAAGCTATAGCGAGTTCAGAGGCAGATCGATGGATTGGTGCTATGGGGAAAGAGATTGAATCTATTCATAAGAATCAAACATGGAAGCTTGTTGACTTTCCTAAAGGATAGAAGATAGTAGGCAGTAAATGGGTGTTCAAGAAAAAGGAAGGTAATCCAGGGGTTGAGGCATCTCGATTCAAGGCAAGACCTGTAGCTAAGGGTTTTACTCAAAGGGAAGGAATTGACTTCAATGAAGTGTTTTTCCAGTGGTGAAGCATAGTTCGATTCAAGTTTTGTTAACCATTGTAGTTTTGCAAGATTTAGAGCTTGAGCAGTTGGATGTGAATACTGTGTTTCTACATGGTGAATTGGAGGAGAAAATCTATATGAGACAACCAGAGGGATTATCGAACCTAATATGGAGGACAAAGTTTGTCTGTTGAAAAAGTCATTGTATGGTTTGAAACAGTCACCTAGGCAATGGTACAAACGTTTTGATACATTCATGGTGTCAAAAAGGGTTCACGATTAGTCCATATGATAGTTGTGTGTATCATCAAAAGATGTCAGATGATTCTTATTTTTACTTGTTGTATGTGGATGATATGCTTATTGTTGCTTGTAGTATGTCACACATTGCGCAGTTAAAGAAGCAGCTTCGTGTCGAGTTTGGGATGAAGGATCTGGGTAGAGCAAAGAAAATTCTTGGTATAGAGATTATCAAGAACAGAAGTGTAGGATCATTACACTTGTCTCAACAAAGCTATATTGAGAAAGTGTTACAACGATTCAACATGTTTGATGCTAAAGGAGTTAGCATTTTGTTTGCTACTCATTTCAAGTTGTCTGCAGTAGGAGCGGCCAATGACGATGGTGAGTTGGAAAAAATGTTGAAAGTTCCATATGCAAGTGCAGTTGGTAGTATTATGTATGCTATGGTATGCACACGTCCTGATATTTCACATGCGGTTAGTGTAGTTAGCATATACATGGGATGTCCTGGGAAAGAACACTGACAGACACTGAAATGGATACTTTGGTATCTTAAGAATACTTTGAACGTTTGGCTTAACTTCTAACAAGACCGATATTGGTGAATCGCTGAATGATGTTGCAGGATCATTGGTTGGTTTTGTTGATTCTGATTTTGCAGGTGATATGGATAAAATAAGATCTCTAACAGGATATGTATTTACTCTAGCTTGGAGTGCGGCCAGTTGGAAAGCATAGTTGCAAGCTACTATAGCTTTATCTACAACAAAGAAGTATACATGGCGGTAACAGAAACAGTTAAAGAGGAAATATGGTTGGAAGGTTTGGTGGAAGATTTGGGTTTGGATAGGACTACTACAAAAGTGTTTTGTGACAGTCAAAGCGCCATACACCCTACAGGGAACCTGATGTACCATTAGCATACAAAGCATATAGATGTCAGGTATCATTTTATTCGTGATATAATATCAAAGGGAATTGTTGATGTGAAGAAAGTGTCTACACACGATAATCCAGCAGATATAATGACCAAGGCAGTATCAGTTCGAAAGTTTAGGGAGTGCTTAAACTGGATTGGTGTTCGCAGTATAGAGTAAATGCCTTAGGGGAATTTTGTGAGTCAGAAGAAGAGAAGTTTCTTTGTTGATAGTGAAGAAAGGATATTCGCCTTAAGGGGAAGATTTGTTGTGAATGAGTCGAATAGTGCTTTGACAGTGTACCGTGTTCGGCGGTACACTTTTGTGTCATTGTTAAGCTATAAAACAATGGATGGTTTTCTTATTAGTGTATATAATCCCATTAGGTCCACTGTCTAGTAAGTCTATTAATTCCATATAAATAGACTACTAGGGCTACACAAAACAAAATCTGAAATCTGTAACCTTTTCTATCATAGTAAAACTCTTTCCTCTCGCGGCGCCCGTGGACGTAGACAATTGTCGAACCACGTTAAATCATGTGTTCATTTAAGTCTTTACATCGTATATGTTCTGTGCTTGAGCTATTTTGTGATAATTGCATAGTGATTTAATAACAAAATTGGTATCAGAGCCACGTGGTGAAATTAGGGCTTTTGCAATTTGGGTTTCACAATGGCGTCTACAGAAACAAAATATATGATTAAAAAATTTGATGGGGAATCCAGCTTTACGCTGTGGAAGATTAAACTGAAATCTTCATTGGTACTACAAGGGTTGTGGAAGGCTATGGAGAATAAGTTACCAGAAGAGATGAAAGAAGAGGAGAAGCAAGACCTTCAAGAAAGGGCTTTGTGCTGGATTTTAATGAGTGTGAAAGACAATATGCTTCGCGAGATTAGTGGTGAGAAGATTGCTGCCTGCGTATGAAAGAATCTAGGAGATCTTTACTTAGAGAAATCATTAGTAAACTGATTATACTTTGTAGATACCATTACGTATGGTAAGGATAAGTTATCGCTAGAAGATGTCAAAGGGGCACTAAAATCAAAGGAGATAAGACATTTGCATTCAAACAATTACACTAAAGGGGAATGTCTTATGACTAGAGGAATATCTAACTGCAAAGCGAGTTCTTTAAGAAGGAATAATTTGAGGTCCAAGTCAAAGGTAAAGCACTAAAACTGTTATGAATGCGGTGAGCAGGATCATTATAGGAGAGAGTGTCCGAAACTAAATCGTAAGAAAGGAAATCAAAAGGAAAATGCAGCAAATATTGTTGAAGGTGTGAACGATTCCGACGATAGTGAAAATAGTGGTAAAGGAGATGTATTGTCCGTGAGTTCATACTTTGGGAAAAATCTCGGGTACTCGATACTGGCGCTTAATATCACATGTGTCAGTTCAAGCAGTGGTTCGATACTTACAAGCCAATGCAGCGAACTGTTTATTTAGGGAACAATCATTTATTGAATGTTGGTGGTATTGGTAACGTCAGATCAGAATGTTTGACGGGGTTGTTAGAATCTTGACGTGCTGGCAAGTTTCTAGGTTCAAGAGAAACCTGATTTCTCTTGGGAATCTAGACTCTCGGGGTTACAAGTACCGTGCAGAATACGGTGTAATCAAAGTGACAAAAGGCTCAATGGTATGCATGGAAGACAGTTTGCAGAAGGGTCTTTACATTCTCCAGAGGAGTGTTATTATGGGCGATGTTGCAGTACCATCTTCAGGGAGTAATAGCCAAAGTAGGCAGGATCAAAATAATTTGTGGCATTGGAGTCTTGGTCACATGAGTGACAGAGGATTAGCTGTTTTGGGAAAGAGAGATTTGTTGAAAGGATATAAAGCAGAATCATTGGGATTTTGTGAGCACTGTGTGTTTGGTAAACAAACTAAAGCCAAATTCAGCAAATCAGCTGTAAAAAAGATTAAAGGGACGTTGGACTACATTCACTCAAATCTTTAGGATCCAAGCAAGATTTCATCCAAGAATGGAGCCAGATACTACATGAGTTTGATTGATGATTATTCAAGGATGGTGTGGGTTTACTTTCTGAAAACGAAAGATGAGGAATACTCAACCTTTTTCAAATGGAAAACGATGATTGAGAATCAAACAAGAAGAAAAATCAAACGTCTTCGGACAAATAATGGGTTAGAATATTGCAATCATGAGTTCAACGAGTTCTGTGAAGCTGAGGGAATAGTGCACCATCCCACTTGTTCTAGAACACCACAACAGAATGGACTCGCAAAATAATGAATAGATTGGTTTGTGACAAGACACGAAGTATGCTCTCGCATTCCGGTATGGGAAATGATTTTTTGTCTGAAGCTATCAATACAACGTGTTAGTTGGTGAATTGGTCTCCATCAACGGTTATTGATTGTAAAAATCCTTTTGAGATTTGGTCTGGATCGTCGGCTGATGTGAGAGATGGTAAGCTTGATCTGAGGGCAAAGAGGTGCATATTTTTATGATATGCTGCTGGAGTGAAGGGATATATGTTATTGTGTACCTCTCCAAAGTCTCCAAGTTTTCTCATCAGTAGGGACGTTACTTTTAATGAGTTTGCTTCGATAGACAATCAAAATGAATTAGGAGAAATGGTCGAATCAGGATCGGTTGTGAGTAAACATGTGGAGCTTGAAGTAGAATCAGTTCCTAGCAGGTCTAATAATTCAAGTGGTTCTGAGGTGGATCCAGAATCAGGAAGTAAAGTGTCAGCATCAGATGATAGTGACGATGATGTGCGTGAACCAGAACAACAACCTTATAGCATAGCATTGGGCAGAGAAAGAAGAAATATTAGTTTTCCAAAAAGGTATGTGAATCTAGTTGCATATGCTTTGTCGGTTGCAGAAGAAGTTGAGATGCAGGAACCTAGTAGCTACAGAGAAGCTATAGCGAGTTCAGGGGCAGATCGATGGATTGGTGCTATGGGGTAAGAGATTGAATCTATTCATAAGAATAAAACATGGAAATTTGTTGACTTGGCTAAAGGACAAAAGATAGTAGGCAGTAAATGGGTATTCAAGAAAAAAATAGGTAATCTAGGGGTTGAGGCATCTCGATTTAAGGCAAGACTGATCGTTAAGGGTTTTACTCAAAGGAATCAACTATAATGAATTGTTTTTTCCAGTGGTGAAGCATAGTTCGATTCGAGTTTTGTTGGCCATAATAGTTTCGCAAGATTTAGAGCTTGAGCAGTTGGATGTGAAGACTGCGTTTCTACATGGTGAATTGGAGGAGCAAATCTACATGAGACAACCAGAGGGATTTAACGAACCTAATATGGAGGATAAATTTTATCTGCTGAAAAAGTCACTGTATGGTTTGAAACAGTCACCTAGGCAATGGTACAAACGTTTTGATACATTCATGGTGTCAAAAGGGTTCACGATGAGTCCATATTATAGTTGTGTGTATCATCAAAAGATGTCAGATGATTCTTATGTTTACTTGTTGTTGTATGTGGATGATATGATTATTGCTGCTTGTAGTATGTCACACATTGTGCAGTTAAAGAAGCAGCTTCGTGTCAAGTTTGGGATGAAGGATCTGGGTAGAGCAAAGAAAATTCTTGGTACGGAGATTATGAGGAACAAAAGTGTAGGATCGTTATACTTTTCTCAACGAAGTTATATTGAGAAAATGTTACAACGATTCAACAAGTTTGATGGTAAAGCAGTTAGCATTCTGTTTGCTACTCATTTCAAGTCGTCTGCAGTAGGAGCGGCCAAATACGATGATGAGTTGGAACAAATGTCGAAGGTTCCATATGCAAGTGCAGTTGGTAGTATCATGTATGCTATGGTATGCACACATCCTGATATTTCACATGCGGTTAGTGTAGTTAGCAGGTACATGAGATGTCCTGGGAAAGAACACTTACAGGCAGTGAAATGGATACTTTGGTATCTTAAGAATACTGTGAACGTGGGCTTAACTTTTAACAAGACCGATATTGGTGAATTGCTGAATGATGTTGCAGGATCATTAGTTTGTTTTGTTGATTCTTATTTTGCAGGTGATATGGATAAAAGAAGATCTCTGACAAGATATGTATTTACTCTAGCTGGGAGTGCGGTCAGTTGGAAAGCACAGTTGCAAGCTACTATAGCTTTGTCTACAACAGTGGCAGAGGTTTGGTGGCAGATTTGGGCTTTGATAGGACTACTACAAAAGTGTTTTGTGATACTCAAAGCGCCATACATAGTGTATATAAGCCCATTAGGCCCACTATCTAGGCACACTGTGTAGTAAGTCTATTAATTCCCTATAAATAGACTACTATGACTCCACAAAACACCATCTGAAATCTGTAACATTTTATATAGTGAAACTCTTATTTATGACGGCACCCGTGGACGTAGACAATTGTCGAACAACGTTAAATCATGTGTTCATTTAGGTCTTTTTTTCGTATATGTTTTGTGCTTGAGCCATTTTGTGATAATTGCATAGTGATTTAATAACACATATATTTGTTCAATATTTTTTTGAACTACTTTGATATATATATAAAACGGAAAAATATCCAACGTTTTACGCAAACGATCTCTTATTACAAATAAAAAAATAGTTAATGTTTCCAATTGGATTAAGCATATTATAAAATTTTACGGATATATTAGATAATGTAGAAGAATAAGATTGGATGCACGATTATCGAAAAGAAGATGCACCAAATCATTCCGCCTACTAATGAGCCAACAATATTAGAAACCATCTTACCGGTACATTATTTTATAGTCTCACGTTCTTACAAAATCGGTCACGGTTTGTATGTCTTTCAATTTTTATATATACATAATATTTTATATTTTTATTTGATATTTTTTTTCATTTTATTTAGATATTTTAAATATTTTATTAGATTTTTTAATTATAATTTATTTGATTTTTAAACTATATTTTTAAAGTTATTAAATTTTTAGATTTTTAGATCTTTCACCGTTAGATATTTTAAATGTTCTATTGGAAATTTTAACTATATTTTATTTTCAAAATATATTTTTAAAACTGTGGCATGGTAGGTGCGTTGGTAACGCCAATAAATTTTCATATTTGTGGCAATTCATGCTGAAATAGGTGATAGATCTGTCATTATGACCAGAGTTCTCATTCGTAAGAATACATCTCTTGGTTTCTTAAAAAAAATCTTTTATATACTGGAACTCTTTTGAAGAGGATGTGGAGTCCATCTAGTAAAACATACCCATTTTACCATACCATAAGGTAACTTTGTACCATGAACTCTCGAATTCATATGCCTAATGATTTAACTGAGTGAATTTATTCTCTGCCTCATCCCTATAACACTAGTTACAAATGTTTGGAGAAATAAAAAGTTTGAATCATTGTTATTATTTGGAACAAAACAATTATTTACTAATTTCAAATCTAATTTATTATATCCATCAAGAATAGATTTACTAGCTTTACGTCTACCGTTAACAGATGGATGCTTTCTAGCACTACTAAGTATGTATACTGCTCCATTCAACGTTATAGTTCAATATTTGGTCCATCCCATACGAGGATAAGGTAGGGATGTTAAAGAACGACAATATGTTGTATGTCTTGACAACTTATATTCGTCAACTAAGTCCGTTTTAAAAAAAATGAATTATTATTTATGCACCTGATTATCAAACCTCAAGGATCGTTCAAAATTAGACGTTTAGTTTCATATAATTGTTATACTGATTATGTATTCCATTTGCATATAAATTTGGCAAACACTAACTAGCTCATGCATCTCTCTCCACTGAGATTATCTAAAAACACTTTCATACCCGACACATTGATAAGTTCATCATATTTTAAAAACATACCATATGTAATTGTGGCTCATGTTGGTGCCAGATTGTTTCAAACGTGAACCTCGTCTTCGACCCCATCTTCAATTCTCTTGGACACTTTCTCATATAACAATGAATACCTCTCGGATCTTGATCTTCTTCTACTTGATGAGGTTGTTTCTAATAAATTGAGAAAATATTATGAAAATAAGCAAAATAATGGGTTAAGATGTAATAAGTATTTGGTATAAATTTAACAAGTATGTAATATTAAGGGTGTTTTGTGTAAAAACTAATATTTATGTTTAGAGTTAGTAAAATAGTGGGGTATAAAGACTCACATAAGAAGGGGTAAATATGTAAATTAAGGACTTACTATTTGTATTATATAAAGGACCACTTTTTTTAGAAAAGGGTAATGATTAATCAATTATTACTCCATTATACCTTTTGGATCTTTCTCTCTCTAATCACTTCATTTCTCTCTCTAAAATACTCGTATACGAACATTTTTGTGACTGATATACGCATACAAATATCGTCGTGACAGATAATTTTGCTAAGAAAGCTTTGGAACTACTAGTTTCGACGATATATGTTCAGGAATTTTTAAGACTTTCCTATTTTTTAGAGCCATTAGAAATTTGGATTGATAAAACAATATTTGAAGTATAGTGACTTATGAGATAAATATGAAGATAGTTGTGAGAGTGATAAACAATAATATAATATCTATAGAGATTTTTTTTTTGCAAACTGGATATCTGATTGGCCCAATCAGATATCTGATTTGATGACAAATGTCTTAAAAATAGTCGTTACCCAATCAAATATCCGAATTAACCCAATTTTTTTTAGTTTCTTCTCTCTTAATTAAGATGAAACGCATCCAATTCTCATTCGTATGTCAAATAATATACAAACAATATTGTTCTTCCAAAAGCTCACAAACTCAATTACGATAATTATTACTCTAAACTCTCAAACCAAGATATTCTTTTATATTATTCTTCTACAATGTTCGATCAAATTTTATAATCGATCAACTCAAACAAGTTTTTTTGGAAAATGAGGACCATTGTTAATTTAAGTGCTTGATATATTCGTTTCATTTAGTTATTTGTGCTATTGTTTGATATCTATTTCAATTACTAGTTTTTTCATACTTGAAGAAAATACATATTCTTCTAACTAGATTTTTTATATTTAAAAAAATCGTTTAAATAGGACCAAAACGAGGAAATTCCCCAGCTAACCGTAGTCGTGGGGCTAATATCCAACCTTATCCTTTGGCTAAACATGAACTAAATTATTTTTATAATATGCATGATCTCATAGATATTGGTCTAGAACCCTACACTTCAAAACACATTCTTCCCATGTTAGCGCGGTTATCTCTGGTAGTACGAGCGGTGGTACAAAGAGTAGGAAAAGAACAACTTGTGCATGCGAACACTTCAGTGAGAATCTTGATGATAATTCTTCTAGGTGTATTAAATGTGAAAAACATATAGCTATAAGGCTGAAAATAAATTGCAACACCGAGGGTATGTTGAGACACTTAGTTACACACAACTTTTTTTATCCTTCTAAAAATTCATGAAAAATGGAATACATTCATAGATCCTCAAACTGGTAAATCGAGTTTTTATCAAAATCCATATAGGGAACAAACCATGATATATGTTGTTGTTACTTTATAGTCGTTCAGTTTTGATGATAATTAGAGATATGTTAATTTGATGTGTAGTGGAATAAACCCAAGATCCACACGCATCACGCGTACCTCTATGAGATTAAAAAAATGAATATTATATAAATAAATAAAAATCATTTATGATACTATGTTAGCTTTACCATGAAATATTTCTTTGATTAGTGATATAACGATATTTAGCGAGTTTGATATGATGTGTGTTACTTTACATTGGCTGGATTCCGAACGGATACTCTAAAAAATGTGTATTTTCAATTTATTGGAAGGCTGATTGTTGTTGTAATTAAAGATAATATGTTATAGTGTATGAATGATTTTTCAAATTACAAATAAAATTATGTTTATTTCTTTCGGTAATGCATCTCTAAACCGGAAAAATATTGAGTATCTTAAAAATGATTGTACCCCTTTATATCTTAAAATATTTCACACTAAATGTTTATGTCATATAATTCAATTTATTGTAAAATATGGAATAAGTATGATAGCTAAGGATGATATCGATCCTATTAAACTTCGGATCCTATTATGCTCCACCTCAGGTCCAAAAAAATAATGGAGATAAATTATTAAGGCTACTGAAAAGACATACAAAAAACTAGTTTAAGATGTCAAAACTAGATGAAACTCTGTATATTATCTTCTTGCACGTGCTTCCACGTATAGATAAAATATTACAATGTTTTATAAAAGACATAATCCTAATACACCTCTTGAAAATCAACATGAGATTTATTATGCTTCAGTGTTAAGCTTTTTGAGGTTGTTTAAATATGTAACTAAAATATTTTCTACACCATATACTTATGTTATTGGGTGCATATGATATTGATGTCCTGATGTTACCTATGACCATGATGTATGTATTCGATAAATTGAGGCTTATTTTTATACAATGTATAATGAATACGCTGACAAAAAACGGGAGAAATATAAATGTTAGATCTTCATATGTAACAGGTATTAGTATCAGTAATAGGGAGATATGCAGAAGTCATCCTAACTATGTGAAAATGGAAAATGTAAATAGTCGGGCGACAAGAGAAACTCCTCAAGCTGATATGAAGTGACCAGATATTTGAATAATTTATTTGAGTTACATTAGTATGAAGATAACAACCCACTTGACATCTTAAGGTGGTGAAATTCGAAAGAAGACTAATTTTATGTTCTTTGAAGGTTTGTTGTGGAGATTTTTTCAATACATATGTCTAAGTAGCAAGTGAATGTGCGTTTAGTCAGACCAAGTTGCAATACACAACTAAACGAACAAGATTGACTGGTGGGGCACTTGGAGTGCTTGTTGCAATCAAAGACTTGACTATAGTAGATCAGAGGATGCAAGACGAAGAGTATAAAATTGAAGATAATCCAAGGGACATCTTTGATGAATTTCGACTAAAGTTGCCATGGGATGTAATGATAAAGATCTTGATAAGGATGACAAAACTTGGCTAGATGAATGACATTTATCATAGATTTTGTAAAATAGGATAGTTCAATTTGAGAATATTTTTACAACTCCTGACCCCAATAGTGTAAATTGTGAAAGGCTTAAATAAATAAACATTTTTTATCATTCAATCTCATAATATAACAATTTATCATAACTTATTTACTACTTAAAAAAATAAACAAACTACAACAAGTTATAACCAAACTATAATTTTATAACCACTTCTACAAACGTTTTCTTGTTTTGAACATGTCACTTTGTATGGTTTACCTTCTAGCCGTGGATTCCCTCCTAAAAAACTATAATTCTATAATAATTATTTTATCACTCGTAAATATCAATTAAAATATTAATAGCATTTGTAATATTATAATTAAATCCTAATAATTAAAATATAATAATAACATTATAATAATATTATACCAATTATAATATATAAATTATATAAGGTTTGTTTCCGAAAAATAACAGTTGTAAAATATGTTTAGTAAAATTAATAGTTGACGTTAATGTTACCATATTCGTCTATTGTAATTCGTCTCTTGTAATTATGACCACTAAATTTCATTATATAAGTATGCTACTGTTGTTTTGTTAGGAATTGCTAAAAAACGACCAAAATTACTCCGCGAAGTTGTTTATATATTTTTTTAAAAACTACTCCGTGAAGTTATTTTGTTTGACGATTTTACCCTTACGAAATCGTATAAATAGTCAAATTTACTCCGCGAAGTTATCATAATTTCAAAAAAAATCAAATTCTCTAACTTTGCCCTACCTTCTCTCTAAAAAATTATAACTAAAAATTATAACTATAATTATAACTAAAAATTAAAACTAACATAAACTAAATTAAATTAAAAAAGACTTAAACCTAAAATTTAAATCTAACTTAAATTAAATTAACCTAAACTAACTTAACCTAACCTAACTTAAAGTAAAACAAAACTAAAGTAAAAGAAAACAAGAGTAAAAGAAAATTAACCTAGCCTATTCTCTCTCTACCCAGCACATCTCCCATATCTGAAACCTACCCCTAAACCGGTCACTCTTCCACACCCACCGGCACCCATCTAAACCGAAATCGTCACCGGAGAGTCAAGTCGGAGTAACAGGAAGGAACCGGCAAACAAAATCTCCGATTCGGAATCGAAAAATTATTGTAAGTTCATTTCGTTGTTGTTAGATAGGTTAGTTAGGTTTAGTTAGGCTAGATCTGTAGAAAATGTGGTTTTTTGCGCTGTTCGTACGCCAATGCAGAAGCTTAAAGCTTCTGCCATGGCGAAACTGTTCTTCGCCACACGGGGGCGAAGAACATGATCCATACACCATCGAGTGGTGTATGGTTGGTTCCATACGCCAGCTCGATGGCGTGGGTACCTGACTGTACGCCTCTTGATGGCGTATAGTCAGGATCCCACGCCTTCGATCTGGTGTATGAAACCAACCCTACGCCACATGCGATGGCATAGGGACCCTGCCACACGCCATCAGTGTGGCGTTTGTATCAGGTTCTGCGCCACAGTGATGGTGCTGTGATGCTACGGTTACCGGAATGGCCCGGGACCGGTTTCATATTGTTTGTTGGTGTCGATCATATGTGTTTAGGCTATTTTTGTTACAAAAACATATATCCAAGTGAGGTTTAGTATTTCAAGCACGCCTTCACATTTGCATTTCTATTTACAGGTTATGGAGTTAGGTATGGACTTTCGTGTGGACGAAGACCATCGGTTGCTTCAGGCTGTGAAATTGGTTAAGCAAACAATGTCCGATGATACGACCGATGCTTTTTTCGATCAACTGGTTTGTAGGATGTTTTATGATTATGGACGCTTGGAGTATCCAAATCCGCCGCCACGTAGTCGTGAAGAAGTCAAAAGCAGGTACAATCATGTGAAAGCTGAACCACTTCAGCTTTTGTCCAACTTGCCTTACAAAGTTCAACAAGTAGCACTTGTTGATTGGAACCTGTTTAGGACAGATTACGTTACCAGACATATGTTGGATTTTATCGAAAGTAAGGTTGATGAGATAGACGATGACATTACGAACTTCGGACATATTCCAGAGAACAACATGTACGGTTTCAAGTAAGAAATTATATTTTCACTATGTAATGTTGTTAATCTCACCTTGCTGTGCGATCATTTTATTTATATTTTGTATCAAACCTATCATTTTGGGTTTCGGATTGTATGATGCTGTTTTCTATATTTTGGTGCTCTCGTTGATGTTTCGGTCCATGTATGATACTTTTTCCTTTCTGTTTGATATTATACAAAAAATATTTCCCGCCTCAAAACATATGAAGTGATGGTTTCCCGCCTCAAAACGTTTTAGGCGGGAACAAAAACACCATTTCCCGCTAATTATTTTAGAATTGAACCACAGACTTTGAGCCTATAAATACTAGAATCTCACTATGAAACTAAACATTTAAGTTATAACAATGGGTGATTCAGGCTGGAACGTGCACGAAGATGCAAGCCTCCTAAGCGCATTTGACTTCGTCAAAGGTACGATGCAAGAGGAGATTCCTGGTTTCATCGATGCAGTATTGTGCAGAATGTTCTTCAACCACGGTAGGGAGGCATCGTGTCCAGGATGCTTAATGCCCCAACCACGCGGACACGAAGAAGTGTTCGAGAGGCTAGCTTATCTTAATCCAATGACTATACAGATTGAGTCACTGGCTTACGAGACCCGTTTACATGTCCAAAAAGTATTCAACATGGGATCCCAAGGTACAATTACGCAGGAGATGGTGTCACATGCGACACAGCAAAGGGAGCAAGAAATGACCGACGCAATTGCCAACGCCGTCGAAACTTACTCAACTCCCGACGGAAGTAGTGATGAAGACGTTTTTGGAATGAACTACCCGACTCCATAAAATTAAGTGTGAAATGCTAACTCAGGGTTAGCTTATCTATCATTTGTTTTAAGTTATTTTCTTATGTATTTCTAATTATGTAATGCTTTGATTAGAGTGTAATGTTTTAATGCAATCGACATATAAAGAAGTTTAAGTGTTATTGTTTTTAAGATAAACATCCAAACAAAAAACATCCAAAGTTTACATTCATTACAAAGTTTAAGTGGTGAAATGATGAAATGATTAGCGTAGTCCGAAACAAGTGAAATTTCACATTGTGTAACATCCTGCAACACATAAGAAGTAGTTAAACCAATTGAACCGGCATTCCGGAATAGTTAACTGGATTCCGCCATTAGTGTGGCGCCGGACAACATGAGTTCGCCACATGTGTGGCGAAATACAGGGTGCCCACGCCATCAGTTGGCGTGGGGATTCCAAAGGGCGTCACACGCATGACGTACGACCCACCAACCACGCCAATGCGTGGCGACGAATAGAAAAAATGGGTTTTCTCCAAAATATCTAATTTTTGCAGAAATAAGAGGGGATTAAGCAATGTAACTCCTCGGCCATGTTTTGAAGGTTTGGAGGTTTTTAAAAAAATGGGTTAATAGGTTGTTGATTTTGGAGGTTTTAGGTAGTTTGGAGAAGATGATTATGGTGGATGTTTGAAATTGTGTTTGCAACTTCATGGAGTAGTTAGAAGTGCTCAATGGCGTGGGTTGTAATTAATTAGACTTCAAAGGGTTTTTTGAGTTTTTTGCCTAGTGGCAAATTTGTAAATATTGAAAAATAGAAACAAGCGACTTCACGGAGTAGTTTTGGCCGTTTTTTTATCAATTCCCATTTTGTTATGGTGGACTTGGAGTATACTCCTACTAGTATTATATTAGCGTACTACATACGTAACAGCTTTTCGGCCATCCGTCAAATGCCAGTGTGATCTGTCATATTAGACCTCGCATCATGCACTGGAAGAAGATTATCCTAGAAGGTAGCGGTGTGTCAAACGGTTCAATTGTAAATAGAAAAGGAGTCAATTGTAAATAGAAGAAGATAAATATGCCTATGATAGTATTATTATTTGCTAGGAGACAATTTGTAAATAAATTATTTTGTAGAGGACCAAAAGTGAAATAAAGCAAAACCTCCAAAAAAATTCACGGGTCCACCCTTCCCACTATAAAAGGGAGCCCATTATTCTTGGTAGGTGGGACAATTGAATATAATATTCTCTTTCTACTTTCTCTCTCTACGTTTGTACTCTAGTCACATCAGGTCCAAGATCCCATATTTTTCCTAGTCATTTATTCTCTCAGTATTGGCGCCGTCTGTGGGAACACGTGATACCAAAAAGCAATCTTTTTCTTTGAAAATCGCGATCTGATCTTAAAGAATGAATGACGAAACTGTCGGAGAGAGGGTTGGGAGAGAAGTGACCCGAGCCGTTTCACTGTTTGAAGGCGAGGAAGCCCCGGGTCGGGAGTACTACGCTCAGGGTCGGGACAAGCGTTCGACCATTATCATGACCAGGAGATAGCTGCTGGAACACATTGCAAAGTTAAACGCTGAGAAAAAGAGGGCGCTAGACAAAAATAGAGCTCGGGAAGGTAAAGGTAAAGAACCAATCGTAGACAACCGCGGTGAAGGCTACCCGACTGCTCACCATCGCATCGATGCCCGACGTGTTCGATATTATCAGGAGCCCCGCCCAGAGGACAGGCAGAATGGCAGTGCGGAGAAATACTCAAAGGATAACCGCGGCATCTCCGCTGACTACACTTCGGACGACTCGTCCGGAAGGGAGTACCGACGCAAGGAAAGGCTAAACAAACGCACGCAGAAAAGCTATCCCCGACGGGATAGGGCACCCCGTTCAGACTCTCCTAATTACAAGAAGGGTAGCGCCGAGAAAAGAAAGCCAGTGTCGTTTGAAAAAGAAGAGATGCAAACAGGCAGCAGAGAAGAGCGGGTAGCTCTACCCCAGGTCCAGTTGCAACCTTCAAACAGCCAAAACTAGGGGTACCGAACCAGTATCCAATTCATCAACCCAGGAGACGAAGGTCTGTACGGGATTCAGACCGAAGGGCTCAGAGGCAGAGCGTTCGGATTTCGGGAAGAATTGGAGAGCTTCGTCGTTGTCCGACGAGATATTATCGGGACATCTCCCGAAGAGGTTTGACATTTCCAAATTGGAAAAGTATGACGGGAAGAGGGATCCAGATAATCACTTGGAAGCCTTCAAAAACTTTATGTTGAGTTTCGACAACGATGATAAACTTTTATGTCGGCCGTTTTCGATGACCTTCAGGGATCGAGCGTCCAAGTGGTACAACCGATTACCGCAGGGTTGTATTAAAAACTTCGGGATGTTCTGGATGATGTTCTGTCAGCACTTTGTCGGAAGCAAGAGTTTCCGAGCTAATGGAGATCCGATCATGAACTGTAAGCAAAGACTGGGAGAGAGCCTCAGGGATTACACCAGGCGTTTTATTGACGCTAAGACCGACCTAGACCACTGCGAAGAGAACGTGGCGCTGACGGCGTATCGCTTAGGGTTGCTCCCGGGACCGATGAAGCATGCGGTTACTAAAAAACAAGCGTTTACTTTTTCCGCCCTTCTGTCCCAGGTAGAAAAACAGATACTGATAGAAGAAACCGAGGCGTCCGAACTGGCTGCGCAAATTCAGCAGAGCGCGCAAGCGTCGGTCGTTATAAAATAAGGGGATCAATCCAGCTATGCTCAGCAAGCCCAGCCGTTCAGCACGATACCACCGACGCAGTCCTTACCGATTAAGCCTTCGGCTCCCCAGAGCCAAAGAGCAAAGCAGACGAATGAAGTGGTTTCGCGACCCATGTCTTAAAAATGGATCCGACCTGCTTACTTTGCTGACTTGACGTAATGCGTGTCTTCGATCTACGAGAAGACTAAGAAAAGCGGGATGTATCGGAGGCCTTTCCCTATACCAACGCCTCGGGAGCAGAGGAACAACCGGTATTGTCGCTACCACGAAGACGTGGGGCACGATACTAAGGATTGCATTGCCCTCAAAAAGGAGATACATATGCTGATAGAGCACGGAAACCTCCTAAAGTACGTAAAAAAAAGGTCAACAGGGTACCGCTTCGAGAGAAGTCGTGACGATGCCGAAGTCCGAAACCACCATGACCATTTCCGAAGTTACCGACCCGTTTGATGTTTCAATCGAGTACCTCGACCCAGACGTGAATCGTAACCTCATCGGGATCATTGAAGAGGGAGCTGTGGAAAGTAACGGGAATGTAAGAAACCTTTGTCAATTTTTCGAATCGTTGACTATTTTCTGTGAAGACTCTATGGAAGGGACCACACACTCCTCTAGAAAGCGGCATATCGTGAATCTAGCCACCTAGTTGGAAGCTCGGACCTATCCCCACTCAAAAGGCATCCCTTCGCCGATCCTATATTTTGACGACGACGACATGAGAGATGTAGCCGACCCTCATGAAGACGTCATCGTTATCGGGGCGGCCATTGCGGGGGAAGAGGTCCGACCTATCTTGGTAGACACCGGTAGCTCGGCCAACATAATCTTTGTATCCATTTTCGCAAAGTTTATGGCACCCCCGGTCATTACGCGGTCGGAACGAACTATTGTAGGGTTTACAGGTTCGGCAGCAAATGTGGTTAGAGAGTTTGAAGGCGTCGTTCAGCTAGGCCGCGGTCCGTTCAAAAAAGAATTCACTGTTTTATTCGTTGTGGTAGACGCACCAGCTTCTCATAATGCAATTTTTGGCAGATCGTGGCTATCGCGAATGCACGTGGTATCATCCACGGTTCATCAATGTTTGAAATACGTGGTCGGGAACAACGTGGGTATAGTTCGGAGCAACCAGAAAGCGGCACGAGAGTGTTACTGAGCGGCTTTGGCACCCAAGAAGGATCAAGAGATGGCGCAAGCGCGGGACTAGCAACTAAAGGGACTTCCCTGGGGATCATTTCCCGTTGATGATCCTAGAGAAGCTCCCATTTTTTTAACGACCGATGAAGAGTGCGAGAGGCACCCATTTACCGAAAGGAAAGTTCTGCAGATTGGAATCCGACTGTCATCAGCCTTCAGGAAACAGCTGTTATCATTACTACAGGAGAATTTCGATTTGTTTGCATGGTGTTCGAAGGACGTGACCGGAGTCCCGGAGAACCATGTTATTCAAACTAACTATCAACAAAAATGTCAGACCCATTTCGCAAAAGCGGCAGGCTTTTTCCCCAGAAAATGCAGAAATCATTCTGAGAGAATTCGAAAGAATGATCAGCGTCGGGCACATCAAGCAGTCGAGCTACCCGCTCTGGACATCCAATCCTGTCCTGGTCAAAAAGAAAAACAAGAAGTGGAGGATGTGTGTGGACTTTACCGACCTCAACCGGGCATGCCTGAAGGATCCCTTCCCAATGCCGAGGATCGACCAGTTGGTAGACTCCACGTCACGAAATAGGTTGCTCTCTTTCATGGACGCGTACGCAGACTACAACCAGATCAAGTTGCACCCAGCGGATCAGGAGAGCACGATGTTTATCACAGGCAGAGGCTTCTTTTGCTACAAGGTCATGCCGTTCGGATTAAAGAATGCTGGAGCGACTTATCAGAGGTTGGTTAACAAAATGTTTGAATTTCAGATAGGGAGGAATATGGAAGTCTACATCGATGACATGTTAGTGAAGAGCGGCACGGACAAGGAACATCTCCCTGATTTGAGGGAACCTTTGATAACCTCAGGGGTATAAATCTCAAGCTAAACCCGGAGAAATGTTTCTTCGGGGTAAGGTCGGGCAAGTTCTTATGGTTCTTTGTTAGCGAAAAGGGAATCGAGGCAGACCCGACCCAATTACAAGCTCTTACCGACATGACACCGCCTAAGAATATCAAGGAAGTCCAGATATTAACCGGGCGCCTGACGGCTTTGAATCGGTTTATCTCTCGTTCATCTGACAAGTGCGCTCCATTTTTTCAGGTCTTGAGAAATGCCAAGAATTTTGTTTGGACACTGGATTGTAGTGCAGCCTTTTTAGGGATTAAAACTTATTTATCATCCCCGAACCTTCTAACGAAGCCTCTGGCGGGAGATACTCTTTTCCTTTACATAACATTTTCGGATTTTGCAGTAAGTGCGGCTCTGATCAGTGAGTCAGGAACGGTCCCCAAAGCAGTATACTTCGTGAGCAAAAGCTTACTGGATGCAGAGACGTGGTATCTAAAGCTGGAGAAAATGGCCTTAGCATTAGTAACCGCGGCACAAAAAATGCGGCCATATTTTCAAGCACACCCCATTGTCGTCCGCACCTCATTTCCACTCAAGTACGTTCTCTAGCGCCTGGACATGTCAGGAAGAATGTCTAAATGGTCGGTCGAGTTGGGCGATTTCGACATCAATTTTGAGCCGCAGACGGCTATCAAAGGCCAAGTTCTGGCTGATTTTATAGTGAAATTCCATTCTGACCGTCCGGACCAAGACACATCGGCTGAAGAAGACGAACTCAAAGAGTGGGTCATCCGAGGTTACGTGTAATCAGGTTTGTGTTTTTGAAGGCCCAATGGAACGCCCAACCCCAATGCTTCCTGGCATAGTCCTTCAACAATTGGAAGGTGACCTTGCCCGGCTTAAAGTAGTCCTTCTTCAACCCTTGGACGAATTCCTTCGATACTACAGAGAGGATCGGTTCATCATGTTAATAAAAAAAAGAGGAAAAATTATACCATCAGGAACCCATGTCCGCAGCAGTCGCCTCGGATTCGCCTTGCTATAGGGGCGGCCGTTTTCCCAGCAGCCACTTAGGAAGACGAAACGGTGTTTCCAACCTTTGTCGCCTTCGATAAAGTCATTCACTATCTTCCATGTATTGGCCAAAGAAGAATAGAAGAAGGGGGACTTGGGAGACTTCGACAGCCCGGACATGGCTATATATTCTTCCATGGGCATGACCCGACCCGAAAGGCGCGAGACCATTATGCAGGACATCACCGTATACCACGCGTTGGGCGTTAGCTGAGAGGGGCAGATGTTGAGAGTCCTGAAGTACAGAGAAATCTCAGGATCCAGAGGAAACCTGAGGCCCCAATTGAAAAGCTCGGTGAAGATTACGATCTCCCGTGACCGAACATGCACGGGAGTCTCCCTAAGAACAGGAAACCGGACGGTGATACACTCCGGAATACCCCACCGGATCAGAAGCTCCTCTTGCTCAGCAGCATGGAAGTGAAGATACTTTCCCTCAAAAAGGGAAATGACATTACTCCTGGGCAACAGGCGATGGTAAGAGGTGGTTATGACCACCTCAATTTCCTCGGGAAGCGGCTCTTTGGGAGGAGCAGTAGCATTGCCAGCAGCAGCAATACCATCCTCTGCAGGTAAAGCGTCCGCCTCCGGCTCCTCAGTATTTACTGCCGGGATTATGTCAGATCTGAGGAGTCTTACCGCAAACGGATCAGACGGCCGGACAAAACGGTCCGCAGGACCAGAACTGCTTCCGGTTTGGGCCATTTGAGACTCTTGTTGTTGTTGGCGAGCACGCTCGGGATCCAGTTCGTGAGGTGCTAGTGGCCGTTGGTTGAGACTTAAAAAGGTACGAGCAGTGTTAGTACTGGTCCGGTATCATCGTATATTTGGAGTAAGCTGGACCATCTCTGGAGAATTACCTCCCGCGGGAGAAGTTGGAGTGTTGGTTTCTCCCATAGAAAGAAATTTAGCTTTGCCTCGACGTCGGGGTGGAAAAGGGGTCGTAACCGTGTAAGAATTAACTGACGAAGGTTTCGGGCGGTTGAGTTTGGCAGTTTGGGAGTGTGGAGAGCTACTACTTGAAGGAATGACAATGGCCTCAGGGGTCCGAGCGACGAATGGTTCGGGTAAGGTAAAAGACTCGGCACAGGCGTGAACGGGGTCGTGGGGTAACGGTACAGGCGTGAAGGGCTTGGTGTCAGAACTCCAAATCAATCCCGCAGCTCGATATTCCTCAGCACAGTCACCGATACTAGCCCAATCTTCAAATCCGAACACAGGCTCTTTCTTCTTCTTAGGTTTTTGTTTTGGCTTCGGGTTCCTGTTTCTCATAAAACTCGCTCTCTCTCTAGAAACGTCCGGACATCACTTTCTCTTTCTAGAATTCTTTTGATAGTGATCCTCTCTTATGAGATATATATAGGCACCCTCACTTAACCTTGTCACGTACGAGGGAGTTCAAGCGACGAAACGCACCGGGTGGTCGAAAGGCCCTTGGAAAACCGTGCAGACGGGCATGCTTCGAGTACTCGGATGACACGTGTAGCCCTTAACCGGACTAGAGTTTCAGGTCTACACCAGCTAGCTCAGATAGATACCTCAGATGGGCCTCATCTACCCGGATTATTTGCCAAAGCCCATTCACCGGTTTAGGTCCATGTGGAACCCGTCAAAAAGGGTCGGCAGCAGACCCCGAAGACGATGTTACGACGTCATGACGACTCACGACCGACCCAACAACAAGAAGTACGAAGGGTCGGTCACCGTTTAGGAGACAAACATCCAACCAACGCAATGGTGCATCAACTCGAAAGGTACGAAACAAAGCCCGAGGCTACGTCTTATTGGGCGACATCTTATACAAAAATCGTTCAGCAGGCCCTTACTGAGGTGTATGGGGATAAATGAGTCACCGATCATTGTGTCCGAGTTATATGACGGAGAGGGCGCGGCTCATTGTGGTTACAAGGCACTGATAAGAAGAATTTTTCTCGCCGGTTTTTATAGGCCAACGGTAGCGGCTGATGCTCAGCAGATAGTAAAAACCTGCGACACTTGTCAAAGATTTGCGAACGCGATAAACGTGCCCGCGGCCCCTTTAGAATCCATATCTGAAGGATTACCTTTCGACCGATGGGGAATCGATCTTGTAGGGCCATTACCAATGGCATCTGGTGGGAGACAAACCATCGTGGTGGTTATGGATTACTTTTCCAAATGGGTAGAAGCCGAACCATTATCCGCTACTAAGACTAAGGATATCATCAGATTTATCTGGTCCAATATGTGTTGTTGGTTCGGGGTGCCCTAGAAGCCCACTATGGATAACGGGCCTCAATTCGACAACAGTGAGATAAAATCCTTTTGCATAACTCATAGGATTAGGCAATGTTTCTCTGCCCCATTCCATCCTCAAGCGAACGGTCAAGTCGAAGTTACCAACCGAACCATTCTAGACGGACTCAAAAAGAACCTCAAAGGGAAAACTGGCAAATGGCCAGACTATTTGCAGGAAGTGTTGTGGGCTTACCGAACTACACCTCGAACGGTGACTATGGAATCACCTTAAGCCTTAGTATTTGGCATGGAAGCGGTCACTCAAGCAGAGTTAATTTTTCCATTTTTTAGGATCGGTAACTATGATAAAAACACAAATGAAGGTGACAGACAGTTATCTCTCGACCTAATAGAAGAAAAACAGAACCGAGCTCAACTGAATTCTTTACACTATCAGACCCTAATGAGGAGTCGGTATGCGTCTAAAGTACGACGGCGGGAGTTCAAAGTTGGTGATAAGGTTTTGAGAAGGGTTTTTCTGCATACCAAAGATAAAAGTCTCGGTAAGCTCGCCCCGAACTGGTAAGGACCGTACAAAGTGGTGGAGAAAGTTAAGAGCGGGACATATCGGTTTCAACACAAGCTCGGGCGTTCGTTAAGGCTCCTATGGAACATTGAACATCTGAAATTATATTTGGAGTGATTTTGATTTTTGTAACTTTGTAAACATTATTTGTGTAAATACCTTTTGGTCGGGGATGCACTATTTCCTACCTCGGTGGCGCGAGAAGTTTTTAATGAGGCATCTATAGCAACCGACCTCTTTAATCGAAAATTTTTCCTTTCAATCTCAGAAGTGTTAAAAATGAGTCCGTCAGCTGACGAGCTGATCGAAGATTTTTTAGTAATCTTGATTGCTTTACAGAACCTACCTAGGTTTTTCAGTGCTTAAACTGATCTACACCTTAATTCCCGACCCTACGGGAAAATTTTCAATTTTACATTGATCAACAGAACCTTTATAGGTTTTTCAGTGTGTCAACTGATCTACATCTTAATGCCCGACCCTACGGGAAAATTTTCAATTTTACATTGATCAACATAACCTTTATAGGTAGGGCGGTCATCTTCCCGAACATCCAGCCACATTGACCTGAGGGGAAGGTCGGGGAAGCGGTGATGAAAAGTCAGCACGTATACGGCTTTGGCTTCAGCCGTCTCTTTCTCCATCCACTTCTTGCATTTCTCAGCAAAAAGGGTGTTAGCCTTCTTCAGGTCGGCAATTTCCTGCTCCAACCGCCCCGCCGGATCATCCCCGTACTTCCTGACTTGCGCCAAGGTTTGTTCGGTCGCCTTGAGCTGCTCCTCTGTCTGCTTTTGAGCCGCTTTTCTCTTCTCCACCTCTTCTTCCAGCGAGGCAAATTTCCCCTCTGCGACCGACAGCTTCTTGCTCAGTTCCCCTGCCGGACGCTCTTTCATCGCCAAAGGCACAATCATGTTGTACAAGGAAAGGGATAGCCCTTCGGTTATCCGCAAAGGAAAAGTATGTGGACTCCCAGGCACAGACGGCACCAAAAGATTTGTACCACTCGACGACGCCACAGCGGTTCTGGAGGCCTTTGAAGGGCTAGCATCATCGGGAATCACCATTACGGGATCGGCTATCGTACCATCCTTAACCCCCCCCCCCCCCCGTATTTCTCAAAAGGCTCCCGGACGGTAGCATTGTTGACACCAGCAGAACCCGCGGCAAACCACCTTCTTTCTTTGAGTGTTTAGGCTTTTTAGCCTGAGCCCCTTCTGCGTCAGCCTTCCCCTTCCGTTTCTTCGCCAGCTCCTGGGACTGATGGGTCTCGCCACCCTCAGCGGCAGCTTCATCTTGGTGTCCATCCACACTGGCCTCTTCAGCCCCGGCATTGTCCTGCTCGGCTTCATCATCTGACTTTGGACGCTTACTAGGAGCCTTGTTGCGCTTCGGGAGAAACAGGTGGACATCACGCGCATCCGTTCGTTGAGACCAAGTCCTCCAAACTAGGGGGCTGACGCAGCTGCTCAATCGTGAGCGGTTCTGACGAGCAACGCCAGAGGTTACTTGTAATCGGGTTTGTGTTTTTGAAGGCCCGATGGAACGGCCGACCCCAATGCCTCCTGGCATAGTCCTTCAACAATTCGAAGGTGACCTTGCACGGCTTAAAGTAGTCCTTCTTCAACCCCTGGACGAATTCTTTCGATACTACACAGAGGATCGGTTCATCATGTTAATAAAAAAAGAAAAAAATTATACCATCAGGAACCCATGTCCGCAGCAGTCGCCTCGGATTTTCCTTGCTATAGGGGCGGCCGTTTTCCCAGCAGCCACTTAGGAAGACGAAACGGTGTTTCCAACCTTTGTCCCCTTCGAGAAAGTCATTCACTATCTTCCATGTATTGGCCAAAGAAGAATATAAGAAGGGGGACTTGGGAGACTTCGACAGCCTGGACATGGCTATATATTCTTCCATGGGCATGACCCGACCCGAAAGGCGCGAGGCCATTATGCAGGACATCAGCGTATACCAAGCGTTGGGTGTTAGCTGAGAGGGGCAGATGTTGAGAGTCCTGAAGTACAGAGCAATCTCAGGATCCAGAGGAAACCTAAGGCCCCAATTGAAAAGCTCGGTGAAGATTACGATCTCCCGTGACCGAACATGCACGAGAGTCTCCCCAGGAACAGGAAACTGGACGGTGATACACTCTGGAATACCCCACTGGATCAGAAGCTCGTCTTGCTCAGCAGCAGGGAAGTAAAGATACTTTCCCTCAAAAAGGGAAATGACATTACTCCTGGGAAACAGGCGATGGTAGGAGGTGGTTATGACCGCCTCAATTTCCTCGGGAAGCGGCTCTTCGGGAGGAGCAACAGCATTGCCAGCAGCAGCAATACCATCCTCTGCAGGTAAAGCGTCCGCCTCCGGTTCCTCGGTATTTACTGTCGGGATTGTGTCAGATCTGAGGGGTCTTGCCGTGAACGGATCGGACAGCCGGACAAAACGGTCCACAGGACCAGAACTGCTTCCGATTTGGGCCAGTTGAGACTCTTGTTGTTGTTGGCGAGCACGCTCGGGATCCATTTCGTGAGGTGCTAGTGGCTGTTGGTTGAGACCTAAAAAGGTACGAGCAGTGTTAGTACTGGTCCGGTATTTTCGTATATTTGGAGTAAGCTGGACCATCTCAGGGGAATTACCTCCCGCGGGAGAAGTTGGAGTGTTGGTTTCTCCCACAGAAAGAAATTTAGCTTTGCCTCGACGTCGAGGTGGAAAAGGGGTCGGAGCCGTGTAAGAATTAACTGACGAAGGTGTCGGGCGGTTGAGTTCGGCAGTTGGGGAGTGTGGAGAGCTACTACTTGAAGGAATGACAATGGTCTCAGGGGTCCGAGCGCCGAACGGTTTGGGTAAGGTAAAAGACTCGGCAGGGATCGGATAAGCAAGAACGGGGTTGTGGGGTAACGGTACAGGCGTGAAGGGCTTGGTGTCAGAACTCCAAATCAATCCCGCAGCTCGATTTTCCTCAGCACGGTCACCGATACTAGCCCAATCTTCAAACCCGAACACAGGCTCTTTTTTCTTCTTAGGTTTTTGTTTTGGCTTCGGGTTCCTGTTTATCATAAAACTCACTCTCTCTCTAGAAACGTCCGGACAGCACTTTCTATCTCTAGAATTCTTTTGATAGTGATCCTCTCTTATGAGATATATATATAGGCACCCTCACTTAACCTTGTCACGTACGGGGGAGTTCAAGCGACGAAACGCACCGGGTGGTCGAAAGGCCCCTTGGAAAACCGTGCAGACGGGCATGCTTCGAGTACTCGGATGACACGTGTAGCCCTTAACCGGACTAGAGTTTCAGGTCTACACCAGCTAGCTCATATAGATACCTCAGATGGGCCTCATCTACCCGGATTATTTGCCAAAGCCCATTCACCGGTTTAGGTCCATGTGGAACCCGTAAAAAAGGGTCGGCAGCAGACCCCGGAGACGTTGTTACGACGTTAGGACGACTCGCGACCGACCCAACAACAAGAAGTACGAAGGGTCGGTCACCGTTCAGGAGACAAACATCCGACCAAGGCAACCCGGTCAACCGGTATCGAGGCGTAAGGGGCAGAGGCGTGTCGAACTGATTCTTTTACAAGTCTTCATTCCCGATGCTCTTGAAGACTGGGGGGCTACTGATGAGGGAGTAATTCGCCAATCTTAATAGAAAAGGAGTCAATTGTAAATAGAAGAAGATAAGTATGCCTATTATAGTATTATTATTTGTTATGAGACAATTTGTAAGTAAATTATTTTGTAGAGGACCAAAAGTGAAATAAAGCAAAACCTCAAAAAAATACACGGGTCCACCCTTCCCCACTATAAAAGGGAGCCCATTATTCTTGGTAGGTGGGACAATTGAATATAATATTCTCTTTCTAATTTTTCTCTCTACTTTTGTACTCTAGTCACATCAGGTCAAAGATCTCATATTTTTCCTAGTCATTTATTCTCTCATCAACCATGATAAAATATGATTTTTGTTTAAAAAATAATAAATAACACTTGTAATATTTATAACCAATTCACAATAATAATATTCAAAATGTAATATTAAAATTATAACAATATAACTTGTAATCTTTTACCATGATAAAATATGATTTTGGTTTAAAAAATAATAAATAACACTTGTAATATTTATAACCAAATCACAATAATAATATTCAAAATATAATATTAAAATTATAACCATAAAGTTTGTAATATTTTAGCACGATAAAATATAGTTTTGGTTTATAACATAATATCAACACTACTAATATTGGATTCCAAAAGATAATAATAATAATATTCAAAATGTAATAATAACAAGTAATATATAAAAATTTAGTTTATATAATAATTACAACACTTAAAATATTAATAAACAAAACAAATTAATATTAACCAAAATGTAATAATAATTTTATAATCATATACAATATCTCAATATTTTTTAAATATAACTTAAGATATGATTTTGGTTATAAAATAATTAAAACACTTATTATATTTAAATAGAACCCGCACTTTGCAGGTCTGGCGGTTTACTGCTTATGCGATTCTAACGATTTGCAGTTCTGCCGGGTTGCAGTTCTAGTCAGTTTAAGAAAGGTTACCTGCCGGTTTACTAACAGTTCTACCATTTTTACCCGCGATTCCACAACCATTAGACACCCCTACTAGAAGGTCTTGATTTGAGACTTTGTTTCACGAAAGTCAAAATGAAGATTAAAAGACAAGTTTTATCGGCTAATAACATGAAACATAAAATACTCCACATGTGTTTTTAAAATATTTATAAGAAAAATAATTATAATCGTTTGAAATGAACAAAAAGAAAGTGAAACTTTCGAGTTTTGGAGATTGCGGATGTTTCGTATATTAAGTTTAAATGTTATAATTGGTACAAAAAGGATTAAAATATAAATTTTGAATTAAAATAATTATTTTTATATCTTATTATATATTATTTATTTATGTTAATGATTTAATTTAGAAATAGATTTGAAAGAACTTTTTTAATGATAAATGTAAAAATGTATAAAATAATAATAATTAGGTGTATATTAAAAATGATTTAAGTAACAATTATCGAGATTTAGAAAATGAATATTTAAAGTAAAAACGTATAAGATTTTAAGATGTGATATAAATGTATATTGGAACTTAAAAAAAACTATGTCAAACTTGTGTATAAAAATACAATTGAGCTCGTTGGGGAATAGATTTAAGAACTGTATGGAAAATATGATATAGTTATTTATTCATGTTGAAAAACATGTTTATGTGTTTTATTTTAAAACATGTGAATAAATTATTATTTGTGATTGTTTGGAATTATTTTGATTGATTTAAAGTTCGTTTAATGGATGAAACTTTAAAAAAATTAAAATTAACATCAAACCAACTTAAATTTGATGAATCAATTCAAACTATTGGAGAACAGCTCATCGATGGCTTAACCTTTGATGTCAACATTGATAGAAGATTGTCCAACGATGTTTCGCATGGTCAGCGAACTGTTGACGTTGTGGATGAACACCGCGGTCTACAAGGATTCACAAACCCATTACTATCGTAATGACAACAGTGGGAGGTTGTTGGTTGGGCAGACGCTCAATGACAATAGCCATAGTTGATGGTTGGGCATGCAACCGACGACAGCAACATCTACTCTAGGTAGATGCGCGTTGGGCACTACCCAACCGGTGCAGCAACACATGCTGCAGGTTGTTGCGGGCTGTTGTACGCTAGCACTGCCCAACGGGTGCAGTAGCAGGCCAGTTATTTTTTATTTTTAAAACATAAAAAAAAAATTAATTTAAATTAAGTGTTATGATTTATTTCACAATGTTATGTGTTTGGGCATGTTATTTGTTGTATGTATATTTGTGAAATGAATTGTTATATGTTTGAATATTTAATGGGTATGCATGACTAAGGTTTCGAAGACCGGTAGATGAACTATGGATTAGTTTAATCGGCCATCCGGAATGTTAAATTAATCTCCTTAGAGATCTTAGCGTCCAAAAGGATTTGAGACTAATTTAAATTTAGATAATATCGGGAATCTGGAAGGTTAACTTATGGATTGGAGAAACTTATTAAAAATGGTTCTTGTGGTGGATATAATATAAGTAGGTGAAATCGCCTCTCCGAAAGATTTTACTGATACTTAGGAAAATTAAATTAATTCTTGCAAATTTTTAATTTGAAGTAAGTTAAATCGTTCATTCGGAAGGTTTCACTAGTATTTAAGAAAATTAAATTATGGTGATTTTAATTTAAGTAAGTGAAATCAGCCCTGCAGAGGGTTTCACTAGTACGTAGAAAATTAAATAATTATCGTAGTATTTTTCTCAAACTAATAAAATGCATGTTAGTATGATTTTCTCTTCGGTATCTATTATTATAGTGTTTTATGTTTTACATGTATATACCATGTTCATGCATGTTTTAAGTTATATTTCATAGATCTAAATGTGCTTTGTGTGTTACTTGTTCATTTTCTGGTATATATGGGTTACAATCGTTTGAAGAATTGTCCACCCATGCTAGATTTTTCTGATTTTACCTTATGGAAAGAATATACACTGTTGTATTTATCTGTGCATAAATGAGTTGAATTCCCACACTGTACATGAGAATGATAGGCTTGAAGTGTCAATACATGAGGCGAATGTGATAACATCTTCAACATGGATGTCTAGATAATGCAAGGACTTACAAACCTAAGGAAAATAAATTGGACTTAACAATAGTAAGTTGCTTCTTCATAGGTTACTCTGAACACTTAAATAGGTTTAAGTTTTATGAATCTCTCATTGGTACAATATTTGAAATGGGAACGATAAAGTTTCTCAAGGATGATGAGTTTATGGGAAGAATAAGAGAACAAATATTGATTTTAATGAAGAATTCGTAATTATTTATGAAGGTTTTGGTAATGGATTTTTGTGATTGGTATAAAAGATTGAAACTAAAGAATAAAGTGGTAATATCTTATAACTTTGATAGAAAGAACCTTACGTAATTTTAGGATTCTTAATCCTTTATATAATACATTTTACAATACACTACTTCAGTCGTGGGTTCATGCCCCATTTTCACGTCTTGAGTGATGCTCCATTATTGCTCTTAGTGGCCTTATTTTTTGTGACCATTAATCAGCGTTAGCCAAGGTACTGGCCAACCTTTACACGAATTACTATTTAATGTTGGATGGGGTGTATGTCTGTTCTCACACGGGATGATAGTTTTGTTTTTATATAGGCAACGCCTGCTCTTCTATTGATGTCTTTGTCATTGCATTGTTCTGCGGAGGGTGACACATTCTATTAATTCGTTGTATGGTTCTGCTTTATATAATTTCTTTCAACTTTAGTTTTTATTGATGTATTACCGCTTGATTATTGCTTTATTATCGGAGGTACTTCGGTCTGGCCGATGGGTATAACTTGACGATAGTATTGTGCCTTATCAAAGCTCCTCGCTAGTCCTTGTAAAAACGAATAGATTTTAGAAAGTTACCTTTTAGGAGGATTAAAATTATAATGGCAGCCGAGGTACGTATTCTTTCATTGAGTGCATCGTTTCCGCGTGGTTTTTTTAACTTTTTATTTTTATATTGTCACGCGTGCTATTATTTTTTCAGTCACTTTCCCCCACGTGTCTGAATTATGTTTCCTATGTCTGAAAAATTTCGTTCCTAGTTGTGTGACGTTTATATCTTTCCCATTTATCAAAACTGTAGGTCCTTCCCTCTTTTTTGTAGTCCATAACTCGTAAGTTGGCCTCACTGATACCGGTTAGTTTACTATAAATTGGCATTATGAACTCATTTTTTCCTTTTTTTCCTTGTTTCCTTTTTCGTTCAAACTTACCTTAAAGAAATATGATTTTCCTTGTTCAAATATTCACTAGTTGTTTGTTTGCTAACTCTAAATATCAATCGAAGGTGGATGTTGCAATGATTTTATTTTATGTTATTTCTTTGTTGTTATACTTCTTATTTTTTCATTTATATTGTCGTCGTTAATTTTACCAACCCTTTGCCTAGAAATCATAGAAACTTGCGTTATGACTTTCGATTCTTCTAACATCAACTTCTCTGTGTACCCCATAACTGACTCGCAAAAGATCGTTGAAGAAGTCTAACACCGCCGGTAAAACTGTTCCCGGCTCCCCACCGTGGGACATGGTGGAAGACAGAGAATTCTTAGATAGTTACTTTGATCGCCTCTTACACCTGTATACCAACTTGAGCCCTGAATGGCTTGCTAGGTTTGGGTTAGTATATAACTTCGCTTACTCTGTAATTACTAGGCTCCCTGAACCCGACCAACATCCCCATCATGCAAGAGAGGAATAAATATGTCTGTATACTACATTATTCGATTGGGGACTTCAACTACCTTTTCCAAAATTGATAAATAAGTTTTTTAAGTATATCTAAATATTTCTGACATAGTTGACTACCAATGTATGGTATGTTTTTCTTAAGTTTGTACTAATTTAAAAAAAAATTGATAAGAATATTAGCGTAGGTGACTTATTTTCTAGTATCGATGAATATAAGATCCCATTCTACTATATATCCACCTGTAGTAAGATTATCATGCTTCTAGGCCCTGATAAACAATAGAAGCATTCTTTTATTTTTGTTTCTGGGAATTGGGAATATCTTATTGCCAAACGGAGTCTCTAATTAGAAAGGTGATGGATGAGCACGCGTAAGGGTTTGATTAGTTTGTTCCTTTTATGTATTTATCAATACTTTCTTCTCTATTATTAATATGTTTCTAACTTTTATCTGTTGAACGTACAGACTCTGGGAAGTACTAAGAGTTGTGGAAGAAGGTATACGGTGATCGAGAAGCGATCCCCTTGGAACAGTTGTATGCTGCTGTCTGTACTCAGTGAGAGTTATAGTGCTCTCGCCTGTTTACGCCCGTTAATTTTATTACAACTGGCTATGGCCCTTACTAGAGACGAAAATGTTAAAGGATGCAGATGTGACGTTTACTTCCACTGGGGTACCTGTTACTACAGAAGTTGCGGGGGCTATCTTATTAGATATGAGGTATGATGATAACTCGAGGGGTTTCGTATTGCATTTTCCCCTCAAGAGGCCCAAAGATGTTGAGACCAATGCCAATGCAAATGAGGGCCTTTGGGCTGGTGAGGACAACAAAGTTAAACCCAAAACGAAGAAGAAATTAGTCCATTCGTTTGCTACCACGTATGCATCTAACACTATTTCACCTACCATCGCCTCTGAACAACGCGATTCCAACGATTTCGTTGTCATATATTCACTAGGAAAAGAAGGTGAGAGAATATGGTAGACCAGTCCTTATATTGGATGCTTTGTAAGGAAGAAAATAGTGCTTAGGAAGAACGAGGCCCCTGTCAGCAGGGGTCATGATGGAATTAGGGACCAGTCCCTTACCAGGCTGGATAGCTTAGCTATGGTGGTTAGTGCAACCTCTCTTTATGTGCATGAGCATACAAATTCTGAAAAAGATGGAATTCGAGGCGCTTCCGTGGGTGGTAGTAAAGAGCATACCCCTCATCTGGACTCGACCAACTATAGTCGAGCCCTCTTGGGTACCCTTCCTTCTAAAGAAATGAACGTCTCTCATTTAGCTTCCTTTCCTCTGGGTCAAATTAACGGTCAACCTACTGTTGGTCTCCTTGCATATGATTCTCTAAACACTGTTGTGTCTTGTGGTCCAAGCGTTTTGAAGTCTCTATCCTAAGCCAATCTACCTGACCCACCAATGTTTTAAGTATTCCTAAGTCATTTACTTTTATGCTTCAACAATTGAAGCACTTTCATGAAATGACCTTGTATAATAGTATGAGGATGTCAGATCTCTTGCAACGCCAGCTACAATTATCGGTAGAGGTACATTGTTCTGTTTGCATTGATCTTTATTATGAAGTAATTGTTAAATTTTGATTTCTTTGGATTTCCTAACTTTTTCTTTCCTGCAGAACTACCATAATTCAATGGTACTTGCCTAATGTAGGATGAACCGACATAATGCAAAGATCTTGAATCATTTCCAACCCGAGCCTCAGTCCTTTGGCTCTTTGAAAACTCTCTCTACTAACCTTGCTAGCTATAAGAAGGGATATAGTACTTCAAAGTCATTTTGTGAGAAGCTGCTGAAGGAGAAATTCGATTTTAATAGTCGCTTAACAACCGTTATCTTCGCTAAGGAGGAGTTGTCCAAGACTGTCGGGGATCTGTCGAGTTAAAACGAGGTTCTATAAAAGTGTGCAACTGAGTTGATCTGTCAGAATTTAGTGCTTTTAGCTAAAGTTTAAGATTTCTCTATTACCAACAACAAAGTTATTTTTTTAAAACAACACTATCCAATCAAAGGTAACTCTAATGAAGCTAGAGCTGGAGCATACTCAAAGACGGAAGAATGAAATTGTTTCAAAGGTATATGCTGACGACCAAAAGGATGCATTGAGAAAGATGAATCCAAACCAGGAGCGGGTTCGGAAATATACCATAATCAAGTTGTGAAGAGTGAATACCGACATGGAGGTGGCTTAGTTCATGGAGTTTATGCCAGATGAAGAGAAGTCGTGGGTTACCGATGATAAAGGAGAATAAGAAGAGATGGTGGAGAATGTGACGTCGAAAGTCACCATCCCTCTCCCTTGTTACAGAAATTCCCCCATCATCCGAGGGGTTAGTTGTTGATCCTCCTGCCACTTGCTCTGATGTAATTCCTAGTAAAACAGGATTATCAGAGGGTCCCTCTGCCAAGGATGGCGTTACTGTTGAATATGATTTTTAACTGTATTGTATGATTGAACCGTTTTTACGTATTGTTCTCGCTATGTGTTTCATAGTTTTTCTTACCTGAACCTTTATATTTCTTATTTAATATGCATGTTGACTTTTGTTTCTTCTTTGATATTATTGTGTTGCCATAATTGGAGATTGTTTGGAGGAGTATGACTATTTAAATAAGCATGTTTTTGTTTGTTGTGTGGCTATAAGAATTAATTATAGTCATGTTCACTCTATAGGTCTTATCAACCTTGGCTCATTATGGCCCCTAACATGGTCTTATAGACTATTATTTTTTAGTCGGTGCGTTTTACTAAGCCATTTATATCGGGCTCAATATGGCCCCCTAGCATGGTTTTATATACTATGATTTTTTATTCTGTTCGTTTCACTGAGCTATATAGATCGGGATCAGTATGGCCCCTAGCAAAGCCTTCGAGGTTTGTGATATACACTATTTCGCTTTTATTGATTGTACTTAGTCAGGGCTCAGTATGGCCCGTTGCATAGTCAATTGGGCGTGGCTCATTTTAGCCATTTTGTTTGTAGTTAGTGATACCCCTCCCCCCTTCGGTTAGATAATTATTAATTATGGACTCTCGTGTTTTTAATACTAAAACATATAATAAATTAATACGCACGAAAACTTGGCAAAAAATATGACTTCATTAATAATTTTTGCTTACAATGTGCCTCGTTAAAAATCCTTAAGCGCCACCAAAAGGGAAAAAAGTGCACAACCGCTCTTAAGTAGAATGATAATATATTTTCAAATTATTTACATTCCATGGATGTTTCAATGCATTACCTTTTACGTTTTCCATTCTATATGCCCCATGATGTCATTTAGAAACGATTATGTATGGTCCATCCCAATCTGGAGCCAGCTTGTTTGCGTTTCTGTTCTATACTCGCTGGAAAACTCTTTTCATTACTAAGTCACCTATGTTGAAGCTTTGATGTTTAATCTTGGAGTTAAATATTCTTCTCGTTAATCTTTTATAATGCTTTGATCGTACCCTCGTTTGATCCCTTCTTTTCTCTATCATATCAACTGACGATTGTCGCTCTTAATCAATGACCTTCTCCAAAGAATTAATCACTCTATGGCTTGGTATTGGTACTATTGCCTCCATTTTATATACCAGCAAGAAAGGTGTTTTTCATGTTGCTAACTGAGGTGTAGTCGGGTATGCCCATAATACCTTAGCTAAACTATATGGGCATTTCCAATTTGATCCCTCTAGCTTCTTCTTTATTCACGCCAATATAGTTTTGTATGTTACCTCGACATGTCCATTCGCCTAGAGGTAGTACGGCGTGGAGAAGTGTTGAGTGATCATGTGCATGTGGAAAAATGTATCCATTACCTCATTCTGGAACTGTGGTCCATCGTCGGTCATGAAGATCCTTGGAATTCCAAATCTTGAGAGGAATCGACTTTGTAGGAAGTCACATATTTCTTAGGACCATGTCTTTTCCAAAGCCTTGGCCTCCACCCATTTTAAAAAGTAGCTAATTACTACAACGGGAAATGTTTTCTTAACAGTAGTCATTAGGAGAGGTCTCACTAAATATATCCCTAATTTATCAAAGAGACACTGTGCCGGTAGTATACTCCTTGGCTCACTAGGTAGGTGTCGCTTGTTGGAAAATTGTTGACAATGATGACATTTTTGGACCAAAGCTTAAGCATCCGAGGTCAACCTATGATAGTAATACCATGCTAGTAAAATATTCCTTATCAAGCTCTTATAGCCACAATGAGCACCTGCATCCCCCTCATGCATATCATAAAGCATGATCTATGCTTCCTCTTTGATTACACAATGCAGCAATGGTCGGGTGGGATTCTTTTCTGTATAATACGTCATTAAGAATTGTATATTTGCATGCACAGATCTGCAACAATCTTGTTTCTGCTTCATCTAGTGGAAGGGTGCGTGTTTTAGATATATAATATATGCATCCCTGCAGTCCGCCGTTGTTGTAAGTGCATGTATTTCAAATTTTTTGGCTCCTATCACCACGATCAGTGACTCATGAATGATGATGGTAACGATTTCTTCCTGACTTGCTGCTTTAGCTAAGGAATCTACAACTGATTTTTCAGAGCGTGGTATCTATTCCTATTCAATGCCACCAAAATTTCGCTCATATTCCTTCAAAGATTCCAAGTACCCCCAAGTACTTGCATGTTTGGCCTCGAATGAGCCTGTGGCCTGACCCATTACTAGCTGGGATTCTGACCGGACTAATAGTTTCCGAGCTCCATACATCTGAGCCAATTTGATTCCTGACAGCACTGCTTCGTATTCAGTTGGGTTGTTTGTTACCTTGAAGGTGTATTGTATTGCTTATCTTATAGTATTTCTTGTATAATCTGCTCTTTATTTGGTATTTGTATAATTACTCAAACCTGGTTGCATTTAACTCACCATTTACTTCTACTATCCACCGAACGGTGTTTTCGTTATCTGTTGTTAGGTCTTCGTCTGACCTTCGGCATCCAACCAATTCTTTGATAAAATCGGCCACTGTTTGGTCCTTTACCGCTTCCCTAGGCTTGTATTTTATGTCGTACGCTACAAGCTCTACCGACCACCTTGTTAGTCTGCCGGAAACATCTGGCTTTTAGAGTACTCTACGCAATGAGAATAAAGTACGTAGAAAATGGTGTGACTCTGGAAGTATGAGTGCGACCACTAAACCGAGGGATAACTTTTCTAGTACCAGTACATGGCTTACTACATAAATTGATACTCACAAATACAGGTAGAAGCGTTCTCATGGGTCTGGTACCATTAGCACTTCTGGAGACGTTAAATATTATATTAACGCTTGGAAGGCCTCGTCACATTCACTCATCCAGGTAAACGTTTTTGCCCTCTTTAGGATTTGAAAAAAAAGGTTAACTTTTTTCTGATGATCTATAAATTGAACCATGAGAGGACAGTTAACTGTCCCGTTAAACGATGCACCTCTTTTATATTCCTCGGAGGTTTCATATCCATTATCTCCTTCAGTTGAGAGGTTTTGGTCTCAATCCTCCTATTTTTAACAACAAAACCCAAAATATATCCACTACGAATAACAAAAGAACATTTAAGAGGGTTAAGTTTAAATTTATACATTCGTAGTGTCTGGAAGACCATTCCTAAGACTTCAAGTTGGTTCTCCTCCAAGTCACTTTTCACAATCATATCATCAATGTATGCTTCCATATGTTTGCCCAGTTACCCTTCAAATTTTTTATTCACAATCCTCTAATACGTTGATCCAGAACTAACATGCACTATTTCCAAAAAGCGACATCAACCAGCTAGTCAATTCTTGGTAGGGGAAAAGCATCCTTTGGACAGGCTCGGTTGAGATCTGTGAAATCCACACACATGCGATATTGTAATCAAAATTGGGTATTGTGCTACCCTAATATGACCCAACTTGACTAACTTATCAACCTCTTTGAATATTTTTTCCAAATTTTCTAGAGAAAAAGCCCGTAGTTTTTGCCTCACTGATCGAACAGTACTATTAATGGCTAATGAATGAGAGATAGCACTTTGGTCTACACCTCTCAATTTCTCAGGATCCCATGCAAATACATCCTCATTTTTCTACAATAAAACTATCACACTATTTGTAAGGCTTTTTTCAAGTTGATTGTATATTTTGACAACATTTCCTATTCCAATATAATGATTTCTTCTTCGAGCGGGGTATCCACATCCTTGTCATTCACCCTGGGGTCGTCCACCTCTAAATTATTTATGTTGATTGGTCCTTCGTGATCCCATACCCCAGAGTTCACTGATTGTTATTTGGTTTTGTTGGAAGGGTCCGATGTTATGGTATAACATTGTCTCGCCTGTCTCTAGTAGTCTCTTATTATTCCCACCTAATTTCATATTTGGTATTTCATGCATTGCCTAAATGAGAAATTTATAGCCTCGAGATTTTGAAGCCATGGTCTTCCTAGTATAGCATGGTAGGAGTTGGGGGGCTCTGGAATCATAAACATGGTGTGGATCATTTTTTTAGTATTGTCATACCCGACTGTGAATGGTAGTTCAATCTCTCATATGCATTTGGTTGATTTTCCCTCGTAACTGACCATCTATCTGTATGTTGTCTTGTAATGAGGCACTCCCAACATATGTTCGTAGATTTCCTTAACGATAATGTTCGTCGAACTACCGTTATCAATTAATATCTTTGTTACCATAACTCCCGAAATGTTGGCACTGATCGTTACCGCACCCTCATCAGGTGTGATAATTCCGCTCAAATCGTCATCGTTGAAGTTTAAATCCACGGCTGGATCCCTAAAGTTATGATATGAAGATCCGCCAACTAGGTGAATATCGAGCTTCTTACGGTATTGCTTCCGTGTTGCGGGATCGGTTCCTAACAAAGTGTCGCCTCCAAAAATCGTACACAACCATTGTTGTTTTTCCATAGGTTTGTCTGATGCCTTCACCGGTTTGGTGTTAGGTACCATTTCTTCTACCACTACACTCTCTCTCTGATTTATAAATTAGACGAGGTCCTTACTGCCGATCAAACTTTAAATCTCCTCTTTCAACTACCAGCACTTCTCTCTTAGGTACCCATGATCTTCGTGGTAGGTGTAAAATTATCAATGGGATTGTTTGTACGGTGCTGCCAACATACAAATTGACGGATGATACTTAGCTCTCCCATAAGTCTTTTCATAAATAATAGCTATGTTTTCAGTCAGAGGAGTGAATTTTCTAGTTGGATTCTCATAATAAGAAGGGCGTGGTCGGCTAATTTGAGAAAATGGTACGTCTAGTATGAGCCCCTCCTCATAAAGCTTCTTCTAGATGGAGGTCAGCTTAAACTTTAGGAATTTGTGTTGATAATTGAGCATGGGGTTCACCTTTTTTGAATCTTCAACTCGAATGAACAGATCTGACCATGCGATGATGTCACCCATCATCTTACTGGGAACCTTATAAGGTCGATGAAGAGGGGCCATCTCGATCCAACCCTCTTTTGAATGTCGGCTACTGCCACTAACTCAGCGTAACCTAACACGGAGTTCATCTCTCGCACAAATCGATGCACATAGCTCTTCAGCGCTCCTCCTTCATTGATTTACATCTATTATGGCATCACTGTCGCACTTGTGCTCCTTATTTCTTACGAAATGGTTTCTGAAGGCAACTCATAGGGATTTAAATACCTTGATCGACCCTTTCTGAAGGATATTAAACCAATCTAGGGAATTTTCTTTGAATGTCATTGAAAAATCTCCACAAAGCAACACATTTTCAGAATTAAATGCCATCATCATGTTCCTAAATTTTTCGATGTGGTGCTTGGGATCTCCTGACCTATCGTACAAATCCATCTTATGTGGGTCAAATTTCTGTTGAAGTTTCCCCTCAAGGATTCTCTTTATAAAGGGGGATTCCTGCAAAACATACGCAGCCATAGTGGGTCTTACCTGGTCATACTCGGGTGCCTCAATCACCCCATTCTCCTGAGGCACTCCATTAGTGGATAAGTCGTCCCGGTGAGAATCCATCAATATTTTCTTCCTTTGTTTTTTGCTCTTACTCTTTTTTGTACACTCGCCTCTGTGAGCATGGCTCTTTTTTTTATGCATGAGTTGATACTCATCATTATCTAGTAGGACATCTTGATTAACAACGCCATATGGGAGGACCTTCTCGCTTAAGAAACTGAGGGTTTTGACAATTTGATCAAAACATTACATTGCCTCCTGATCTCTCTCATACTGGAATTGAGCAACCTGTTGTTGATACCGCCTGATTTCCTCTATCTGAGTTTCCAATATTTATACGTTAGATCGGGTGTAAGACATACCAAAGTTCATGGGGTTTTGACATCGCACGGGTCCGTCAGCGTTCTCCTCAGCATTGACATGGGATTGGTCATCAGTCTGGTTTGTTGTTACATAAACCTCTCGATGGTCAGCTTGATCAGCTCTTATGAAGGTCTCGTCGTAGGATGGATTCTCCTGAACTCCTTGATTTCCTTGCCCTCCTTTCCCGTCAGGAGATGCCACATTATCTCTCTCAATTCCTGACCTAGTCAACACCATCGCTTGCCATAGAACGAGCTACGCGTAATACATTTCCCACAGATGATGCCAGAATCTGGTGAGAGATTTTATGATTAGTATAAAAGATGGAAGATGAAAGAATAAAGTGCTAATATCTTATTACTTTGATAGAAAAAACTTTATATACTTTTAGGATCTTCTTTCCTTTATATAATGCATTTTATAATACACTACTTTAATATCTCCTAAAAATTCAACTCTTTCTGTTAGGCTTGGTCGTGGGTTCATGCCCCATTTCTACATCTTGAGTGTTGCTCTACTATTTCTCTTAGACCTTATTTTTCGTAACCATTAATCAGCGTCAGCCAAGGTACATGCTAGCCTTTATGCGGATTACTATTCAACGCTGGCCGGGGTATAGGTCTGCTATCATACGAGATGATAGTCCTGTTTTTATACGGGCGCCGCCTGACTCTTCTATCGATGTCTTTGTCTTTGCGTTGTTCTGCAACAGTGCCACATCCTATTAATTCTTTGTATGGTTCTCCTGTATATAATATCCTTCAACTTTAATTTCTCTTGACATAGTACCCCTTGATTATTTTTTTATTATCGGGGGTACCTCGGTAAAGCCAATGGTTATAAGTTGACAATAGTGTTATGCCTTATCAGTTGTAACATATATATTCAGGTATCATTACATTGGGCTTTAACATTAACATTTTGGTCTCATGAGAAAACAGTGTAATACTTAGATTAACACTAATGTTCCACTTGAGGATTCTAACCAAGATACATATATGGTCCAGTTAGAATAAGAAGAACCTCAAGGATATCTTTCACAAGAAGATCAAAATGATATCATTCATGATGATCAAACTTTATCTTTTCAAGAAATGTAACAAGAGGAAAGTGGTGCATTTAAGAAGGTCTAAGAGATTAAAGAAGAATTCTATAGATCCACGATTTATAATATATCTTCAAGAGCATGATGAATCGTGTATTGGAACTATAGATGATCGCTCATCCTACAAACCGGTCATGGAAATCTATGACTTTGTAAAAGTGGATCAACGTTATAAAGGAAGAGTATAAATCGATACAAGACAATACGGTATGGGAACTTGTCTCATTACCTAAAGAAAAAAGGAAATTTGTTGTAAGTAGGTTTAAAAAACCAAATTAAATTCCATGGGTAAGTGGAAAGGCATAAAGCGCTTCTTACAGCGAAAGGATATACTTAGCATGAAGGGATTAATTTTAAATAAACATTCTCTCCAGTATCAACGAATGATTCATTTTGAACAATCATGGTATTGTTATACCTTTTGGCATTGAGCTCCATCAGATGGATGTTAAAACCGCTTTTCTCAATCGTAATATTTAGGAAATAATACATATGGTGTAACCATAACACTTTGTACTAGGAAAATCATACGATCTAGTTTATAGACTTAAGAAATCTATTTATGAGCTGAAACAGCCTTCTCGTCAATGGTACCATGAATTTCTCGAAGCGATAATCTTTTTTGACTTTGAAGTCAACCCGGTTGAGGATTGCGTATATCACAAATTCAATGAGAGTAATTTCATATTTTCTATATTATATATGGATGACATATTGTTTGCCTTGAACAATAAATAATTGGTACACACTACAAATAGATTTCTATCAAACAAGTTTGATATGAAGAATCTCGATGATGAAAGTTTTGTGTTAAGAATCCAGATACATCAGGATCGTTCCCATTGTATTCTTGAATTATCATAAAAGGCATACATTAAAAGTGTATTGCAATGTTATGGATTGGATAACTACAAACCCCTAAGTAACTCTATAAAAAATGTGACATATTTAGTGTGGGTCAATTCCAAAGACAAAACTTGCGATTAAGGAATTTAAAGTATACTCAACTTTGTACTAGGCCGGAAATTTCATTTGCTGTAAATATATTAGGGACATATATTGGTAACCCAAATATAGACCACTGGAATGCAAGGACACGCTAAAAAGAACTTTAGGCAATATAGGTAGTCATAAAAGTTATAGACCATTGGTTATTTCGACTTAGTTTTTTGTGGATGCAATGACATACTAAAAATAAATTTGGGCAATATATTATCACTATCTAGAGGTGAAATATCCTGAAAATTGTAAAGAAACCACTTATTGCATCATCCATCATGGTGGAAGAATTTATTGCGTGCTTTGAGGCGTCGAACCGGTAATTATGGTTGCAAAATTCCGAAGTACAATATTTGAACAGTAATAGGAACTCTTGTAGGTCTAAACACATAGACATAAAGTTCATATCTGTTAAAGAGAGAGTTTAGGTGGGTCAGATAAATATAGAGTAAATTGATATATATATATATATATATATATATATATATATATATATGTTTATTACGATATATATGTTTGGTTATATTTATTGATATATGTTCTTTATGAGATCTACAAAGGTATGAACCATTTAAGAGTAGATATGTACGATTACAACCCATATTACTCTTAGGTTATAGTCTATAATTGACCCAAATAATTGATTGATAGTAATAACGCAATTAATGTTGCATCATTTTGTTCACATTACCAGAAAGAAGTCTTTAGAGCTTTATTTTTATCAATCATGTATGGGGTTGTATCATTCGCTTTTTGATATTTGATTCAAGGATCCTAGTATAGTAGAATATATTTTATTGAGTTGCATATGGCGATCCATGTGAGATATTGTTGGAATATATTTATGAGATATATTTATGAATCGAAATAATTTGGATCGACATTCTAAATATGTATATTCGGTCATTGTCTTAAGGTAGCCCAATAATAAAAGTAATCGAGTTAATTATATTACATAATTAACTCTTGGATTTATAGGTGAAAACGCGTTATAGATCTAAATGTGGTAACCATGTTGAATTTGGACACTGTGTCTAAATCTCAACACTTAAGTCTTAACTAATAGTTAAGGGTGTAAATTGACTTCATTAATTTACTGGATTATGATCTCCGATCACACAGTGATGAAAGATGTTGCTTTTTACAACTTTAGGAACAAGTTATAAATCCTACATATGAAGCTTTAGGGTTTTGGCATTTCTTAAGTCAAAACCGAAAAAACAAAAAGCAACTGCCATTTTGTTTATTGGAATGCTTTTTTTCTTAAGTTCTTCAATAAGAGTTCTTGAAAATCAAAATGAATAGTAAATTTTTGAAAACTAAATAATAAAGAAAGAAAGTAAATGTGGAAGGGCTGTTTGTTTTCTTTTCGTTTATCCAATACAAAAATCACAAAATGATTTTATGTTTTTTCACGAATTAATGGACGATTCATCCAATAAAAAATGATTTCTTTAACTTTTTAACTTTAAATTGGTTATATCGTAGTTTCAAACATTTGCGGTACTGTTTCTCCTCCAATATATCATCATTTTTGTGTGCTGATTCCATGGCTTCTTAACATCATGGATGGTGTCACAAAGATTAGCTAATGGTTTTACCTTCAAAAGCTCTCCATACATCATCCTGACTTTTATCATCTTGTTTTGTAAAAACGACAATCAGTGTTTGTACTTATAACAACATTAACCGGTGCCTTTGAATCATACAAGACACGACATGAGCTATGTAGCCACCATCAATTTGGAATGATTCTTTAGATAAACTTCATTTTCTCTTATTTTCTTCCAAATGTTTTGAAAATAAAACTATCAAATGGTTTTCATATATAAGAAAGATATTATTTTTTCACGTCAAGAGCACTTGAGGACCTCCATCAGAACTTCAGCATGACAGACCTCTAAAAGCTTATGTGGTAGGACATCTTTGAAAAATTGACTTGGCATAGACTTTTAGGATTTTGCATCAACTTTAATAAATTTAACCACACTTAACGACCGTCTCCTAATCTTTTCCCTTCAAATGCAACGATCAAATAATTTGAACAAAAGAAATTTTTCACAATAGTTCAGTGCAACCAAGATAAAACTATTGCGCTTAGAGTTGGTGTGCTGTCAGATGAAGAACTATTAAGTTTAGGGTATGGTTATATATATCCAAATGTGGTTTAATTTTACCAAAAAACGCAGTTGACTTTTGTTTGATTTTTTTAGAACGAAAAATCTTTGAACTTTCATTCTGAATTGTCATTAAGTAAAAAAAACACTAAGTATATCATAGATATACCCAATTCACAAAACAATCTATTTGGCTATGTATACCCAAAAAACATAACTCCCTACTAGATCAAACCCCATATTACTACAATTTTGTGAAGTTCTTCAAATTGTTCTTGAACGTTCAAAGTTACCTCAAGAACATTCAAACTCTATTCAATTTTTTAAAGTTCTTTTAATAAAAATACAAAATCAAACATGAATCAACATAAATTAAGGTAAAAACTTGATTTTTTGGAAGTTTTTTAAAAAACAATTAAGGATTTAATTATTAAAAAAATTATAATTTTAGGGTGTTTGGAGGCCATTTTCCAGCCGAAATTCGGTCGGGAAATGGCCGACAGCGAAGGCTGAGCGCACCATAGGTACAGGGTGTGCGTACCAGCCGGTACGCTGCCTCTGTACCGATGGTACAGGCGTATCGTACCCATGGGTACGCTCCCCTGTACCTATAGTGCGCTCAGCCTTAGCTACCGACCATTTTCCGCCTGGAAAATGGCCTTCAAACACTCTAAAATTATGATTTTTTTTACCTAATTCAACCCTAACCCTGATTTTGATACTAACACTAAGTTTCCATATTTTAGTTCGCCGGATTTTAGGTCGCCGGATAAATTAGAGAGAACTTTGAGATTTTAAAGAGAAGTTAAATAGTGTAATAGAAAAATTTAGGTGGATGAAGGTTAGTAAAAAAAACTTATATACCCATAAACTGGTATTTTTGTTAAAATTTGGATATACTTATATCATCTTTCGTAAACTCAAAATTTGGTATACTTAAACCACATTTGGGTATATATAGCTTGACCCTTAAACTTATCAGAACTCTTAATATACGCTTCTTTGGCCGATTACAATTGTTAAAGGAAATAATGTAAATATATTATTGTACAAATATATTATTTTATATTAATATATTTAGTTAATACTCAATAATCTATTTTATTATGTACATTATTAAAGTAGACTATAATATAATTAAAAAAAATCATAACCTATATATTAGGCTTTAGGTTATATATGTAAAATATGTCAATAATAAGTTTATTTTTCATTTCAACGTGGTATCAAAACAATTAGGGTTTTAAAAGAGGAAAAATGAAAGAAAAAAACGTGTCTGATTTGGTTCTTGCGATGATAAAAATTACAGAGCATAAATTTTACGAGTCGAATTATTTATATTGGAATAACCCATTCGTATATATTTAGGAAGCAAAAAAGAAAAATAATGATCCCTTAACAAAAGATTTTACGGATGATACAACCAAAAGTTGGATAAGTGATGATGCGGAACACGATCACCATTGGTATTCAGTCTAGTTAATCATTGTGAGTATGTTAAAACGTTAATGGAGTATTTAGATTTTTTATATGCTGGTAAAAGTAATATTTTCGTATCTATGATATTTGTAAAGTTTTTTACCGTACTGAAAAATAAAATAAGTCTATTACGACATATTTTATGGAGTTCAAATTTATCTATGAAGAACTTAATATTTTGTTACCATTCAGTACTGACATTTTAATTCAAAAATTATAACGAGAACAAATGGTTGTTTTCTTGCTGGTATTCCTTCAGAGTTTGAAAGTGCTAAATATTAATCCTTGCTTGTTGAATATGAGATAGCATCTCTGCATGAAATGCTTGTGAGAATTCTTCGAACTGAAAACTCAAAGACATTACAACATGTAGCTAGTGAATTAATCAGCCACAATAAACCTGGTGTTTTTGATAATTAGGATGACCATGATATTCGTGGTGGCTATGACGCTTATCGTTATAGTAATCGTGGCAGATATGGTGTTTATGATGGTCATGCTCGACACAAAGACCGTGGTAGTCGTGGTGGATACAATAAGCGTGGCAGATGCGCTAGATATAATAATCACGGTGATCGTGGTGGTTATAGTAGTCATGATGGGTACAATAGACTAACTAATGGAGATTTTAATACAAATTTTAAAAAGATTGAAAAAAATAAATATAATAAAAAATTCAATAATTTTTTTAAGAACACTTGTATTAATTTTGTGATAAGGATTACAGTTGTTATATATTTATGTTTATCAGAATATTTTATGTTATTTTAGCCTCGGTGTCCTACCATGTCAAATGTTCAATCATAATAGGATACGTTATTTTGGTTGTGGCGTCGAATGGTGTCAAGTGCTTTATATGTACGATGTCATACATGGTTTGCGTACTTATCAGGTGTGGTATTCGTATTTTCAGTGGCATGGCAGAAAGGAAAACTCAGATGTGGTTCATATAAGTATTTGGCCAAAATGTCTTAGCTTCATGGGGTGCACAAGTGTGCTTCCAAAATCCCTAGCAGCTTGGCATTGGCACAAGGTTTGCTGGTCAGACTCCAAACTTGTTGGTTGTGCACCATGGCATGATCACGACATGTCACAAGCTTGGCCAATGGCTAAGCGTAATTGTTGCACCATAGTGCGCAACAAAGGCTCTTTACAAGCTTGGTCAAGTTCGATGGTTGCCTCATGGTAAGCGACCAGGTTTTGTTGCAAACTTAGGAAATAGCAAAGCTTACTGATCGTACAGTGTGATCAGTTCGTTTATACGACTTGTCTATTGGTCAAATATCATAGAATCATGCAATCAAGTTGTACACTCTACTAAGATATTGGCTAAGTCTTTTAACCATGTGACGCGACCATACCATATATTTGACTTGGTCATTGCCCAGGTATCCTGATATTGATATATTTAATTTTGATTAATAATATGTTTTAATAAAATTATAAATAGTTACATATTATTTTTCCAAGCAAAAATCCAGAGAAAACTGGCTCAAACTTGGGGATATAAATACCAAGTTCTTCCATAATATTACCAAAACCCGCATCTTACACAACAAAATCTACTCAATTTCTAACATTCGTGGTGATTTGATCACTAATCCTACTGGTATTGCCAAGGTCTTGGTCCGTCATTTACGAGATATGTTTGGTATTATGAACCCTCCTGGTTACCCGGGTCTGGAAAGAGTTTTGACCCTCTTTTAGATTCACACCTTTATACAAGACCTCTATGATCTACTTGGTTACGATGTTTTACTCTAGCAATATATCTCATAACCCCAGCTTCTTTAAGAATTCTTAGAGCATCGTGGGCAATGATATCTGTAATCGTATCCTAGAACTTGTCAACTCTGGACATATGGATGTTTCTTGGAATTTCACCTACATTACCCTTATCCCTAAAAATGACTCTCTTACTTATGCCTCAGATTTCAGACTGGTTGCTTTATGCAATGTCGTTTACAAAATCATCTCTAAATTTTTTGCTAACAAAATTAAAGATTCTCTCCCTTATCTGATTAAGAAATCTCAGTCGACATTCGTGGCCAACAGAAACATCTCTGACAATATTATTTTCTCTCAAGAACTTCTCACTGGGTACCACCTCAACACAGAAGTAAAAAAAAATCGCCTAAAAAATCGACTTTATGAAATATTTTGAAAATGTTTGCTAGCACCTCATTCTTGATATTCTTGTCTCAGTGGACTTCCCTGAGATGATGTTCACTTCGATAATCTATGGCGTGCCTCTTTCGGCGCAATTTCTACCATATCTAGAGGGAGATGAACGAGAAAATTTTCGGCGCCTGTACGATCATTGCTTCTACGGTACCATATCGTATGCTTTCTTACCTCGTATTAAGATTCTTGATACCAAGATTGTCTCGCCTACTTATTACTTATAATCTCTAATTCATATGTGTCTTATTTTAGTTTTTGTAGTTATAATTGGTTTGTTCTTACTGATTTGATGATTTCCTAGCATGTTTTACAATTCGCTTTATATCTCGGTGATCCCTCGAGTCTTCGATTTTTCATCCAATTTTTTTTATTTCGATTTTGACCGATCTATATATTTTTATAATGTCCTATTTTATTTTATGTTATTTTACGCCATTTCTAGAGATTTACCCCATACAGTTGTAAACATCGTTTTTATTTTGTCTGATAAAAAGATGTTCTGTAAATTTTAATGGGGTTAAAAGGAAAAATCAATTCCTTACCTAGTTTTGACTCATGCTTCAACCGTCCCATATTCACATGCTTTTGAGTAATATGATTCGTTTTTTAACTTTCAAACTTAAAAGTCTTTATAATTTGTCCAATGTACATACGAAATTAAAGAAATATTAAAATTTGTCAAAGAAAGAAAATGTTGGTACAAGTACACCATTTGGTGGGTCAAAAAAATCACAAGATGATCCCATGTCACGTTAAAGTGTTGGAGCATGAGCTAAGCTTTTTTCTTTCCAAACGAAAGTCAGCTCTGCTCACAAGGAGTATACATTATCTCAGCCTTTTTATATATATATATATATATCAATAAGGTGGTGTTTAAGCTATTTTATATAGAATATTTTTACTATAGACTAGTAATAAGTTTGTGTTTGAAGAACGGTTTACCTAATAATATACTATTTGTTTGGCAGTAAAGTTTTAATATTCCTAAAAATACTGAAATAAAATCCAACCTGTAAAATTACATCTCATACCATTGGAAGAATGAAACGCTGGTACCGACTCTATTAATATATACAGTTAATATTTAGTTGGTTTTTTATTTATATGCTTTTGTGTTTTAAATTGTTGTAGTTTGTAATGTCTTTTCTAACTATATAAAAATGTAGTAAAAATTTAAAAAATATAATTAATAATATGTTAATAAATTATGTAATGAAAGTTGTAAAAATATTAAAAAAAAAATTAAAACAACTGTATATTTCTAATATAAAACAAAACAAAAACGTTAAAAAGTAACAAATAAATCTATAAAAATATACGAATATAATTCATTTAAAATGAAATTAATGAGAAAAAAATTTAACTGTCATTATAAATTAATATGTTTATTATTTGAGGCATGCTAATTAAATGTTTATTTTTATTGTTTATAGTTCCAGTTTTGGAAACAATACAGTTTTTATATATATAAAAAATAAGCGTATAAATTTACTTATTATAATTTTCATAATATTTTTACTTTTAAAAAAAATTAATTGATATTTGTAACAAACTCAAACTAACATTTGAGGCTTATTTTCTTCCCATCTATCTCTAACTATCACTTAACATAATAACATGTTATTCTATTAATTTTCTTTTTTTCTAACATGAAAAAATTAATTTTTATATTCACAAAAACCTAAAATCAAATTTGGGTTTGTACATCCGTAGTTTATAGAATAGTTTATCAGTGTTCGGTATCGAGAACAATTTTTAAACATATATATGAACCGATTTTAGCCATCGAATTATGTAGTAAGTAAAATTAAATATTTTGAGTTTTGTATTGTTCTTCGCCATGATGACGACTAGAAAAATATGTTATTTGTGAAACTTATAGTGTAGTTAACTTTAATAAATCATTCGTTTGTCAGATGTTAGGAATTTTGGCAATATAAGGTTTCTGGAACATAATATTTTAGGGTGAAATTAGACGTCGTATTTCAATTGTCAAACTTGATAATGCATGTCTTACAAAATTATTTTATTTGAACTGCGAAGCATAGGCAACATATGACTTGGAAAGATACATAATTTCACAACATAATGCAAATAATTTTTCACATGTTTTTAAGATTTCACCGGATTATGACAAATTCATTGGGGTATTTCAACATATTTTACTCTATTATTTAAAAAATAAAATTGTCTCATTATTGGTGAATCCCGTATAATATTTCACCATATTAGAGTTGCATATTTATATATGTACTTCTTTACATACATGGTGAATAAATCCTAGTATATCGCCAAAGTCCTGGCCAATTATATACAACAATTTTAACCACTACTCTATCGATTTTGTCAAAATCAATTTGTTGTTTCATGTGGTAGTAGGAAAATTTTGTAAAATATTAATTTTATATGTTTGTTCTTATCATTTTCCAACATAGCCAGTAATATGATACTTTATCTTAATACTTGTGAAACGTCGTTTAATACACATGTAAAACCTTATATATCTTATATGAAATACGTGTAGTATATATGTTTGAAACATGGGAAACTAAATCTGCAAAATCTATACTTGCATATACTTGGAAAATGATGTATTTCGCCACATACATGGTGAACAAAATTCATTATTTCGTCAAAGCCCTAGCGAATTATCTTTTACATTCCTAACAATTGATCTTTTATTTTTGTTATGATCTATTTGTTGTTTGTATGTCGTGGTAGGAAATATTTCATGAAATAGTAACTTTAGTTAATTGATATTATTATTTTTTAGCCTAGTATTGTAGTACTACATTCTACGACCATACTTGCAAAATATTATCTAATTAACATACGAATCATAGGCTAAAAATATGTGAACCGCAACAAAAATTATGCAAGCTAGTATTTGCGCACAACCAAAACTAGTATATTACACCAATCTTGATCTGATTATGGGACCATCTCCTATTTTACTCCAATATACAAGGGTTTTGTCTCCTGATTCAGACATCGGAACAACTAAAAAGGAATTCCTCCCTCTCCAACTCAGATATCATGGTTATTTTCGAGTTTCAAAAAATCACGTGGCCTATCAAATATAAAAAGGTGAAGTAATATCAAAGTTGATTATTTGTATAGTTACAAAACATAATATCATAAACGTTAAACTTGCTCAATTTATTTTTAACATATGTAATTCTTATTTTATTTATATTGTACAAAATAAAAGATATAGGATTACGTTCATTATACTCTTGAGATTGTAGAGTCTCATACATCATAACTGATTACATGCACATGTGTATACAACATCGTTTGGGAGGTTTATCGGTCATTTGACTAATTTTAGTATGGACCCTCAGATTCCCTAGGTGTTTATAGAGAGTCAGAGTACATATATAAATACATATCATTTTTGGTTCGGTAAAATTACCATCACGTTAGATGATGTCCAAGCTATTATTGGGTTGAGAGGTACCGATAATATGGGGAATGTTTTGGATAGTATTTACAAAATTGAGCTTTATTCTCAGATTAACAATTTGTTGGGTCTAACTTACGAAGAATAATCTAAGAAGATTGGAAAATGCAAAGTGTTGGAATAAATTTTAATTATTTTTGCAAGATATTTAGAAGGCTAACATACCGTAATAAGAACTTTAAGCTCACCGAAGACGATGTGACCCACGTGAGGCGAGCATTACTAGTGTACTTGTTTAGATGCGTTATATTTTCCAACCAAAATAACATGTATATGAACTTTATTTATGTGCTCCTCCTCGAAGATAATGATGTGTGCAACCGTACGCATATGATTTTTACTTACTTGTGCATATTTACCATCATTTGGATGAAGCATCGCTACACGAAAGGAATACCATATACAGTTTTCTAATTATTCTACATACATGGACCACCGACCACATCCCTAATTTTCATCTTGTAATATGCTCGGATTACACACGTGAAATGACATGCATAATGAGGTAAGATATGTGTCAGACCTGGTGAGGATAATTATCGCCTCAGGGTAGGCTTGTAATTTTTTTGGTGTTTTAAATAAGTATGTGGGTGTTTGATATTTAGAGTAGAGAGTAGAGGGAGAATTAAGCTGGTTGGTTGCAGTTAATTTTCATTACCCACATTTAATGCAGGTGGTTGGGTATTTATACCTTTACATTTTGGGCCCTTATGGGCTTTCGGGTCATGTTCAATGGACCCGGGTCATGTTTAAAGACCCATGAGCTCTAAGTAGGAGAGCAAGTAGCTTAGTCAAGAAGTGTTTAGGTTTTTTAGTACTTTTGTCATAGTTCGAACAGTCCCATTAGCTAGATGTTCGAAGTGGCCTGTCCGGTCCGGAGAGCTAGGTCAGATATGTCCATGTCCGGGGAGCAAGCAGAATTCGGACTCATCAGGAGCCCATTTTTTAGGTGTTTGTTCAAATACCTTTGTAAAAAACTTGAAAAACAGTCTGATGTCAAGGGTAGTTTTAATCCGGATAGGTATGTTTGCCTTGTGGTTTCATCCGGACTAATAAAGCTTCATGAATCCAAACGTTTTTTTTGCCAGAGTTCGTGGGACACGTGTCGCCTTCTGATTGGTTGCTTCAGCCGTTTTTTCAGCTTGAATTTCGAACCCACCTTCTTCGAAAAGCAACCTCTTAATTAAAGGTGGTGACATCAGCGTCGTCTTTAATCATTACCAATCTTTTCGAATTCTCCTAGGAATCAAACTCCTTTTTCAGATTTACTATAAATTTAAACATTTTCTACTGTTTCACCATCACTCTCATATTTACTCTGCACAAGTTCTTTAAGCTTTCTCTCTCTAAAGCAAAAATTTACCCAGATAGTTTATGTTTACAGCGAGGAACACTCTGATCAAAGGTGGGTGGCTCAACCTCTCTGAGTTAGAAAAGGCACAAAAGGTCGAAAGGGAAAGATGTATCGCTGCAGGACTACACGTTTCGCCTATCGATAAGCCATTAACTTTAGCCACAGAATCTGATCAAGGTTTTTCTTCCTCAAAAGGTACCAAACCGAAGAAGCTATTCCAAACTAACCTCTCCCCTATTATCTCTAGTTCCTCAGTTCAGGAATCGGAACCCGTTGTCGAGCCAGGCGTAACAGTTACCAGTTTAAAAAAACCTTCCCCCTTTATTGCTATGGGGTCAGATACGGAGCACTCCCCTCAAAAACTAGTTGACCGGAGAAGATGCCGGTTAGTTAAAGGCCAAGCTTCCAAGAGCACCCCCTCAAAATCAGGTGCTAAAGATAGTAGCACAGGGTCAGAAGTTCCCATCAAAGTTCACAAGGACAGGCTGCCCGGTCCGGAGGGCACTAGTCCAAGTCTTTGAAGAGAAGAATCTGTATCAGAGCCCCAATCGGATGCTAGGAATCAAGGGGACACTGAAGCCCATCAGTCCGGGGTTCAGGCTGAGCCAGAGCTGAACCCTCCCTCTACTACTGCTACCGAAAACCCTTCATCAATTATGGAGGATGTAATGGAGGACTCTGTCGAAGAGGCCCCATTTGAGTCTGAGCCCTCCGGTCAGACTAGTAGTGCTGCTGTTGCCAAAAAAGACAAAGGCAAAGAGAAGCTGTGTTTAAAGAATCCGGACCTGCGGAGAGCCTTGAAGGAAAGGTGGGGACTTGTTTCCACAAGGTCAATGTCAAGTATCTCCTCGCCCTGCAGAAAATTAACTACGCATTCATCCACACAGCTGAGCTGGGCCGGATGCGTACAAAGTGGGGAATACCGGAGAACGTGAAGATCAGGATCCTCATACACCCAGAGACTCCCATGGATTGCAAATTAAGCGAAGTTGTCATCTTCACGGAGCTGTTCAATTGGGGACTTAGACTCCCCCTGGACCCTGAAATTGTCAGATACTTCCATCTGATAAAGCTCTGCCCGAGCCAACTGAGCCCTAATGCCTGGTACACCCTCATGGCCAGTATCATGGCTTCGAGGCTCTCCAGGATTCCTCTGCCTATGGAGGAGTTTGCTGCTGTGGCCGGTCTTTGTAGAAACCCCAACATCCCTTTTTATCACTTCAATATGGGGGATAATCTCAAAGCTGTGGATGACCTTCTAGAGGCGGAGAGGAACTGGAGGACTCAATTTCTATTCGTAAGTGGGGCTTGGGAAAATGGAAGGAAAATCAAGTCCGGAGTGAACCCAAGTCTTCTCAGAAGCAGGTGGAGGAGTGATCGTAAGTTTCCCGCTTTATACTTTTATCTTTCTTTTTTTTGAGTTAGTTTAAACTAATTGGTCTTACTTTTGCTTTAGCAGAACTGCCCAAGGAATTCAGTGATTATCTGAAAGCCGGGCAGGCTACTTGTACCAAGATCAATGCTTGGGCTGCTGAGAGGTGGGGGAACCGGTTTCATGCTGCTTTTACCGGAAGAAACTTGGCAAGGTCTCACTTGTGGAACACCACAGGTCGGAGAGACTTGACTTGGGAGGAGCTCACCACGCAGCCTCCTCCGGATGTTGTGCTTAAAAAGACCCATGAACCAGATGGGACACTCTTCTTGCCAGGCCGGGCCAAAGCCCCAAGCAAGATGAAGGGTAAAAAGAAAGGCAAAAAAGTGGCGGGTGGTGTTAACCCTGCTGATGCAGAGGAGGATGCTCCAATAAACCCGGAGGGGCCAATCTACATCCAAATTGATGCTCTCCTGGAAGTGGTGGAGCAGGAGACTGAAAGGCAAGAAGTGCACCCCCCAAAACCTCCAAGGGCTTCCAAAAGAAATCGTAAACAGGGAAGTGAAAGCAAAGACCGGGAGGCCAAGAAGAAAAAGATCTCTAAGGGCGACGAGCTTTCTCTCCGGGCTCCGGAGCCTCCTTCGCAAGCTAATCAAACTGACCCAACACTAGCGGAGGAGATACCGGGCGACTTCCATACCGATGAGGTCGAAGGGGGAGATCTCGACATTGATGGGGTAGACATCACCGGTCTTGGTGGGCTTGGTGAGTACTTCATCAATCTTCCCAGAGACGACTTCGCTGGGGCTTATCTCCCTCCGAGCACCTCAAATACGATCACATCACCGGTCTTGGTAAGACCTTTATTGTTTCAAGTGAAAGGGACGTTATAGCCCACTCTTTATTAAGCAATGTTCAGCCCGTGCTTGTGTTGGAAAAACAAGTTCGGAATCAGGCAGACATTATCAAGGATCTTAAATCTGACAAAGAGAGGTTGTCTGATGACCTTCGTACTGCTACTTCAAACACTGCCATCCTAAAGGAAGAAAATGAGGAGTTGAAGAGAAACCAAGAGGCAAGTATTACGAAAGTCACAACTTTAGAGGACGCCATTATACAGCTCCGGGAGAAGCTGTCCGGACTGGAGAAAGATCTTGCCACCTCAAAGGGGGAATCCAAGGCCAAAGACCAAATCATCACCAACTTGACCAATGATAAAATTGCTCTTGAGAATACAGTGTCCAAGGCTGCCGAGGAGAAAGCTACTTTGCTAAGGGAGCAGGAGGCCAAGATTCAAGCCAAGATCGATGCTTATGCCAACAACGTGATCGATACCCATGAGGAAATGTATGCCAAGGTGAGGTCTGACATGGTTCTACTCTTCCATGAAAATTTTTCGAAGAGGAACCTTGGGGATTTATGGCTTCATGTTGAGTCTGACGACCTCCCGTATCACACAATGGCTGATGGAGACTTGCATGGTTACTCCAGTGCTTCCTCATCGGATGACGAAGAACACACCGGGGAGAGCCCCAACGAAGAGAAAGGTGATCTCAAAGGGAAGAAAAAGACAGATGAAGGTGAGCCATCTTCAAAGGCTCAACCTTAACTCATGACTTACTTTTTACTCGTTTATCCAAACTAAAGTCCTTGGATGGCCAAGGTACTCTTTTTTGTAATTGTGTCCGGTATCTGACCGGATAGGGTTTTTTTGTTCTATTTTGACAATTCAAAAGTCCTTGGAAGGCCAAGGCACTTTAAGTTATCTTAATGAATATTTTTGTTTTGTGCAATTCTCATCTTCTTTCATTGTTTGTTCCAATTTTGATGACTAGAGTTTAAACAGCCTTTAGTTATTTCATAGTGAGAGTGTTTAAATTCTCCGGCTAGAGTTTAAATAGCCCTTAGTTATTTCATAGTGAGGGTGTTTAAATTCTCCGATGACGAATATTTAAGTGGTCATCACTCTTTTATTTCAATTCGGATAGTGTGACAAAGGACAAAACTTAAAACACTTCGGAAAATTTTTAAGAAGGCATCAAATTTTATTCAAAAGCCCGGACACCTCATTAAAACCTCCCCGTGCCACCAGGGAGGAAAGAGTATGCCCCTAAATATTTACATGGATGTTTAAACCAATAAATATTTACACAAATGCTACTCCAAGTACATCCGGAGATGTTCGATATTCCAAGGGTGAGTCAAAACTCTTCCATCCTTGTCTTCTAGCCAATATGTTCCAGGTTTAAGCCTTTCAATAACCACATAAGGTCCTTCCCAAGTTGGAGCCAATTTGCCGAACAACTTTTCTTTAGTTTGTAAGAAGACTTTCCTTAATACCTTGTCCCCCGGTTGGAAATCTCTTCTTTTAACTCTGGAAGCAAATCTGCTTCTCATCAACCCCTGATAGTGTGCAACTCTAAGGTGAGCTTTAACTCGTCTTTCTTCTACCAAATCGAGCTGGTCTCTGATTGCCACCTCGTTAGCGCGTTCGGAGAAGTTGTGAATACGAAATGATGGGAGAGTTGCTTCTATGGGAGCTACTGCATCCATCCCATAGACCAAAGCAAAGGGTGACTCTTGTGTTGCAGCCCCAGGTGTTGTCCGGTAGGCCCACAAGACCTCTTGTAAATAACTAGGCCACTTCCCAGCAGCCCCTTCCAAATTCTTCTTTAAACCGGACAGTATAGATCTATTAGCCACTTCGACTTGTCCATTTGCTTGTGGGTGGAAAGGTGAAGAGAAAAAATGTTGTATACCCCTTGAGGCACAGAAACTCTTCATTTCCCTATTGTCGAACTATGGCCCATTGTCTGTTGTTATCTTTTGCGGGACACCAAATCTGCAACAGATGTTGGATAGAATGAATTTTATAACAGCTTTTGATGTTGTTCTTGCTAGAGAGGCTGCTTCAATCCACTTCAAAAAGTAATCTATAGCAACAATTATAGTTTTGCGTCCTCCGGAGGCCATAGGTAGAGGCCCTACTAAATCCAACCCCCATCGAGCAAAAGGAATAGGCTCAGAAATTGACTCTAAAGGAATGGCTGGGACATGAATTTCATTGCCGTACCTCTGGCATGGGTCACACCTTCTTACCAATTCCTTAGCATCTTTCATGATAGATGGCCAATAGTAACCGGCCAGTAGAACTCTTCTTGTTAAAGCCCTGAATCCACAATGGCCTGATCCCTCACCATCATGCAATGCGGAAAGGACTACTTGAGACTCTTCATCCCCAAAACAGCGCAGAAGAGGTTTACTGTAAGACTTTTTATACAAAACGTCTCTCAATATGATGAAACCACGAGCCTTGTGTTTCAATGTTCTGGCTAGTGATTTATCTGGAGGCACGATACCATCGGAGAGGTATTGCAGGAGAGGAAATCTCCAGTCCTGAGGATGTTTCACCTGTACTTCAAAAATTTCTTCTTCTTTACCCATATTTAGTTGAATGGAGGGGCTTTCCAGCACATGGATCCATGGATATGACTCCGTGTATGCTATGGTTGCCAATGAGTCTGCTAACTCATTTTCTGTCCGGGGTATATGTTCATAAGCAATACTTTTAAACTTGAGTGCTTCATTTTTAAGGAGGAGTAAATATTTCACAAGCTGCTCCTTTTTAGCCTCAGACTGACCTTGGGCATGGTGGATGAGAAGCTGGGAGTCACTTAGTAGCCTGACCCTCTTAGCCCCACAGATGTAGGCCAATTTTAAACCAGCTATAGTTGCTTCGTACTCGGACTCATTGTTGGATGCCCTGAAAGCAAAACATATAGCTTGGTACATTTTGTCACCATATGGGGAAGTCAAACACACCCCGACACCACATCCCATAGTGCTAGATCCACCATCTGTTCGGACGACCTACACCTTTTTATCTTTTATGTCAGTAGTCTGCTCCGAATCTCTGTCGGAGTGAAATTCAACCAAAAAATCAGCCACTGCTTGGCCTTAATTGTTGTTCGAGGAGCAAAATCTATGTCGAAATCCCCCAGCTCTACTGACCATTTAGTCATCCTGCTTGAAATGTCTGCCTTTTGGAGGACGTTTTTCAAGGGAAATGAAGTCCGGACGATGATAGGATGAGCCTGGAAATAAGGCCTCATTTTTCTTGCAGCTATTACTAGGGCCAATGCTAATTTCTCGAGTTTCAAGTAACGCCTTTCTGCATCTACCAAACTTTTGCTAATGTAGTACACCGGATGGGGATAATTATCCACTTCTCTTACCAACACAGCACTGATGGCACAACTTGAAACTGCCAAATATACAAAGAGTGTCTCCCCGTTAACTGGTTTAAATAAAGTTTTGGGGGAGGACCGGTGCTTCTTGATCTCATTAAAAGCCTCATCGCATTGTGAGGTCCAATCGAATCCCTTTGCACCCTTCAGGGTTTGGAAGAACGGGGCGCACCTGTCCGAAGACCTCGAGATAAATCTGTTTAAAGCAGCTAATCTCCCCGTTAATCGTTGTACTTCTTTAACATTTCGAGGAGGCTCCATCTAGAATAGAGCATTAAGCTGGTCCGGATCGGGCTGTATCCCATGCTCACTTATAATATAGCCTAGAAACTTTTCGGACTGTACTCCGAACATACATTTTTCTGCGTTTAATTTTAAATTCACTTTTACCAACTTGGCAAAAGTTTCTTGAAGGTCTGCCAAATGCAATTGCTCATCCACACTCTTCACCATCATGTCATCGATGTATACTTCCATATTCCTTCCAATCTGATCAGCAAAATCTTTGTTGACCAATCTCTGATAGGTAGCCCCAGCATTTTTCAACCCAAACGGCATTACCTTGTAGCAATGAAGACCCTGTCAATGATAAATGTAGTATGTTCTTGATCCTTTGGATCTACCTGGATCTGATTGTATCAGGAGAAAGCATCCATAAAGGATAGCAGCTTGTTCCCAGAGGTGGAGTCTACTAACTGATCAATCCGGGGGACTGGATACAAATCCTTTGGGCAAGCTCTATTGAGATTTGTGAAGTCAATGCACATGCGCCACTTGCCATTTTTATTTTTTACCAGAACCGGATTGGCAGTCCACAAAGGATATTGAGACTCCTTGATATGCCCCATCTTTGTGAGCCTATCAACTTCTTGCACAATGACATCAGCTTTTTCCTTAGAAAAGCTCTTCTCTTTTGAACCAGTGGTGCTATGTCTTTCCCGATAGACAGGTGATGTGATATTACTTCTGCTGGAACCCCAGTAAATCCCACAATTGATCTGTCCGAACTCTGAATTACAGCTGGATTTTTCATCCTCTTGTACGTCGTGAAGAAAAGGATATTGGCTGAGCTTCCAGTATCCACCAGAATTCGTCTTATGTCATTGCCCCCAATAGATGCTCCTATGACAACAGCATCCTCATGAGGGCCAGCTATATCTCTTAAATCATCTTCATCAAAAACAATGAAGGGGAATGGATTTGGTGACTAATAGGAAGTCATGCCTCCTTCTAGCTGGGTGGCTAAAGTATGAACGTGCCTCTTCCTTGAAGAGGCAGTAGGAGCTGTCATAGTATCCCCTCCAAAAATTGTAAGTGACTCAAAAACCTTAATGAGTCCGGTGACCGTCCTAGAACATTCCTCAATCGCACCCACTCTGTTTCGAGTCGGATCAGGATCCAAGTACTCAGATTCCACATCAAATCTTTCAATTATAACCATGGCTCCCTCCGGAGCAGCATTACTTGGACCAACCCGGTGAGTATTGTCAGGCATGTTACCTCCTTTTCTTTTGACATAAGCCCCCAGCTTTCCCCTTTCGATCAAGTTCTGAACCTCTTGCTTCAAAGCTATACAATCATCAGTGGTATGGCCAGTGTCATTGTGATACTGGCAGAAAGAGTTATTGCGATGCTCTCTAGGAGATTGCAGTGTGGCTGGTCTTCTATAGTGCACCTCCTCCTTTGTTTTATCATAAATGGTGGCCACACTTTCTTTTAATTCTGCGAACCACTCCGGTTGGACCCATGGCCCTCTCTTGTTTCTAGATTGTTGACTCTGAGCAGGAGCAGCTGGCTGAGACTGAGCTTTGGCCCTACCGTGCCCATGTCCGGTTTCCCTTGCCTATCTCTTTTTCTCGAATATTTTTTAATCTTCTTTTGCTTCTTTTTTGTTCGACCCTCATCGCTGCTAGAGGATAAGGATTCTTCAATGCCCTCATCGTCCGAAGAGCTACCAGAAGATTCCGAGCTTGATTCAGAGCTTTCCACTAGCTTATACCGGTGAGACTTTTTGGAGCTGGCATGAGTCTTTTTCGTACTCACGTGAGTCTTTGAAGGCTCATGCTTTCTGGGGTTACCGGTGTGATGGGAAACTGATGCTTTGGATTTTTCTTTCATGCCCATCCTAGCCTTTTCTGCCTTCAGGGCTTCTATTTCACCTTTCAGCCTATCGCGCTCTTCGATGGTGTATTCATCATTTTCACCCACCACTTCGAGCAGAGCTGGTGGTACTCCTGGGGTGTCCGTATCCATTCGGACAGATTTTTCTTGCTGGTTTTGAATGCTTGATTCAGGCACCTTCGTGCTCCCACTGTGGTCGCCAATTTGGTAAGGATAATTATCGCCTGAGGGTAGGCTCGTAATTTGTTTGGTGTTTTAAAGAAGTATGTGGGTGTTTGATATTTAGAGTAGAGAGTAGAGGGAGAATTAAGCTGGCTGGTTGCAGTTAATTTTCATTACCCACATTTAATGCAGGTGGTTGGGTATTTATACCCTTACATTTTGGGCCCTTATGGGCTTTCGGGTCATGTTCAATGGAACCGGGTCATGTTTAAAGACCCATGAGCTCTAAGTAGGAGAGCAAGTAGCTTAGTCAAGAAGTGTTTAGGTTTTTTAGTACTTTTGTCATAGTTTGAACAGTCCCATTAGCTAGATGTTCGAAGTGGCCTGTCCGGTCCGGAGAGCTAGGTCTGATCTGTCCCTGTCCGGGGAGCAAGCAGAATTCAGACTCATCAAGACCAATTCTTACTTTACGTCTAAACTAAATTGGAGGATTCAATTACGCCACGTGCACTAGCCTGGAGTAAGTTGCATTACTTATTATTTCATTGTTTTTAATTGAGTTTGCACAATTATGTTGCAAAATGAGTAGAAATGTATTCGAATTTTGAATAAACATATATTTGATATTATAGAAATTTAAATTGTTAAAAAATGAAGTAGTAAAATATAGACTTATATTTCGATTGGGTAAAATGGTTTTCCATGTTATGTTCCAGCCATATTTAGTCATCTATAATGTTATTCATTTTCTGAAAATAGCATGATACAATGGAAATATAATCTTGTTGAATCATATGCAGAAATTTTATACGCAACGAGTAGTTTGCTAGTTTGGATGCCTATAAGGTATTTTGAAAGTTGTTATGAACAATAAGCTCCCAAAAATAAAACAGAAACTGAGGAAGTATATGTATGAGTGAAGGATACAATTTGGAAATTGTGGCACCTGTTTAGTTTACACGAGGAGCATAAGGGGTCTTTAGTCTATGAGTGGACAATCTAATACATTCCCGATTATGTCGGCTGGATATGCAAAATGGGTTGGGTGGAAGTTATGAACCTTGAATTCGTAGACATTAAGTGATACGTCTGCATAATCATGAAAATGCAGTAACACGATAGCTCAGATCTGTGCACCAAATGATTTTTATGAGTCATCATAACTTCCATAAAAATTAAGATGAACTCTAAGTTTCATTTTGGATATAATATTGGCTAAAATTTATCATTTATGAAATATCTTACGTATGAAGCAATTATGTAATTACAAGATATATAGTTTGATATATTAAAAAATGGAGGAAGCTGATAAAACATATAATTTATATATGCTACAAAATCTAAAAAACTATATAATCTAAATTTAGAAAAATAAGTATTTCATCAGATGGTTTGATGAATAAAATTTATTTTGTCATTAAAATTCTAAGAAGCAGTGAAACCCTAAGGAAAACTTTGGTCAATGTTATATTTTTCTATGATCTTGTAAAACGATGTCCCCCCCCCCCTTCTTCTTTTTCATTTTACTTTTGAGGCTAAATATGTTCTTGCTCGTGCGGAACAAGTTTGGAGCTCCGTTTTCTTCTCAGTGTCTTTATGTCGTTAGATAGTCCAAGAACACTTGTTCATCGGATCAGGTGTTATTTGGTTATGTTCATCGGATATGTTCACCGGATTTTTTATTTCATCTGATGATATGATTTTTTATGGTAATATTTATCATCTTATCCATTATGGCCCTCATTACCTTGAACATCGAAGAAAAACAGGTTTCATCTTTCAGAACTTGGATCTCTTCTTGTCGGAAGGTACAATAAGAGATGATTTACATAAAAGTATGTTTAATTGGGTTGTTGATGTATTAACGTTGGATCTGTAAGTATATGACGTTGGATATCTGACTGGCCAAGAATATTTTTTTAAAATAATGGTTGGCCGATCTGATATCTGATTTGTCCGGATTTTTTTCTTCAAGATTTTTTTACTATAAATATAGTTTACACTCATCCAATTATTATTCATCTCTAAATCATCTCTCAAACAATAACCTTCTTCCAAAATATCTTAAAACACAATTCTACAAATACTACTACAATATCTCAAATCTGTCTATAATATTATTCTTTTTCAATCTTCAATCAAGTTTTATCATCGATCAAATCAATCAAGTTTTCTTGGCGGAGGAAGATTATTGCTACTATTAGTGTTTGACATACTTTTTCTTTTTATTTATTTATGTTATTATTTTATATTTGTTTAAAATTATTAGATTTTTCATACTTTAAAAAGTTACAAATTATTTTATTAGTTTATTCATATTTTTTTAAAAATCTTTTTTAAATGGCACCAAAAAAAAATATCCCGACTACCGTGGTCGTGGAGCTAAAGTCTAGCCTCGCCATATTGGTAATCCGTAGATTTTATTTTTTGGGTTTGGTATGCATGACCCCATAAAAACACAACACTTCAAGACACATTCTTCTCAAACTAACGTTGATATATATGGTAGTACTAACTTTGGTAATAAGAGTAGGAAGAAAACATCACAGAGAGGAGAACATTTTACTAATATATTGATGAAAATTGTGTTAAGTGTAATTACTGTGAGAAAATATATACCTATAAGTATGGAAAAACAAATTGTGGCACCGGGGTATGCCGAGACACTTAGCCGCACATAACATTTTTTATCCTTCACAAATTTATGAAGAATAAAATACATTTATAGATCTTTAAACCACCAATACACTTGTTTTTAACCAAAATACATCTAGAAAATAAACTATGTTATATATTGTTGGTACTTCACAATCGTTTTCTTCTAGTGAAAATTGGAGATATGAAAATTAGATGCGTATTGGGGTAAACCCAGGAGCCACATGTATCGCATGTACCTTTATGAGATCAGAAAATTTTAAATATTATGCAACTAAAAAACAAATCATTCTTGATACTATTTTAGTTTTTCCATGGAAATGTTTTTCTTCAGTTTGATATGATGCGTGTTACTTTATATTTGATGGATCCTGAATGGATACTACTAAGAAGAATTGTGTATTTTCAGTTTATTGGCAAACACACTGCCATTATAGTAAGAGAAAACATGTTAAAATGTATAAATAATTTTTAGATTAAAATAAAATCATGTATATTTCTTTCTATATTGCATCCACAAATGAGAGAGCTATTGAGTATCTTAGAAATTATTAAAATCCTGTATTTCCTTAAATTTTCACACTAAAAGTTTATGTCATATATTTCAGTTTGTTGCAAAAGATGGAATGAATAAAGTTAAATATTATATCAACCCTATAAAATAATGGATCATACTATGCTATACCCCAGGTCCTAAAAAGATTAGAAACAAATTGTTAGATATTGTAAAAAACATTCAAAAAACTAGTTTTAGATATCAAAACTAGATGGAACCCTCACATATTATCTTATTGTGCATGATTATGCGTATAATAATGAGATTAATATGTTTTATAATAGGCATAATAATAATAATAATACACCTCTTGAATATCAAAATTCGATTTATTATAATTCTATTATAAGCTTTTGAGGTTTTTTAATAATGCAACCAAAACGTTTTTATGCAATTTACTCCTAACATTCACTTGGCCCTTCATGAAATTACTAATCTAGTCATACATATGGATATATATATATAGAGAGAGAGAGAAGGAACATAATATATGTCGCAATATGGTGTCCTATATATATATGATATTGGGTGCATTTTTTATCCTTTCAAAAACAATATATGGTTTTTATTTTTAGATAATTTTTTTATGAAGCACCAAAACTTCCTCATGGTACATATAAACATTATGTATACAATCAAGAAATTAACATACTCAGAACCTGGTGCCCCGGAAGGCAGCAAGGAAAACTCTGCATCCGGCTAGCAAACATTGAATGTTTCCATTATTATTTTGCTAACTGTTTGTATGTTTGTATCCATAACGTGTTTAAACTATTTGTTATGTAAAATTAACCTCTTGTATTGATTATTTATGATGTAGTACTTTTCGAACCTTTTGTTAACCCGTTTACCCTAAAACAATTCTTATTAGACAAAAAGTTCCTTAGTAAAAAGACGATTCAAAACAACTGTGAGGAATGTTTAACCTAAAACATTCCTTACCTCACTCATTTTGTCACTTGCCTGAGAAAATTTTCATGTGAATACGTTTTATTCTAATAACTAATTCTTGTTATCTTATGATTCAAAAAGATGAATTCTTGTCCAAACTTCTTTGGGGTGTGTTTTGAATTCAAAAAGATGAATTCTCTTGTCCAAACTTTTTTGGAGTATGTTTTCAATTAAAAAAGATGACCTTTCTTGTCCAAACTTTTTTGGAGTATGTTTTGAGTTCAAAAAGATGAACTTTAATGTCCAAACGTTTTTAGAGTATGTTTAGAGTTCAAAATTATGAACTTTCTGCGAATCATTTTAAAAGGGCAAGGGAATTTTATGTATGAGTCGGCTATTAGGGCACCTCATTAAAACCTTCCTGCGCCACCAGGATAGGAAAGAGTATGCACCGATACTTACATAAACTGTTAAATAAAATATTTACATACTTACATGTTTACTCTAAGTAACTTTGAAGTGCTCAATGTTCCAAGGGTGGGGAATATCTCTTCCTTCTTTATCTTTTAATTTGTACGTCCCCGACTTTATCTTTTTGGTTACCGTGTACGGACCCTCCCAATTTGGAGCTAACTTTTCCAGCCTCTTTTCTTTTGTATGAAGGAAGACTTTCCTTAAAACTTTGTCCCCAACTTTGAATTCTCTTATTCTGACTTGTGATGTGTACCGGCTTCTCATTAAGCATAGTAGTGTAAAGAGTTTAACTACGCCATTCTTCTCTTTTATTCTATTAGATCCAACTTGGTACACTTTCCTTTATCATTTGTTTCCTCTAGAATATTCACTTAACTTGTACGATGGGAACATTGTTTCTGATGGTACGACCGCATCCATTTCATAAACAAGTGCGAAGGCGACTCGTGCGTTGCAGTCCGAGGAGTGGTCATGTAAGCCCATATGCCTTGAATCATAGATTAAGAAATCTTGTATCTCACTTCTCCAATCTTTCATTATAGTTGTAGAAATTTGAAAGGCCTCGATACCTCCTTCAACCAATTCGGATCCCTTAACAATTGATGGATTTTCGGACAACTATAAATGGGTACTTCTCTGAGTAAGATGCTTAAGCCAAAGAATCAGCCACTAAATTCCTAGCCCTATGAACATGTTCGAATCTGACATCCTCAAAATTCAAGGTTAAAGCCTGTGAAACCCTCAAGTATTTTAATAAATGATCTTTTCTTGCCTTTGATCGCCCATAAGCATGGTTTACTGGGAGTTGTGAATCACTTATCAACTTGACTCTTTTGGCTCCACAAATTTTTGTAAGTCTTAGGCCAGCCAAAGATGCTTCGTACTCAGCTTCGTTGTTTGACGCTTTGAACCCGCGTCAGATAGCTTGATACATCGCAATTCCTTCCGGAGATGTTAACTGTACTCTTGCACCACACCCAGATGAGCTTGATGCCCCGTCAGTTCAGACTACCCACTCTGGGTCAGATTCTTCTTTATCAATATCCATTTCATTCTGATTGGGATGGAATTCAACTAAGAAGTCAGCTAGTGCTTGTGCTTTGGTAGCGGTTCGCGGTTTAAATTCAATATCAAAGTATCCAAGTTTTATCGACCATTTTGTCATTCTTCCCCATACATCTGGCCTTTGTACCATGTTCTTCAACGGAAAAGATGTTCGTACCACAATTGAATGAGCCTGAAAGTAGGGCCTCATTTTTCGCGCAGATGTTACCAATGCGAGTGCTAATTTTTCTAACTTAAGGTACCGCTTCTCTGCATCCAGTAGACTCTTACTCACATAGTAGACTGACCTCAGAACGCTTGACTCTTCTCGGATTAAGACTGCGCTTACCGCGAAATCTGACACTGCCAGATAAATGAACAACTTCTCCCCCGGATGTGGCTTTGTTAGGATTTTCAGGGAGGAGAGGTATTCTTTAATGTGATTAAAAGAATCCAAACATTTTTTTAGTCTAGTCGAAGCAATTTTCTTTTCTCAATACCTGGAACCTTTGGGCGCACTTATCCGAGGACCTTGATATAAATCTGTTCAATGCCGCCAACCTTCAAGTCAGGATTTGTACCTCTTTGATTGTTCGTGGTGGGTCCATAGTACATAGAAAATTTAGTTGTACCGGATTGGCTTCAATGCCATGTTTGCTGACTATGTAACCTAAGAATTTTTTGGATCTTACCCCGAACGTGCACTTTTCTGGGTTCAACTTTAAATATATCTTGGTCAAATTGGAAAAAGTTTCTTCCAAGTTAGTTAAATGATTCTCATCTCTGGTCTCTTAACTTAGCATATGATCGATGCAAACCTCAATATTTCTACCAATTTGACTCTCAAAATCTTTGTTCACTAAGCGTTGATATATTTCCCCATCGTTCTTTAATCCGAATGGCATCACCGTATAGCAGTGCAGACCCCTTCCAGTGATAAAAGTTGTGCTCTCTTGGTCCCTTGTGTCCATCTGGATTTGATTGTACCCAGCATAAACATCCATAAAGGATAGCAAACGATTTCTGGATGTCGAGTTGACCAAGTGATCAATTATAGGGACAGGGAAAAGATCTTTGGGGCAGACTGGGTTAGCAGTCCATAAAGGGTACTATGACTCGCATATGTGGCCCATTTTTGTCAAACGGTCCACCTCTGCCATTATCTCTTCAATTTTTTCCTGATAAAATGATCTTCTCTTCTGTATAATCGGACGAAAACCGTTTCGTATTGCTAACATGTGACAGATGACATCTGCTAGGACCCATGTTACATCTTCTGTGCACCAAGAAAACAAGTGTAATTTTGTAGAAAAAAATTTGAGTAAACTTTCTTTTACTTCCTAGAATAACCTTGTATCGATTTTGAGACTTTTACCGTGGCAAAATACATGATCCTCAAAACCATCATCAGGTACCATGAACCTGGGGGACTCCCTCGAATCATCAACATGATTGGAATGCGCATCATTCACTAACCTTTCATCTAGAAATTGGCTCTTCAACCATGTTCACACTTTTTCTGCCTCGCTTTGGTTCCAGATACTCTGCAGTGATATCAAATTCTTCATCGACGCATTTGGATATCATCATAGTACCCTCTTGTTTAGGAGCAACTTCTTGTTTTGGTACAGATGGAATTCTTTTTTAAAAAATCGATTAACTTTCCATTCTTTATCAAATACTAGACTTCTTTATTCAATGCCACGCAATCTTTTGTATCGTGTCCAATATCTTCATGAAATTGACAATATTTATTCTTCATATGGTCCCTTGGTGTCTGCAACGGGAAATGCTTACAAAAATTGTACATTTGCACGTGTTTTCTCGAAAATGGTTGATATACACTCAGTCAACTCTGCATAATGAACAGGTCGGACCCATCTATTGGATATAGGTCGAATGTACTGCTGAAACGCTTGTCCTGCATGTGCATATTGTTGATTGTGTACTGCTCGTTGAGGAGTTTGACTTATTGCTTGAACTGGTGCTCAGGGTCGGACGGTTATAGTTGGCTGTAAAACTTGCAGTCGGACATTTATCGTTGGTGTACTAGCTCCAATCAAGGTCGGATCTTGATAGAATTGAGACATTGATTCTATCTCTGAGGCTCTTGTTTCTTCAACTAAAATTCGATCCTCTATCTGATCCAACAAATCTCTAAATATCATGGCATGTGTATCCGCGACATTGTCTTTCATTACCCCCGGAAGCAAACCCATTCAGAAAGCAACCAGTGCCACTTTGTCTTCACAAAACTCTATATCCGTCTTGACCTGAATAAAATGTTTCTTGTACTCTTTTAAACTTTCTCCGACTTTCTGTTTACTGTACATGATGGTATCCCCATTTACATGGAATTTCTTGCTTCCAACAAAATGATGTCGGAACATACTCCAAAACATATCAAAGTTTTTAATACACCCCTGAGGTAAACGATACCATTTGGATGCAGCGTTCTTGATGGTCTGGGAGAATATCATGCACAATAGCTTATCGTCATGATCATAATTGATCATAAAGTTTTTGAACTGCTCAGTGTGATTGTCTGGATCTTGAGTCCCGTCAAACTTTTCCAATTTAAAAATATCGAACCACTTGGGCAGATGTCCGGACAAGATCTCTGAAGAAAGTGGAGATGATCTCCAATTATGTCTGACTTTGTAAGCACTCCCCCCGACGTTCATTGGTTGTCATATAGAGTCTTTTCTCGGTCGAAAAGGTAAATTGATTACTAACTCGGTAATCTTGATTATAACTGTCGGATTGAGGCTGCCTCCAAGGAGTGACATGTTCCACTCAAACATTTCCTGCTTTGTCGTGCTCCTCAGAATACAGCTTTATTTTCCCATGATCATCTTTCTTCATTGACTGCTTCTTTCTTCGACAGGTCCGATGAGAGTTCGTATGCATCTTTGAACCTCTTTGCCTCCGATCTTCTTTGTACCTGGCATCGGTATCCGAGGCTAAAAATTCATTTAAGCTAAGAGAAGTATACTCACTAGATTCTGATGGCTCGTTTCTTTGTTACGATCTAGCTTACCTTTTGAAAGATCGATGACTTCTCCTCCCCTGCCTTCTTCTCCTCCGTATTTAGTCTTTCGATATCTTCCAATAATTCTTTACGCCTAGCAACCAAGGCTGAATCTTCTAGAAGCTCTTCTGCATATCGGTTTGGGCAGTTTTCTTCGTTTGTGACTTGTTCTTCCATCAGATGGTCACTAGATTCAGCACCAATCAGATCTCTGGTTGGATTCATCTTAGTCTCTCCACGAACTTCTGTTTCTATTTTTTTAATATTGTTTTCAAGGTTTTGGAACCTTAATTCCGGGTACCACTCGGCTTCCCACGGACGGCGCCACTGATGAGCTCAGAAATGTTTTAGGTAAGTTCAGAAGCGGAAATGTCCGTTGGAGAAGGTCTGATTAAAAAATGTTTGTATGAAGTGACTATAACAATTGAATCAGTGCTTTGTGGAGAGAGAAAGAGACAAAAGGAATAAATGTATAAATTATTGACTAATCATTGGCCCTTTTCCCAAAAAGGGAAGGTCCTTTATATAGTACATGAGGTGGGTAGTAAAATTACAAAATTACCACCATTAAGGTGGACTTCTCACCCCACTCTTTTACTATTTACAGATAAGTTCTTGGAATATATCATTTAACCCCTCTACTTCTTATGTTTGCTTTACTTTGGTCATTAATCACTAAATATACAAACCTAGGCCTTTTACTTGGCATAATTTGATGTGGTTTATTTTCGTATGAGGGTAAGTTTGTAATTTCTGTTTAGAGTTGTGTGGAAGTTTGCGAGTATTTAATATTTGGGTAGAGTGTAGAGGAAGAATTAAGCAGCCTCGTTGTATTTAATTTTCATTACCCTCATTTAATGTTGGTGGTTGGGTATTTATACCCTTACATTTGGGCCTTATGGGCTTTCGGGTCGTGTTTAATGGACCCGGGTCGAGTTTAAGAACCCATTAGTTCTAAGTTGGAGAACAGGCAGCTTAGTCAAGAAGTGTTTAGGTTTTAAGTACTTTAGTTCTATTCGAACACTTCAACGAATGATGGTGTCTGAACTGCCTCTGTCCGGTTAGGTGGACATTATCTGAACTGCCCCTGTCCGAAGTGCTGACAGAATCCGGACTCATCAGTAGCCCATTTTTTAGGTGGTGTTCAAAAACCTTGGGCAAGACCTAAAAAAGAGTCTATTGCTAGTGACAGTTACATCCGGACAGGTCCTTCGTAGTATGTCATAGCTTTATCCGGACTGAAAAAGGTTCTTTGAATCTAAACGGTTTTTTGCCAAAGTTCGTGGGACACGTGTCTCTCTCTGGTTCGTTACTTCAACCGTTTTTTCACCTTGAATTTCGCTCCCACCTTCTCTGAAAAGCAACCCCTTCATTAAATGAAGGTGACATCAGCGTCGTTTCTTAATCATTGCAAATCCTTTCGAATTCTCCTAGGAATCAAAGCACCTTTTTGGGGTTTACTATAAATTAAAACACTTTTCAACTGTTTTACTATCATCTTCATATTCACTTTGCTAATTTTCAGAGCCTTCTCTCTCAAACACAAGTTCTTCTTTTTGGTTGTTTATGTTCATGGCTAGGAACGCTTTAATTAGAGGCGGGTGGCTTAATCTATCAGAGCTAGAAAAAGCCCAAAAAGTTGAAAGGGAAAGGCGCATTGCAGCAGGCCTACCTACCTCCCCCATCGACAAACCAGTAACCTTAAACACAGAGCCTGACCAGGGTTCCTCCTCAACAAGAAGTGTCAAACCGAGGAGATTATTTCAAACCAACCTTTCTCCCATTGTCTCAGGTTCATCGGTTCAAGAATCAGAACCCACCGTTGAACCAGGGCTAGCAGTTACCAGCTTAAAAAAGCCTTCCCCATTTATAGCTATGGGGTCAGATGCAGATACCTCTCCCAACAAACTGGTCGATCGAAGAAGAGGTCGGCTGGTTAAAGGGCAGGCTTCTAAAGGTACCCCTTCAAAATCAAGGGCCAAAGACAGTAATACAGGGTCAGAGGCACTCATAAAAGCACCTCAGGACAGGCTGTCTAGACCGGAGGCCACTAGCTCAAGCCTTCGAAGAGAAACTACCACATCGGAGCCCTAGCCGGAGGCCATAGTTCGGGAAAGTATTGAAGCTCAACAGTCCGGAAGTCAGACTGATCCAACTTCTAATTCCCCCCTCCCAAAGACAATTGAAAGCCCCTCCTTGGTAATAGAGGAAATAATGGAGGATTCTATCGAAGAGGCTCCGTTCGAGTCCGAACCCTCCGGACAAATTTCTGATGCTGCTGCTGCCAAGAAGGATAAAGTCAAAGAGAAACTATGCCTTAGGCACCCAGAACTACCAGAAATCCTCGAAGGAAAAGTGGGACCTTGTTTCCACAAGGTAAACGTTAAATATCTTCTTGCCTTACAAAAAATCAACTATGCTTTCATCCATACAGCTGAATTGGGCCGGATGCGTACCAAGTGGGGGATTCTGGAGAACGTGAAAATAAGAATCCCCATAGACCCTGAAACTCCAATGGACTACAAACTTAGTGAAATAGTCATCTTCACTGAGCTTTTTAACTGGGTTTAAGGGTCCCCTTAGATCCGGAGATAGTTAGGTATTTCCACCTCATCACGCTTTGCCCTAGTCAACTGAGCCCCAACGCCTGGTACACACTTATGGCGTGCATCATGGCCTCTAGGCTCTCCGGGATTCCTTTACCAATGGAGAAATTCGCTGCTGTGGCCAGCCTCTGCAGAAACCACCACATTCTCTTCTATCACTTCAACATGGATGATAATTATAAAGCAGTGGATGACCTGTTTGAGTCGGAGAGAAACTGGAGGATTCAATTCTTGTTTGTAAGCGGCGCTTGGGAGAATGGAAGGAAGATCAAAGCTGGAGTCAATCCGAGTCTCCTCTCCAATAGATGGAGAAGTGATCGTAAGGATACTACCTTACTTTCTCATTTTTACTTTTATCGAATTTGCTTAAACTGACTGGTCTTGTCTTTTTTCCTTGACAGAGCTGCCCAAAGACTTCAATGACTATTTAAAGGTCGGGCAGACCACTTGTACCAAGATCAACACTTGGGCTGCTGAAAAGTGGGGAAACCGGTTCCATGATGCCTTTACCGGAGGCAATCTCGCAAGATCTCACCTCTGGAACACTACTGGCCGGAGGAACTTGACCTGTGAAGAACTCACCACTCCACCCCCTCCGGATGTAGTCCTCAAGAGAACACATGAACCGGACGGGTCACTATACTTGCCAGGTCGAGCCAAGGCCCCAAGTAAAATGAAAGGCAAGAAAGGGAAGGGTAAGAAGAGTGCGGTTGAGGCCAACCCTGCTGAAGTGGAGGAAGCTGCTCCAAAAACCCAAGAGCGGCCAGCTCCAAGTCAGATTGATGCTGCTCTCCTAGAAGTGGTGGAGCAGGAGAGTACTAGGGAAGAGGTTGGGTCTCCCAAACCTCCAAGGTTTCCCAAGAGAGACCGAAAACTTGGAGCAGAAAACAAGGAGAGGGAGGCCAAAAAGAAAAAGACCTTCAGGGGTGATGAACTTTCTCTCCGGCCTCCGGAGCCTCTCCCTCCTGTTGACCCTACTGATCCAACAAGAGCAGAGGAGATCCCTGATGACTTTCGAACTGACGATGTTGGAGGAGGAGACCTCAGCATTGATGGTGTTGACATCACAAGGCTTTATGGACTTGGTGACTATTTCGCAAACCTTCCCAGAGATGACTTTGCTGGGCCTTACCTCCCTCCGAGCACTTCAAACACCGTCACATTTAACGGTAAAAATTTTACTGTTTCAAGTGAAAGAGATGATATAACCCACTCTATTTTGAGTACCGTTCAGCCAATGTTGGTCCTGGAGAAGCAAGTACAAGGTCAGGCAGCGATCATCACCTCCCTTAACTCTGACAAGGAAAAACTGTCCAACGACCTCCTCACTGCCACCCAAAACGCTGATGTTTTGAAAGGAGAAAACAAGGAGCTAAAGAAGTGTCAAGAGGGGTTGACCACAAAGGTTGCCACCTTAGAGGATACTATCAAAGATCTCCGGGAAAAGCTGTCCAGATTAGAGAAAGATCTCACCTCTTCAAAAGAGGAGGCGAAGGCCAAGGACCAAGTCATCCATAACTTGACAAATGACAAGATTGCGCTCGAGAATTCGGTATCCAAGGCTGCAGAGGAGAAAACTGATCTGCTAAGTGAGGCTGAGCCATCTTCAAAGGCTCAGTCTTAGATTATGAATTATCTTTTCACCTTTTACGTTGTCTGAACTAAAGTCCTTAGAAGGCCAAGGCATTTTTGTAACCGTGTCCGATGTTTGTTCGGACAAATCTGCTTGTTTTGAAAACTTAAAGTCCTTGGATGGCTAAGGCACTTCGGTTATTTTAATGGATGTCTTTATTTTGCACAACTCTTGCATTCTTTCATAGTTTGTTTCAATTTTGGTGGCTAGTGTTTAAACAGCCTTTAGTTATTTCATAAATATTCAAAAGCGAGAGTGTTTAAATTCTCCGATGACAAATGTTTAAGTAGGCATCATTCCTTTAATTCAATCTGGATGGTGTGACAAGAAACAAAGTAAGAACACTTCGAATTTTTAAGAAGGCATCAAATTATAAAAAAGCTCGGACACCTCATTAAAACCTCCCCGCGCCACCAGGGTAGGAAAGAGTATGCCCCCAAATATTTACATGGATTTTTAAACAAGTAAATATTTACATAGCTTCTACTCTAAGTACATCCGGAGATGCTCAATATTCCAAGGGTGATTCAAAACCCTTCCATCATTGTCTTCTAGCCAGTACGTTCCAGGTGTAAGCCTTTCAATGACCATGTAAGGTCCTTCCCAAGTTGGGGCCAGTTTGCCGAGCAGCTTCTCTTTAGTGTGTAAGAAGACTTTCCTTAACACCTTGTCCCCCGGCTGAAAATCTCTTCTTTTAACTCTGGAAGCAAACCTGCTTCTCATCAAAACCTGATAGTGTGCAGCTCTAAGGTGAGCCTTAACTCGTCTTTCCTCTAGTAGGTCAAGCTGACCCCTGATTGCCACTTCGTTAGCGTGTTCGGAGAAATTGTGAACTCAAAAGGAAGAAAGATTTGCTTCTATGGGAGCTATGGCATCCATCCCATAGACCAAGGCAAAAGGTGACTCTTGTGTTGCAGCCCCAGGTGTAGTCCGGTAGGCCCACAAAACCTCTTGTAAATAACTAGGCCATTTTCCAGCAGCCCCTTTTAAATTTTTCTTCAAACCAGACAGTATACTTATGTTAGCGACTTCAACCTGACCATTTTCTTGTGGGTGGAAAGGTGAAGAGAAACAATGTTGTATACCCCTAGAGGCACAGAAACTCTCTATTTCCTTGTTGTCGAACTGTGGCCCATTGTCTGTCGTTATCTTCTGTGGAACACCAAATCTGCAACAGATTTTGGATAAAATGAATTTTATGACAGCTTTTGATGTTGTTCCTGCAAGTGGGGTTGCTTCGATCCACTTCGAGAAATAATCAATAGCAACAATTATCATCATGCGTCCTCCGGATGCCATAGGAAGAGGTCCCACCAAATCCAACCCCCATCGAGCAAAAGGTATAGGCTCAGAAATTGACTTTAAAGGGATGGCTTGGACATGAATTTCATTGCTATATCTTTGGCATGGGTCACACCTTCTCACCAGCTCCTTAGCATCTTGCATTATAGAGGGCCAATAATAGCCAGCCAATAAAACTCTCCTTGTTAGAGCCCTGAATCCACAGTGAGTTGATCCCTCACCATCATGTAATTTGGAGAGGACTATTTGAGACTCTTCATCCCCCAAACATCACAAAAGAGGTTTACTGTAAGACTTTTTATACAAAACATCTCTTAGTATGATAAAACCACGAGCTTTGTGCTTCATTTTTCTTGCTAGTGATTTATTCTGAGGCAAGATGCCATCGGAGAGATACTGCAGGAGAGGAAATCTCCAATCTTGAGGTTGTTTCATCTGTACATTGAAAATTTCTTCCTTTTTACCCACATTGAGTTGAATAGAAGGGCACTCCAGCACATGGATCCAAGGGTATAACTCAATATAGGCTATGGTTGCCAAGGAATCTGCTAGTTCATTTTCTGTTCGGGGTGTGTGCTCATAAACGATGCTTTTGAACTTAAGTTCCTCATTTTTAAGAAGAAGTAAGTACTTCACTAGTTGCTCCTTTTTAGCTTCAGATTGACCCTGTGTATGATGGATAAGAAGCTGGGAATCACTCATTAACTTGACCCTTTTGGTTCCATAAATGAAAGCCAACTTTAAACCAGCTATAGCAGCTTCATATTCGGATTCATTGTTAGAAGCCCTAAAAGCAAAGCATATAGCCTGGTACATTTTGTCACCATACGGAGAGGTCGGGCATACCCCTGCACCACATCCCATAGTACTTGATCCACCATCTGTCTGGACAATCCAGACCTTTTTATATTTCATCTCAGTTGTTTGCTCTGTATCCCTATCTGAGTGGAATTCAACTAAGAAATCAGCCACAGTCTGGGCTTTGATTGTTGTTCGAGGAGAAAAATCAATATCGAAGTCCCCCAACTCCACTGAACACTTAGTCATTCTACTTGAAACGTCTGCCTTTTGAAGAACATTTTTCAAGGGATAGGATGTCCGGGCGATAATAGGATGAGCCTGAAAATAAGGCCTTCTCTTCCTTGCAGCAATTACCAAGGCTAATGGTAATTTTTCGAGCTTTAAATAGCATTTTGCTGCATCTATCAAGCTCTTGCTGATGTAGTATACTGGATGGGGGTAATTATCCACCTCTCTTACCAATACAGCACTGATGGCACAACTGGAAACTGCCAAGTATACGAAGAGTGTATCTCTATCAACAGGTTTAAATAAAGTCTTGGGGGAGGACAGATGTTTCTTAATCTCATTGAAGGCCTCATCACACTGTGAAGTCCAGTCAAATCCCTTTGCACCCTTCAAAGTTTGAAAAAACGGGGCACATCTATCCGAAGACCTCGAGATGAATCGATTTAAAGCAGCCAACCTCCCAGTCAACCATTGTACTTCTTTAATATTCCGAGGAGGATCCATTTGAAATAAAGCATTAAGCTGGTCCGGATCGGGATGTATCCCTTGCTCACTTATTATATATCCCAGGAATTTCCCGGACTGCACTCCGAACACATATTTCTCTGGATTTAGTTTCAAATTTACTTTTACTAAGCTAGCAAAAGTTTCTCGGAGATCCGCCAAGTGTAGTTCTTTATCCATACTTTTTACCATCATGTCATCAATGTACACTTCCATGTTTCTTCCAATTTGATCAGAAAAGGCTTTGTTTACTAACCTCTGATAGGTAGCCCAAGCATTTTTTAACCCAAATGGCATCACCTTGTAACAATGAAGACCCATATCAGTGGCAAACGTAGTATGCTCCTGATCTTTTGGGTCTACTTGAATCTGATTGTATCCGGAGAAGGCATCCATGAAAGACAGTAGCTTATTCCCAAAAGTGGAATCCACAAGCTGATCAATCCGGGGGACCGGGTATAAATATTTTGGGCAAGCCCTATTGAGATCTGTGAAGTCAATGCACATACTCCACTTGCCATTTTTCTTTTTTACTAAGACCGGATTGGCTGTCCACAAAGGATACTGAGACTCATTTATATGCCCCATTTTAGTAAGCCTGTCAACTTCTTGAACAATAACATCAGCCTTTTCCTTGGAAAAAGCCCTTCTCTTTTGTACCACAGGTGCTATGTCTCTCCGGACGGATAGGTGATGTGATATAATATCTGCTGGAACTCCGGTAACATCAGCATTGCACCAAGAAAAAACATGCTGATGGTCTTTTAGGAACTTCAACATTTTATTCTTCAGTTCGGATGGCATTTTGGACCCTATCTTAACACTTTTTCCTTCTTCCAAAGAATGTGTTTCAACTTCTTCAATCGGTATCAACACTTCAGGGGTATCTCTGGGTCATCAATTTCACCCTCACCCCCAGAAAGCCCCTCAAACTACTATTCTTCATTGATACGAACTGCCCCCAGCGTCCGTGGAGCCAGTGATGTGGCATAACACTCTCTTGCAATCTTTTGGTTGCTCCGAACAACTCCCACTTGTCCTTGAACAGCATATTTCAAACATTGGTGGACTGTTGAGGCCACGCCAGGCATCCTAGAGAGCCAAGACCTCCCTAAAATAGCATTATAACAAGTGGGACAATCGACCACAATAAAAAGTATTCTAACCATCTTCTTAAAAGGGACCTTGCCCAACAAGACTTCATCCTCGAACTCCCCGATCACATCTGCTGAGCTTCCAGTGAAACCCACAATTGATCTGTCCGAACGCTGAATTATAGCTGGGTTTTTCATCTTCTTATAAGAGGTCAAAAAGAGGATATTGGCTGAACTCCCAGTATCCACCAGGATTCGTCTTATGTCATTGCCCCCAATGGATGCTCCTATGACAACAGCATCTTCAGGCACCGTCGTGCTCCCACTGTGGTCGCCAATTTAATGTGGTTTATTTTTGTATGAGGGTAAGTTTGTAATTTCTGTTTAGATTTGTGTGGAAGTTTGCGAGTATTTAATATTTGGGTAGAGTGTAGAGGGAGAATTAAGCAGCTTGGTTGTATTTAATTTTCATTACCCTCATTTAATGTTGGTGGTTGGGTATTTATACCCTTACATTTGGGTCTTATGGGCTTTCGGGTCGTGTTTCATGGACCCGGGTCGAGTTTAAGAACCCATTAGTTCTAAGTAGGAGAACGGACAGCTTAGTCAAAAAGTGTTTAGGTTTTAAGTACTTTAGTTCTGTTCGAACATTTCAATGAATGATGGTATCCGAACTGCCTCTGTCCGGTTAGGTGGACATTATCTGAACTGCCCTTGTCCGAAGTGCTGACAGAATCTGGACTCATCATAATTAACCTAGTAGTTATCTATATTTTTCTCCCCTTATCAGTAGCTCCCCAGTCCTCACGAAGATTTCTGAGTGATGACTACAGTTATTCTTCGAACTTGCTCGGATTTTATGACCTCCTCGGATCGGATGGCTTTGTTGGTTATGCCTCACATATAAATTGTTTAGGTGTTGCTCTTTGGATTTGGTTCAAAATTCCTTAAAAGTGATGATCTCACTATTGGTCGTGATGACCTCACCTAAGTCATCATTTGATTTGAACTCTCATGCCTCTGTCTAACCTCTATAGAGTCAGAGATTTTTTATATGGTGAGGTCACTTCTGGCCACGTGTCACATCCTTACCCTAGCATGCCAGTGCGCCGTTTGAAGTGGTTTGTGACAAGGGAAGCGTGTCAAAACTCCTTTAACTTTTCGCCTTTTGTCCCCTTTTACTATAAATACTTTCTTATTTCTCTGAATATAGGTTTACACTCTTTGATCTCTGTCTAACTTTGAGTCGAGAATGTCTATCTTAGGGAGAGAAAATTTAAGCCCCAAATTTCCTCTTTGATCTTTCATGAATGAGGAGTTTGTCAATCTTGAACGGTATAAGCTTTAGAGGTGGTTTAATATCTCAAATCAAATTGCTGCTCTCAGACCTTCTGGTGGAAGAGGGCATCCCACACCTGCAGAAATCTGGGAATCAAACTTTCGCGACAACTGGTCCCCTATCCGAGAACACTCATTTAACCTTGCTACTCAGCCCCCCCGGTCGAGCTTGTTTTAGTGATAACAAGGTTGACCCTTCGACGTACGATCTTCCTTCCAAGACTTCTCCCTTCATAACCATGGGTGATGAAAAGGGAAAATCGACTAATACAAAATGCATAGGGAACGCATTAAAAGAAAAAGGTCTCCTGACCCACCAGTAAAATGTATTCGAGTGAAAATCTCCTCTTCTGCTGCAACTCCTAAAGTGACTTCATAGGGATCATCGCAAACGAATCCATAATTGATTCCCGAGAAACCTTCAATGAGGGATGTTCGGTTAGAGCAAGTTTTGAAATCCATCCCTGAACTTTAAGAGATAAATTTACTTGATGAGTCTAACAGCAATCAAAAGCAACCTGACATGATCGTGGAGGCACAATCTTTACAAGTCGTTCCTGCTATGATCCCTCCCCCTCGACATTTCGCGCCAAGCCAAGATACTTCCTCTCGCATCCCTCAGAAATTACCAGTGATCCACTCTCTCGGAGTGGGAAAACTTCTTTGGTGGAGAAAGACAAAAAGAAGAGGAAATGCACAACAGACCTGCCCTAGAACATAGAGGATGTTTTAGGTGATAATCTTCACGATATTGAGTCTAAGAATCTTATTGCCCTGTATAGAGTGAAGTAAAAATACTTCCATCCAACTGAAGAGGTAAAGCCGGGAGATCAATGAGGAATTCTCGAGAACATTACAATTCGGTTTCCAATCGTCGGAGATACTCCACTGTCCGTTCGTAATAATGAGCTAATCCTTTATACCGAGATCATAAACTGGGGCCTTCGGCTACCCCTTGATCATGCTCTGGTCAAATACTTCAATCTTATCGGACTTTGTCCTTCTCAAGTTGGCGCCAACATGTGGTACACCCTCATGGCCTGCGTCATGGCCTCCAGACTCTCCGAAATAGCCTTTTCCATGGATCAGCTTATCTCCATCTCAGGTGTGGCTAAGAATTCTCATTACCCTTTTTACTCTTTTGGTTTTGCAAGGAAATTCAAGGTCATCAAAGATTTCTTAGAGGCTGATAAGAAATAGAAACAACAATTTATCTTCATATTCGAGTTATGGGAGACTGGCTTTAAGAATTCCGATGACCTTCCCCATCGGTTAACTTTGAAATGATTCGGGAAGGATACGTATTCTTACACATTCTTCTATTTTATTAGTTAAGGTTGGATAGTCCTAATACACTTCTTTCTAATAGTTATGAAGGGAATTGCCAAACCCTTTGAACGTCATTCCAAAACCACCAAGGATATCTTTGTGAAACTAAGCGTTTGGGCAGGTGAGCATTGGGATCATAAGTTCCATCAAAGTTTTCTACTGATGAACTTTGTAAAATGCAACTTTTGGAGGTATGACCTTAACGAGAAAAGGTTCATGCTCGATCTTATGGTGCCTCCTCCAAATTATGCCATCCTCAAATGCTTAGAGTGCTTGGACAATGATGTTTACCTTCCTACCCGAGCTCGGGCTCCGAGTCACCAAGATGCAGAACAAACCCGAGGAAGGTGGTGATGGAACCGAGGAGGATGCAGACACAGAGAGTGACACTCCCGAGGAGCAGGGAGTTGGAACCCAGGGAGGTCACCAGGATGGAGCTCAGGAGGAAAGACCACCGAAAGTTCAGCAAGAAAACCTAGTGCACCCCCAGACCAATCCTCTAACCAACGCTCAGGAAGAGGAACTGAAAGACGAAGATAACTCCGTTGACGTGAGACCACATGGTAGAGCTCGGGTTGTGCGGCCAAAAAGACTTATTGCTGAAGAGAATCAAAAGAGGGTGGTTGACAATGAAGGGGAAAGTGACAATACCACCTGTCCGGGCTTGCCTCCCGTAAAGAAAGTTATCATAGTCGACTTGGACTCCGGGGGTAATTTTTTCTTCAAAAAATACAACCGCAAGAAGAGAACCTTAAAGAAGGAGCATACCCCTCCCCTGCCTCAGCTTACTTTGACGTTTATGAGAACGATTATGTTGCGAATGAGCTGAACAAAAATATCAGTGCTGCTGTTCTCCTCGAATGGAAAGCCAACCGCAAGGATCGCTACAAGAGTGAAGTCCTTCAAAGAAAAGATGATGTGAAAACTTTGACCTCCGAGGTGGCTAAATTGAAACAAAAGATAAAAGACTTGAGAGATGAGCTTGCCAAGAAAACAGAAATATCATCCCATGTAAAGACGTTGACCTCCAATGCAGCTGAATTGAAGCAAAATGTAAAAGACTTGACCGATTAGCTCGCCAAGAAAATAGAAATATCGTCATAACTGAAACAGGTCGAAAACGAACTTTCCAAGGAGAATGATACTTCCGTTGATCATTTGACTAAAATTACTTCCCTGGAGACTGCACGTTCTGAGGAGGAGAAAAAAATCGACGACAAACGGGAACGAATTATTACTAGAGACACCAAACGGGACACTTTGGTTGATGGCCTCACCGAGTCTTGTGCAAAGACTAAGGTCTACTTTCAAAACGTTGTAGAGGATATTGAGAACTTGTCAGCGGAGAACGAATCTCTGAAGAAGGACTTTGAAGTTGAGCAGAAGAAACAACTCGATGCATACACAGTCGGTATTGTCACTCGCCTCGAAGAAAGAGATGCTAATATGAGGTCCGCTATGGTGCTGGAGATGAATGAGAAATTTCTGGATCTGAATCTAGGCAGTCTTTGGCTACGAGTTATTGAAAGGCATTTCCATGCGGGCATTTCCATGGAAGACTTGGAGTCCAGCGATGACTCAGAAAGTTCGGCCTCAGAATCTGGTTCCCCGGAAGGCAGCAAGGAAACCTCCGCATCCGACTAGCAAAAGTTGAATGTTTCCATCATTATTTTGCTAACTGTTTGTATCCATAACCTGTTAAAACATTTTGTTATGTAGAATTAACCTCTTTTTGTGAGGATTTATGATGCAGTACTTTTCAAACTTTTTGTTAACATGATTACCCTAAAACAATTCTTATCGGACAAAAAGTTCCTTAGTAAAAAGACGATTCAAAACAACTCTAAGGAATGTTTAACCTATAACATTCCTTATCTGACTCATTTTGTCACTTGCCTGAGAAATTTTTCATATGAATACGTTTTGTGCTAATAACTAATGTTTGTTATCTTATGATTCAAAAAGATGAATTCTTGTCCAAACTTCTTCGGGGTGTGTTTTGAATTCAAAAAAATGAATTCTCTTGTCCAAAATTTATTGGAGTATGTTTTGAGTTCAAAAAGATGAACTTTCTTGTCCAAACTTTTTTGGAGTATGTTTTGAGTTCAAAAAGATGAACTTTCTGCGAATAATTTTCAGAAGGCAATGGAATTTTATATATGAGTTGGCTATTAGGGTACCTCATTAAAACCTTCATGCATCACCAGGGTAGAGAAGAGTATGCCACCAATACTTACATAAACTGGTAAATAAAATATTTACATACTTACATGTTTACTCTAAGTAAACTTTGAGGTGCTCAATGTTCCAAGGGTGGGGAAGATCTCTTCCTTCTTTATCTTTTAATTTTTACATCCCCGACTGTATATTTTTTGTTACCGTGTACGTAACCTCCCAATTTGGAGCTAATTTTCCCAGCCTCTTTTCTTTTGTATGAAGGAATACTTTCCTTAAAACTTTGTTTCTAATGGTACTACCACATCCATTCCATAAACAAGTGAGAATGTCGACTCGTGCGTTGCAGTCCGAGGATTGGTCCTAGCCCTTTGAACATGTTCGAATATAAAATCCTCGATATTCAAGGTTAAAGCCTTCAAAACCCTCAAGTATTTTACTAAATGATCTTTTATTGCTTATACTCGCCCATAAGCATGGTTCACTAGGAGTTGTGAATCACTTATCAACTTGACTCTTTTGGCTCCACAAATTTTTGTAAGTCTTAGGCCAGCCAAAGCTGCTTCGTACTCTAATTCTTTGTTTAACACATTGAACCCGAGTCGGATAGCTTGATAGATCGCAATTCTTTCCGGAGATGTCAACTGTACTCCTGCACCACACCCAGATGAGCTTGATCCCCCGTCAGTTCGGGCTACCCACTCTGGGCCAGATTCTTCTTTATCAGTATCCATTTCATTTCGATTGGAATGGAATTCAACTAAGAAGTCAACTTGTGCTTGTACTTTGATAGCGGTTCGCGGTTCAAATTCAATATCGAAGTCTCTAAGTTTTATGGACCACTTTGTCATTTTTCCTGATACATCTAGCCTTTGTAGCATATTCTTCAATGGAAAATATGTTCGTACCACAATTGAATGAGCCTGAAAGTATGGCCTCATTTTTTGCGCAAACTTTACCAATGCGAGTGTTTAACTTTCTAACTTGAGGTATCGCTTCTTTGCATCCAGAAGACTCATACTCACATAATAAACCGGCCTCGAAATTCTTAACTCTTCTTGGATTAAGACTGCGCTAATATGTGACAAATGACATCTGCTGGGACCTCTGTCACATCTTCTGTGCACCAAGCAAACAAGTGTAATTTTGTAGAAAGAAATTTGAATAAACTTTCTTTTACCTCATGTGATAACCTTGTACCGATCTTAAGACTTTTACCGAGGAAAAAGACATGATCCTCAAACCATCATCAGGGACCATGAACCCGGGGGACTCCCTTGGATCATCAACATGATTGGAATCTGTGGGTGGCCCCTCTGATTGCTACTCTTTTTTCGATTTGACCCCCTTTACCTACTTGGGGGCCAGCGCAGCTCTGTAACATTCCCTTGCCATCTTTTGGCTGCTTCTTACCTTTCCCACATACTTCAAACACTGATGAACAGTAGACGACACAGTATGCATCTTAGACAACCAAGACCTTCTGAAGATAGCATTGTATGATGTTGGAGCATCCACCACTACAAATAGTACTGTTACTATCTTCTTTTGGTAGGTTCTTTATCTAGCTATTGGTTGACATAAACATTATGTTAGCTGAGCTCCATGTATCAATCAAAACATTATTATCTCGTTTCATGCTATCTCTGTCTGATTACCACTACATCTTCATGCGGACCGTCTACGTCTTTCATGTCATCATCTTCGAAGCAAAGAATCGATGATGGGTTTTTATACAGGTGTGATGAGGCTTCTGCTTCCAATTGCGTTGCCAGACTAATAATGTGTCTCTTCCGAGAATAGTTTGATATTCTTGCCACTGTGTCCCCAACAAAAATGGTAAGTGATTCAAAGAATGCGCATAATTCACTAACCTTTCCTCTAGCAATTGGTTCTTCAACCATGTTCACACTATTTCTTCCCAATTTTGGATCTAGATACTCTGCACTGATATCAAATGCGTCAACAAATTCTTCATCGACCGCTTCGGATATCATCATAGTACCCTCTTTTTTAGGAGCAACTTCTTGCTTTGGTACAACTATGGAATTATTTTTCACAAAATCGATTAACTTTCCATTCTCTATCAACTACTGGACTTTTTTCTTTAATTCCATACAATCTTTTGTATCGTGCCCGATATTTTCATGAAATTAGCAATATTTATTCTTCATATGCTCCCTTGGTGTCTGCAATGGGAAAGGCTTACGAAAATGTACATATGCACGTGTTGTCTCGAAAATGGTTGATATACACTCAGTCAACTCGACATAATGAGCAGGTCGGACCCATCTGTTGGATATGGGTCGAACGTATTGCTAAGCCGCTTGTCCTGCAAGTGCATATTGTTGATTGTGTACTGTCCGTTTAAGAGTTTGACTTGTTGCTTGAACTGGTGCTCGGGGTCGGACGATTGTAGTTGGCTGTGAAACTTGTAGTCAGACATTTACCGTTGGTGTACTAGTTCTAATAAAGGTCGGATACTGATAGAATTGATACATTGATTCTATCTATAAGGCTATGGTTTCTTTAACTAAAATTTGCTTCTCTATTTGATCCAACAAAGCTCTGAATGACATAACATGTGTCTCTGCGGTATTATATTTCATTACCTCCGGAAGCAGGCCGATTCGGAAAGCAGCTAGTGCCACCTTGTCTTCACAAAACTCCATATCTGTTTTGACCTGAATAAAACGTTTTGTGTACTCTTTTAAGCTTTCTCCGACTTTCTGTCTGCAGTAGATGATGGTATCCCCATTTACACGGAAGTTCTTGCTTCCAACGAAATGATGTCGGAACATACTCCAAAACATATCAAAGTATTTAATATACCCCTGAGGTAAATGATTATACCATTTGGATGCAGCGTTCTTGAAGGTTTGGGAAAATTTCCCGCACAATAGCTTATCGTCATGATCATAATTGATCATAAAGTCTTAAACTGCTTAGTGTGATTGTCTGGATCTTGAGTCTCGTCGAACTTTTCCAACTTAAAAATATCGAACCACTTGGGAAAATGTCCGGACAAGATCTCCGAAGAGAGTGGAGATGACCTCCAATTATGTCCGACTTTGTAAGCACTCCCTCCGGACGTTCATTGGTTTTCATATAGATTTTTTTTCGATCGGAAAATTAAATTGATTACTAACTCGGTAATCTTGATTATAACTGTCGGACTGAGGCTGCCTCCGATGAATGACATGTTCCACTCGAATATTTCCTGCTTTGTCGTGCTCCTCGGAATACATCTTTATTTTCCCATGATCACCTTTCTTCCTTGACTCCTTCTTTCTCCGACTGGTCCGATGAGAGTTCTTACGCATCTTTGAACCTCTTTGCCTCCGATCTGTTTTGTACCTGTCATCGGTATCCGAGGATGAAAATTCATTTGTGCTCAGAGAAGTATACTCACTAGATTCTGAAGGCTCATATCTTTGTTACGATCTAGCTTGCCTTTTGGAAGATTGATGACTTCTCCTCCGCTGTCATTTTTCAGGTTGAATGGCATCTTGAACCTGATAAGTTCTTGGGGTATATCATTTAACCCCTCTTATGTTTTCTTTACTTTGGTCCTTAATCACTAAATATACAAACCTACGCCTTTTACTTTGCATAATTAACCTAATGATTTTTCCCCTTATCGGAAACCATTTATTCTTTCTAGATTATCAGAGTCATCGCCTTCACATATATTTATGAGGATTTTTCCTTAACACTCAAGGTGATAATGAAATAACATTATATTTGAACACTCCATCTGAGTTAAGACAACATGACGAGAGCAACCCACCTGATATCGTAAAGTGGTAGCAATTGAAAGAAAATGAGTTTCATATTCTTTGTAGGTTAGCCAATGAGATTTTTTTCAGAAACCTATATCTACAGTGGCAAATAAATGTGTGTTTAGTCAGACCAAACTTCAATACATTACTAAACAAACATGATTGACAAGTCAGACACTTGGAGTGCTTGTTGCAATCAACTACTAGACTATTGCGTATTAAAAGATGCAAGACGAAGAGTATCTAATAGACATCTTCGCTGAATATCCAAATGATATAGACGATATAGTTGAACAAGATCTTATGGTTGAAGCTTCTGCGAATTTGGATAATGAAAATATTGACGAAGATGAGGTAAATTGACAAAATGAATAACAATTCACATTTATATTAGAGTTTATTTATAAGATAGTTCAATTTGAGAACATTTGTGTAACTCATAGCCCGCACAAGTATAAAATGTAAAAGGTTGAAATCAATAAAATTTATTTTTTATCTTCCAATTTCATAATATAACAATTTATCACATTTTTTTTACTCATAAAATAAACAAACTATAACAAGTTATAATATAATCGAACTATAAAACTATAACAATTATTTTATCATTAATAAACAATGATCAACATATAAAAACACGTAATATTAATTTATAATTATCAAACCATAATAAATAGTCAAAGTATAATAATAGAGTTTAATAATTTATTAATCTAATACTAATCTAAAATTATAATTTTAGAAACAATAAATAATAACAGCACAATTTATAATATTTATAAATAATAATCAGTTATAATAATAATAATCAAAATAAAATTACTGTAACTTACTTAAAAATATAAAGAGACAAAACCATAATAGAAATGTAATAATTATTTGTTATTAAACAAGAACAATACTTATTCAAAACCAATATAAAAATGCATATAATATTTATAAATTATAATTAAACTATAATAATAATAATCAAAATATAATAATAAATCTATATTAATAATTTATACAATAATAGAGTATGGCTGCAATTTTTATCGTATTTGCTAAGATTTTAACCGTCGTAAGTGTATTCGGATCATGACCTTAACAATAAAAGAAAAGTTAAAAATAAATAAATCCTACCTTATTAGTATTACGGTAACTATTGTAGCCGCTCTGTCGTGATCGGTCAAAATACGACATGCTTCGTCCCATTAAACATCTAACCACAACTTTTTATATACATTTAATTTTCTAACAAACTACAGTAGTATATAGCATTATTAGCATATGATATGATATGGCCCATATGGGTAATAAAAATCAGAAGATGATCTCAGTGTCACGTCAGAGGATGATCTCATGTCACGTTAAAGTTAAAGTGTTTAAACACTAGGTAAGTTTTTTCTTTCTTCTTTCCAACCAAAGTGCGCTCTAAATTAGTAGTAATCACGAGGAATACAAATTTCCTACTCTATTTCTTTTACTCCAGGTGCTGGTGTTTTGAAAAACAATTTACCTGATAAAAAAACACTGAAAATCTAACGATGTTTATCATGATACTTATCCGACATACAATCACAAGTAACATAACTGTAGAAATAAAGAAAAACGGATCACTTTCTAAATTTCTTTGACTTGGCCGGGACATTTGTAAAAATCTTATAAACATTATACAAAACTAGTAAAACTCCACTAGGCTTGTATTATTATTTAAGAAATCGAGCCGGCTAAACTAAGTCATTAATAAGCTAAGCTACATTGGGTTCCTTGTCGTAAATGAAATCAACGGCTAGAATAATAGCATCCCGTTGCCCGAGCTAAATATATTACTCCTATATAGGACATAAATTCTTTTGGACTAATCGTAAGGTCCCTACAGGCTACAGCTATGATCATTAATTGATAAACGCCTAGTCGGTTCTTAATTCTTAATATGTCTATATTTTATATTTTCCTACCTGTGAAAGCTTTATTAAACTTAGTAGATCTGGACGGCTAATATATAATAGGTTAAATATTATTTAAAAATTAAAGGGTTATGCTGACTGGTGTCTAACTAATATATCGAATTTATAATGGATGACTAATATACAATAGGTTAATTATTTTTAATGCTTTTTCATAAATGTATTAATGATCAGGATTAAAATTTATAAAGACATTACTCATTGTTTTACTAACTTTGTTAATTCATTTATTTTTTATTTTTTTTATTTAGGAACAAATTATTAGTCTTTCTAATTTTCTAAAATAAAAAATGGTTTAAAAAAAATTTAATGTGTTGAAAATTTTTAAAATCGATTAGTAAGCAATTAATTGTGCTTTTTTAAAAAACAATACTATTTCAAAACTTATATTTTTTAAAAGTTGAAAACTGTTTTAATAATATTTATTTAAAAAATTAAAAATAAATAACTAATAAAATACAAAATCTTTAAACATATAATAGTTTTAAATTAATTTAATTAAAATAGTCATATAATATTAATATTTTAATAATAATAATAACCCTTAAATTGATAATGAGTATATTAATCTAAATAACTAATTACCATTATTTAATATTAAAAAACCTCAAATATAATATATAAAGGTACAAATTCTAATCTCTATCATTATTACTATTTTTATATAAAGAAAACTGATCATAATTTTTTTTAAAGCTGAATACTTAATAAATTTTAATTTTTTTAACAAACTAATTCTTTTAAACTATTTTTTGTTTTTAAACAATTAAAGGTAACTCATCACTAATAAAAAAAGAATTAAATGAAGTAACAGGGTTAGTATAACAAAAGAGATAATAATGTCATTATAAATTTTAATCTCGATCATTAATATAGTAATGAAAAAGTAGCTAATCATTCATTCGAAAATCAACCATTAAATGCTTGCTAACCGTGCCATGCATAACCCAAAATCAAATTATTATCTATTAGAATTTGTTTTTGGTTGGAAAATGCATTGTCAAATAAATAAGCTTTTACAAATAAATGGGCAGTTGCATTAAGAGCGAAGAGTTGCATTAAGAGTTCTAGTTAAGACATGTATAATCGACACAAAACAAATATTTTAAAATCAAGGTAATGTATGCGGACATTGGCAATAATCCAATAATCCTAATGAAAAAAACCTGCTTCAAACAAAACACAAAACAAAATTAAGTTAAAAATTTAAAAAGAATTGGATATGCCATAAAATTTTGGTACAAACAAATGATACCTGAAGATCAGAAAGCTTGTGATAAGAGACCGCAGAGGCGATGGTCGAAGATAGTATAAATTCAAGCATTCCTCTCACGTTAGACGTGATAGACGATAACGCCGAAACCGACATGCCAAATGAATAGAGATCTATAAAAAAGACCCAAGTATTATTGTGACTAAGAAAAAAACTAAACTTGTAGCTTGTCAAACCCAAGATACCTTGAATGTAATTATAGTGATATAAGATATGATAAATGGACTATGGGGCGGAATTGCACAAGACACAATTCGGATGAATGTTTAGACCCCAACACATAAGCTTATCTCGGGTGACAGTTTACCTTGGATAGCAAAATATATGATGAAAGAATGGTGGTGGATATTAAATGTATACCAAACAAGGCCCGTCTATCCGACGCAGAGGATTACCATACAAATGACATTGTAAGTATCCTTGATAGCGAACTTGGTTATTCATCGCTTATCATTTCAATAGTGGACATCATTGTACACGATGTTAAGGGAGGGAAGATAGAGGATGAGACGATAAATATCTTGGAATTCCGACGATTTTTATGACTCGCCGACCTTAAATGAGTCGATCTATTCCAGATACCTTTTCCAATGATATCAGAGACCTTATGGTTGCTTCCCGTATGATGATTTTGAATAATACTATGTCCATATTGGTTGACAAAAGAGGTTGTGAACAACCACATATCAAACAAAAAAAAGTCTTCTCCTTGTTACCAATCACGATCCTATACAAATTACTAGCGAGAGGCCTAAGAATCAAAATTTTACTCCAAGTCCATGAAGGAGATGAGTCAATTATTAAAGACCATAAATTGTTGTCTTTAATTTTTTCATATTAAATACGGTCACACCATATTGAGTTACCAAATTTTGGAATGATTTCTTTTTTCTTTTTTGGTCTTTAACAATTTTTGTTTATTTTTTGTTCATGATTTTCAAGTAAGTCTGTTAGTACTTTTTTTTAGTTATTTCTAGGTAATTTTTTTTTCTTTCTTGTTCGAGATTTTTTTCTCTCGATTATTCACTAAACAATATTTTCAAACTATATATTTTGTTGTGATTGTTTTTATTGTCTTTCTATTTTTTTTTTGCTTTATCGGCTCTTCACGATTTTATGTTTTTTTTGTTCGTCCTTTTCAGGTAAGCCGCATCTATCATCTAGTTTTTTTTATATGCGAGAGGAATATAAAATATTTTTCTAGACACTAGATGCGAGACTAGTGATAGATACGAGACATTGTAAACAAAACATTAGATAAATGCGAGACTAATTGTAGATGCGCGATCGATGATTTTCTTAAAATAAAGACGGGATCATCGATAGATGCATGACATGATAGATGCGTGACGAGTGATAGATCGTGGATATTATAATATAATTTTTAGATAGATATGAGATCAGAGATAAGCGATATATGCAAGATATTGTAAAAGAAAATAGATTAGTGACCAGTGATAATTGCGTAACATTAAATAAAAAATAACTAGATTTGTGACTAATAATAAATGTCGGACAAATCTAAAATTGAAATTTTTGAATAGAGACAAAAAAAAAATACACGTAAAAAACAAACTAAATACATCGTGTTAACTGAACTCGCAAAAAAAATCATAAGGAAAAAAAAAATTAAGGCGAAACTTTCTATTCTTATAATAAGAGGGCCAAAGCTATTTCCTCCATGTTATTTTTTATTTCCTCCATCTTTCAAATTTTCAAAAACACTAGTGACTTGCTTTTACCAAATTACCCTTATTTTTATTTCAAATTTATCACTAGATGCCATTTATCTAATAGATAGTCTTATATGAAAAAACACATCATTAACCTAACTTTAATCCAAGATATATGATTCTACCTCTAAAATTAACCCTAAAACAAAGAACTTCAATTTTATTGAAGATTAATCATGGAAAATGAAGAAACTCAAACAAAACCGGAGAACAACACTCAATCGACAAACAATGTAATTTAAACTTGTTTTTACGTTTTACAACTTTGTAGCTTGAAAATACCTATTTTGAAACTTATTTTTTTTCAGCTAAACCCGTTTTTACAGTTCTGAAGAAAAAAACAACTATTTCAGAGCCGGGAATTAAGAATCAGATGTAATTTAAAAAAAATGTGCAACTGATTCCGAGAGGGCCACTCAGAATCAATTGCAAACCCTCTGTCTCGTTATATTATGTGATAATTTGTTCACTGGGACATTGCACTTGATTCCGACTGGCCCTCTCGGAATCAAGTGTAAAACACCAGTGTAAGAAAAGCATGGTGCTCCCTATTAAATATAATCAACCTATTGCCGTCTTCAATTCTGTGATAAATAAGATACGAAAAAAGTAGGCAACATAATTTATTTGTATACATGTCTACACCTAAACATGTTTGCTACCAAGTGTTCACGATCTTTTAGCATTTACCGTATTCAATAGTTCAACCACAGGTGCACTTACGGAGACGTAGTACAGACTTCTAATCCCTGTTTTAAAACCACCTAAAAGGTTCTCTTTTTCTACCATCCATCTACAATATCAATCACACACACTGTTCTGATTTTTTTTTGCCCACTGAGCATGTGAATCCGAGTAGGGCACTCGGAATCACATGCTCAGTGGGGAAAAAAAAATCAGAACAGTAGGATATCCCAAGGCGAACCCAAGATCAAACCCTAATCGATTCTAACAATGAAATCAAACCCCAAATGAAACCCTAATCGAATATAACATAGAAATCTAACTTCAAACCCTAATCGAAATCGAACAACAAAATCTAACTACAAACCCTAAATTTGATAATGGGGAAGAACCTAGAATTTTTTTCTCCAAGCTTTCTCTATCTTCGAATCAGCTCTTGTAAGGTAGTGATAAGTGAAAAATGGGTTTTCTTCTTTGTAAGGTAGTTCTCTAGGGTGAATAATGAGTTTTGTTGTTCTGAATAGAATGAGTATGTTAGGGTAATGGTTTTGTGAAGAAAAAATGGGTAAAAGGCCAATTTTGTAACTTCCTTTATGGAGGATTTTTTAATTGATGGAGGAAATAAAAAATAACATGGAGGAAATAGATTTGGCCTAATAAAAGTTCGATGTCGAATTTTTATTCTAAAAACTTAAAATAACGAAAATGTCACTGATTTATAATAACTCAAACATATTTACAAATAACAATATCGTAAATAATAAATGTCTTATTTTAAAAAAACGAAACTTGTTATAACGGAATCTCATTTAATAAAAACACGTCTCAATTTAGCATTCTCCATCTAATTTTGTTGGCCTGTGTATTAATATTTCGACTTTAAATTTAATCAAACTTACCAAGTATATGTGCCAGACAATGAGCTAAAAGAAGTGGTTTTAGCAATTTAATTTATTTTACGATAAAAAAATATATATATTAAAAGGATCACCCCGCCATTAAATGCATTTCTCTTCACACCTTTCACTTTCTCTTTTCAACTTTCTTTTATCTATCTATCTTCACTAGCCAAGCTAGCTACTTTGTCATGACTACTTCAAAAAGTTTCAGCTACATACGCAAAATCTCTCTTTCTCTCTGTTTTCTGTGATTAGGGTTTCACGGAAAAAGAGGTAAAGCTAGAGTCTCTCCCCTTTTATGCTCTCTCCTTTCACAGCTTGTCTTTTTCAATTTCTTTTTGTTTCGAATCTATAGTTATTCCAATTTCCAATTTCACAGCCTAGAAAGAACAATCAATGAATCGATTCATATGGGTTTTTCTGTATCGCTCTTAGATCTGATTCTCTGTTTTCCAAACTTTATTCTCCATTGATTCAATTCTAGGATTCTTACTAGTATATCTCTTCGCTTTTGGATTTTTCAATGGGGAGTTGCTTGAGTGCGCGAATCAAATCTGAAAACACAGGTACCCACTTAATCCGTTTCGAATTCAGATTTTGAGTTTTCTCATGTAAGTTTTGGCTTTTGTAACTAGTTTGAGTGATTTGAAATGAAAAAAGAAGGATCTTTATTTTCTATTTTTGGATAAAAGTTGGTTTAGTTACTTAATTATGCATGTTAGTTTTTGTGAATCATGATTTAATAATTGGGTTCTCATAATTAAGTCTTGATTATTATTTTGTAACTCCTACTAATTATAGTAATTAGTATCACCACCTGAGTTAGATAGTTTCTTGGATTCGCTGCTTTATTTTAAGCAAGACCCTGAATTTGGATGTAACAACTAAATCTCAAGAGAAAGAAAACATATTTATTCCTTTGAGATCTCAAAGAAAAGTTTGAAATAAATTGAATTACATTTTCAGACAAGAAATGTGCTTTTATGATAAAATAAAAGTCTTGTCCTTGAAAAATATTGTGTTTAGCTTGGACAAACAAAATTTGGAAAACAGGATTGAGTGAGTTGACTTAAGAGAAATTCAATACGTTCTTACATGTTCTGTCCTTTAATTCGATAGGGTTGAGTGGGGTTGAACCAAACGATTTGAGTGGGAGTCTGAATAACAAGGTCTCGTCTGTGCCTCCAACTCCGAGGAGTGAGGGTGAGATCTTGCAATCTCCAAATGTTAAAAGCTTTTCTTTCTCCGAACTTAAGTCAGCAACTAGGAACTTTCGACCGGACAGTGTGCTTGGTGAAGGCGGTTTTGGTTCGGTTTTTAAAGGATGGATTGATGAAACCACTTTGACTGCTGCGAAACCTGGTACAGGCTTGGTTATTGCGGTGAAGAAGCTTAATCAAGATGGATGGCAAGGTCACCAGGAGTGGTTGGTAAGTTTCTTTTTTCTGTACTTGTGATCCGCATAGGGTGTTAGTGTGTCCAATGATTTTATTATACATATTGGAGCGGTGTAAGGATGGCAAAATCTTGTCCAAATAGAACGAATTTATCCAATCGGCAAAAACTGGTATGGGTATGAATGTCATGTCTGAAATCCTACTTTGGACCAAGAAGTATCTTCTCAGTTGATATTTGTGGGGTCTCGGTTTGGACATTCAGACAAACCGGTCCGATTAAGATTATGGCATTGAAAAGCGAACGTGAGTGAGACATTTCGGATTGGGTACAAATTAAAAACTACTTGAGAAAAAAACAAAATTTATATAAAATTTCCAAAATGTTGATTAAAACCAGGTTGCAGGGGTTAAATCAAGACATACCTATGTGTATGGAACTCTGGTCCAGGTAGAGTTTGGATCTGACATACAAAGAGCTTTGTCTGATCCAAAACCGACCATAATTAAATGTTTCCACCCTTGATTATAGCCAAAACATTTCATTGCTTAGTTGTCTGTGACTTGAATGGAGTTCTAATCACTCGCGATATTGTATTTTGTTTTGCTATAACATATTACAGGCTGAAGTAAACTTTCTTGGGCAATTTTCTCATCCTCATCTTGTGAAGTTGATTGGATATTGCCTTGAAGACGAACATCGTCTTTTGGTCTATGAATTCATGCCTCGAGGCAGCTTGGAGAATCATCTATTCAGACGTGAGTTTTTCACGCCTATCAATCGCATTAGAGAAAATTTGACGAAAAAAGAGTAAAATACTTGATTCTAGTAAAAAAAATGTAACAACAAACCAAGGCTTTTTTTGTTTTTGTATGGAACTTTCTCCCTTATCTGACATAGCAGTAGCAAATTTTGTCTTGGACCTGGTTAGCTGGTTTTGTCCAATCTGAAAAAATTCAGTACAGACATAAACTTCATGTCTGAAATCTTGGTTTGGACCAAGAACGGAGATCTGGAGAAGCCATTATTTGGGGCCAGTCACAAATAAATTCTTAAACAAATTCAAAAATGATATGGAAATTAAAATAAGGGGTTGGTTTCAGGTCGGTTTTGTGTTTGGATTTGAAGATCAGGTCTGGTATGGACACTCGAACAAACCGGTCAAGATATAGGTCTTGAATAGTGAGTAATCCGAGTCGTGTACAGTCTTAAAGACATTTGCTTTAAAAATCTCAAATTATATATGTATATATAATCTCCTTCTTAGAAGAGTTGGGTCATATCCGGTTATCGGATCGGGTTCTGGTGGGTTGTATGAATTAAAACAGAAGTGCAGGTCAGACAAACTATTATTTACTATAAGATTTTGTCCGCCTCGAAACTGACCCACTACTGGATTTCTGCCTTCGTTGGTAGTTTTGTTCTCAGCATTACTAAGTTCGAAAAGAGCCGCAATAAACATTTGACATAATAATAACTTCGCGAACTAACATTGTTAGCTGTTCTGTCAGGTGGTTCGTATTTCCTACCTCTTTCTTGGAGTCTCCGTTTAAAAGTTGCTCTAGGTGCAGCACAAGGTCTCGCATTTCTTCACAGTGCTGAAACTAAAGTTATATACCGTGACTTTAAAGCCTCCAACATTCTACTTGATTCAGTAAGTTGTTTAATATTACGATATTTAGATTATACAGTTTGTTATAGTGATTTTTAGCAATTGGTCGTAGAACTTATAGAAAACTATTTTTGCAGAACTACAATGCGAAGCTTTCTGATTTCGGGCTAGCCAAGGATGGGCCGACGGGTGACAAAAGTCACGTATCCACTCGAGTTATGGGTACATACGGCTATGCTGCACCGGAGTATCTAGCAACTGGTACCTACTATGTTCATACAAATATATGTTATTGTCGATCTTTTCAAGGCAATGTCAGATTGCTCTTGCCTTTTATCTTTTGCTTGCTTAGAAGGGACGAAATCCGGATTTCGGATACATATGTAGGTCCGAATATAAGCCCGTCTTTGATTCATACAACTTGGATCCGACCTTGTTAACCTCATCCAAACCGGTTTCAACCTAGTTTTATGGGGGAAAACAAATTTAAATTTGACTTTATTTGTACCCAATCCAGATTGTCCGATCTGAATTATTAATCAGATTTGATCATTTATCCATACCAGTATCTTACTGGTATGTCCAAATGGACGTGTCTCTTTGTCCAAATCTTGAATTTCAGATTATTTATCACTCATTTAGGTAGGATAAATTTCGCCACCCTAAATATAAATGTGGCAAAAATCTGGTAATGGGTCAGATTTGGATCAGACAAAGCTGTTTAGTTACCAATTGTATATCAGACCCGAGCGGCCTAAATTTCAGACAAATATTCGTCTATACCCGAACCCAGTTTCAACTCGTATACAACCCAAAACTGACCCAATTGACTGGATCCGACCTGCTTTTCTCCAATTTTTAAATATTTTAATTTTGTTTGTATTGTCCGAAATCAAATAGAATTCAAATCAGATGATATATTTTGTCTGAATCCAGATTGTGGGCATGAAATTCATGTACATTTCCCAAATATTGAGTTCAGATTTTGGGCATGAAATTCATGTCGATATTGTTACCAGGTCGGACAAAACCTATCAGTCGAAACTGTAGAAGTGAAAAATAGATTTATTATTATCAGTAGATTTATTATTATCATATCTTCTATGTACAAGTTAAGGTCTTATATTTTATATACCTGTAATCTATTGTAATTATATTCTTAGTGTAGTCTACAGTCTACTATAATTCTATATACAATATAATGTAGATTGACTAGATATGTTATCTTATAATATTATTATAAGGTAATATATTTGTACAATATCATCTTTTTATTATTTCCTTTTAAGAGAAACCAACATGACTTTTTTAGAGTAAACTTAAAGTTTACTAAACTTACGGTGTTATTTTTCCTCACCAATCAGGTCATTTAACAACAAAAAGCGACGTATACAGCTTCGGTGTTTTCCTACTAGAGATGTTATCCGGCCGGAGAGCTGTTGACAAAAACCGTCCACCAGGCGAACAAAATCTAGTCGAATGGGCTAAACCCAACTTAGCCAACAAAAGAAAAATATTCCGCGTACTAGATAACCGAATTGAAGGACAGTACACAACGGAAGGAGCCTATAAAGCTTCTACCCTAGCATTAGGATGCATATCTCCCGATGCCAAATTCCGGCCCGATATGAACGAAGTTGTTACTCAATTAGAACAGATTCAGAGTATCAAGGAAACTGGAGCCAGTAATAACATTAGCAAGTCGGCTAATGCACGAAGAATGCGTAGAAAAAGTGCCGATGATGCTAGAAGGAAACCTACCGCGTATCCCCGTCCTTCGGCTTTGCCTCTTTATGCATGAAACTAGAAATTGGCTGAAAAACTGCTTTTGTTGTATTAATAAATTCAGTTTACACTTGTTTTATGTCTTATTGCTGCTGTATAGTTTTGTCTGTAATTTTTTTTTATCGAACTTCAGAATCCGTTTGGGATAGTTGTAATGATATCCGATACATAACCTATATTCTTTGTAGCTTCTGGAATCAGCTTTGAAAATAGATGTAATACTAATAGCTGTTAGCTCTAACATAGCCCATAATGTTATATAATGAGCTTTGTAAATGCCTCAAATAAATTGTGGTGGTTCCCGATTTTATAGGAATAGTTCAGAATGCGTACCGGAGGCCTCAATGAGTTTATATAAATTGTTGTTATAATTACTCTCTTGTCAGATCCTACATTTAACATCAAAGTTTTAGTAAAAAAAGTCTAATTAGATGTCATGAAAATTTAGATACTTCAAATCTGAGAAATAACTCTTTTAGGAAGATTTACTGAAGTTAAAAGGAAGTGTCCGAAAACCGAATAAAATAATATATTAGTCGGATCCAAGACCAAGATTTTGAATATATACGTGTTTAAATTGTCATACAATTTTAAAGCCATCAGGTTAACCAGATCCAAACACAAGTCTCACCAGGTTCGTACAGGCCCAGGTGTCCAATTTCTCCAATCAAGCTTCCCAATAGACTTGTTTCTCAAGTTAACAATTTCTTTAATATCAAATACCTTCTTCAAATAATTGTTTCCTTGTTTAACCGGCTCAGGTTCAGTCTCGGGTTGCTCTAGCTCAGTTTCTACCTCTGCCTCTTGTTCTTGATCTTGTTTAGTTTCTTCTCTTACATCGTCCGCTTGGCTAATGATTTTCTCAAGCATTTCCACAACTTGGCTCATTTTCGGTCGAGATTTAGGATGTTTCATAAGGCATTTGTTTGCCAATGATGCTAAGTTCTGTGCCGACTTTATGTGATACTGTCCTTCAAGCCGTGGATCGATAATTAAGTGAAACTTTTTAGAGTCTGAGACGTAAGGTCTTGCCCAATCTAAGAGCTTTTGTTCATTTCGTGGAAGATTTCTTTCCATTGCTCTCCTTCCGGTGATGAGCTCATATAAAACTACACCGAAGCTCCAAACATCACTCTTAGCAGTTAGCCTGCCCGTTTGTACGTACTCTGGAGCTGCATAACCCACTGTCCCTACAACCTTTAAGGATTCGGAAAGTCAAAAGTGGATACGATAAAAGTTGTAATTAGTAGAGAAGTAGCAAGACATTGTCTGATCCGATTTTGTTCAATCCAGAAAAAAAAAAATCAGCTATGACCATAATTTTACGTCCGCAATGTGGGTTTGGATAGAAAGATATTGTCCATTTTGAGATCTGATCGGGTTAAGACATTCGGTCAACCGGTCAGGTTAGTGTATTGAAAAGTGACCTATCCGTTTGGGGTACAAATCTTATAGAAATACTTCAAAATTCAAATATTAGAAACTAAGTAGGATCTGGTTAACCGTGGTTGTATAAATCAGAACTTGGTTTGGACTTGGACATAGATATGTATCCGAAGTCCTGGTAAGTATAGGATTTGAGTCTAACATACTATTATTAATTGCAGATCCTTGTACGATCCGTTCCTTATCCAATTTTCCACTAAGACACGAGAGTAAGAAAACCTACTGATGTTGAAACATGTCCGAGTCCTTCAGGCGGCCCCTCCCTAGCCAATCCAAAATCCGAGAGCTTTGCATTGAACTCTTCATCTAGCAGAATGTTAGATGCTTTGAAATCTCGAAATATTAGCTGTAACAACAACAAGCACAATTTCAAACAGATTCCCGAATAATCAAGATTTAGCTTAAATGGAAGAAATTTTGATGTAAATTTCACTTTTCAAGTGACAAGCTAAAGAACTATCTAAATTTACGGTAACATAAAAATTACCTTTCAACTGATAATCTAACAAAACTATCTAAATTTACGGCAACATAAAAGCCTAGCTAAAAATAGATTATCAATGCGAAATATCCAACCTTTCGGATTCGAACACGATTAACATAAAAAATTGATACCTGAAAGTTCATTTCTTCGTGAAGGTAGGCCAAACCTCGAGCGGAATCTTGTGCAATTTTTAACCTCGTAAGCCACGGAAGAGAAGTCGATGTACGAGATAGTAAATGGTCCTCTAAGCTTTTATGACGCATTAGCTCGTAAACCAAAAGATGTTGCATCCCTCTTTCATCGTCTTCGGCGCAATAACCGACTAACTTTACGAGATTCGGGTGGTTTACTACACCCAAAAAATTCACTTCATTGATCCATTCTTTATGCCCCTGAACGCTAGAATGAAAGAAATACACAACACTCCATAAGAACACTAACCATTGATCACAATTTTTTTATAAAGAACTTAACTATTCCTATTCCCATTCACATTTTTGCTATTATTTTCTACTAGTTAAAAATTATGTGGCTAGATCCAATAATTTGTATTCAAATTGAGAATAGAACACAAAACTGAATCCAAACTCTATTTTTAGCTACTAATTATATACAAGTGAATAAACATAGGGGTAAAATGGTAAATATATACATAAACAAGCTAAAGAGGGTTTAGCGATTCATGCCTGGAAACCCTGGCGATTCAATTGCTTAACCGCAACATCAATCTTAACATCGACGCCGTCGGTTCCACCACCGTCGACGACACCGCTATAAACGCAACCGAATCCTCCTTCTCCAATCAAAAGCGCTCTGCTAAACCCTCTCGTAGCCGATTTAAGCTCCGCAAACGTGAAAACCCTCAGATCATTGGCTCGTAACCGCTGAGTCAGTAACTCGACAGAGTCACAGAAATCTCTTGAGTCCGAGTCGAACTCGGACCGGCGTGTATCGAGTGCGGCGGTACCGCTGCTACTAGACGCGACGCTGAAGGATCGAGCCCAAGAAACTCTGGACGCCCTGGAAACGGCACCGTCTTCTTCGTCTCCACTTCCTCCTCCTCCGCCTCGTTTCTCTCCGTTTGTGAAATGGAAACACTTCATATCCGCCTCGGAGTTTGAATTTCGATAAACGATAAAATATCCAACAGCGAAATGTTGACGACGAGAAACTAATCAACTATAGTTGTTTACCGGTAGAGTATCGATATCATATCCGAAGATATATTAATATAAAATTAGTGTTGTGTATTTTATAATGGAGAAGCTTTTTGAAGTGTCAGAAATGGGGATTCCTTGTCGTGATGCGATGGTTTAGAGAGAGAAAGAGATCACGAGGGCAAGTGTAGTTTCAGAGATGCACCAGAAGATGGTCCCATCGCATGGATTCAATCAGAGGAGGTACGTACCTTTTCTACTTAAATTTCCTTTGTTTTTGTTCTTATGAGTACTAATTAAGCATACATATTTTATTAAGTTAATAATGAGAATTTATTTGCGTAGAATGGTACAGTAATCTTCGAAAAACAATAATATTATATAATTTTATGATTTTTTTTAAAAAGTTATTTTATTTATATATTTATTATCGGACCTATTATTATTATTTTTTTATGTTTTTTTTTCATTTGTTTATAGAACAATACAATAATATTACTCTATCCGTCCTTTTATATTTGACTTTTAGGGAAACAGATTTGTTCCAATTTAATTAACGTTTCCAAATACCAAAATGGTATTAACTATTTTTATCCCGTCATTTAATTAATTTACTCTATATCTATTATTCATATAAGTTATTTATGGAAATTAGACATTTTTTAAAACTTCAAAACTAATGATGGTCTTTCTTAATTATTGTGCATACACCTAGAACGTCAAAGAATAAAGGACAAAAGGAGTATAAGTGAATATTCATTATTGTACTCGATTTCTTGTTTTTCTTTTGTTTTCGTATGATTTTGATTGTATTTATTTGATTCGAAGTTTGAATTTGGATATCCGTTTAAATAAGTCGATTTGTGTGTTTCGATAAGTGGATTTGTGTGTTTCGAAACAGGTAGCAAGAGATTTGTTATCTTTGTGATTTTTGATATTCTTCTGGTATTACTTTGATTTTATAGTGAAATTGTTGTATTACATTAATGTTTTGATCGATTATAATGTGATTGTGTGTTTAGGAAATTTCGTTCGAGTAAGGATTTAGGATTTAAACGAAGAAGATGAAGTTGGAAGATGCGAAACCGATTTTGCTTTACGTACTGATAGTTGCGAAACATGTTTATTCTTGTGTATTGGTGTATACAAAGCTTGTTTATTACTAGATGCAAAACGTTGGTGTTCTTATATATTGGTAGATGCAGAATCTATTTACTGCTAGCTGAGAAACCTACTTACTGCTAACTGCGAACCTATTTACTGCTAGTTGTGAAACGTTTGTATTCTTTTGTGTTGATGCATGCGAAACATATGTATTCCTTGTACTGATATATGTGATCCATATTTTCTTTATTGTTATGATAGATTCAAAATGTGTTTATTTTTCTGTCTAATGCAGGTACGCGATGTCTAGAAGTCGATTGTGTATTTTTAAACTAAATGACGAACTTGCAATCTCCGATCTTGGTCTGTTGATGATTTTGAAGATATTGTTAATTTTTTTAAGTAGACATGATACATTGGTTTGGGGTAAATTCAGATTAAGATACTATTGTAGTGATCTAGAAAACATTATCTTAGGTTGTGGTGGTGATTTAGTTGCTTTGATATTAGTTGTTGATACTTTGGATGTAGGAATAGATAAAATATACTAGATGTGAAACCTTGAATATTTAATAGGGTAGATGCGGATGCATACTGTATAATTAAAACGATAGATGTGAAACACTTCGTACTTAATAAGATAGATGCAGAACCTAACAATATAAGTAAATTGGTAGATGCGAAACTAGTTATAATCAGTTATTAATAATACATTTTCTATATATTCGTTGCAGCCCTTTTCCCTGTTGCATTTATTATTGTCGGGTCTAAAGATATTGAGAATTGGTTATTATTTTTGAAGATGTTAAAACCCTATTTGTCGGATCAGAAAAACATATTTATTAGTAATCGTCATTTAGGTATTATAAGTGTTGTATCTGTTATATTTCCAGATTGATATCATGCATAATATCTTTATCATGTTTTAAATAATTTGAGGTATTTCTAGATTCACATGCTTAAAATATGAGAGTATGTTGATAGTCGGGATTTGTTTATTCAATATATGGACGAATTTCTTAAACAAGGATGTGATAAAGTTGTTAGTTTTTATGATACTTTACCTCCCAACAAATATGTATGTATTTTTTTTAAAGACAAGAGGTATGATTCCATGGCTTCTACTCTAGTTGAGTCTTTTAACAATCAAATCAAATACTTTTGTGGTTTGCATATACTAGATTTAATTGATAGGATTATAGTTTTACAAATGAGTTAAATTTCAAGACGTTTTGCTGATACTAAACGTTAGACTAGCAATTTATATCATGAATTTGATAAAAAAAAGTTTAAAGCTGATGTCGAAAAGGTCATCCATTGATAGTTCAATCGTATACTCCTCTTTTATATGAAGTGTTTTGTGATTCTCTTATAGTTTTTTATCTTAGTGTACGTAATTGTTGTTGTGGTGCATGGCAACATGATTGTTTCCCATGCTCTTATGTTTTAGTTGTGTTATTTTATATAGATGCAGATACTATGAAATATGTTGAGCCATGTTATTTTGTAAGCTCTTATAAGGTAATATATTCATATGGTATATTTGTACTTACTACTTTTGGTCAAGCATGTACTTCAATAACTTATCTAGATGTACTTCTTCAAGTTTTAAAAAAGAGAGTTGGACGACCTAAGAAGAAACGAATTCCATCTAGGGGAAAATTAAGTATTCGAACTATAATATGTTCCCGTTGTTATAAATCTAGTTATAATAGATGATTATATGTAGACGTTTTGTAAGATCAATGTAGTTTTTGATACCTTTAGTTTTTCTTACTTTCTTTGTCAAAATAAAAATAGATGATGCACACTAGATGCGAAACATTTTATGATAGATGGAATTGATAGATGCAAAACCTTTTATAACAAAAATAGATGGACTTGATAGATACAAAAATAGGCATAAACAAATATATTGATTTGGTAGATGCAGAACGTGTTAGAACAAAATTGATTTGTTTATGATAACTATGAGACATTTTATAACAAAAAACATGGGTTTGATATATGTTAAACCCTTTTTATAACTAAATACATTATATTGTGATAGATGCACAAGCTTGGATAACCAAATAGATTATATTATGATGGATGCCCAACATCGGATAACCAAATACATTGGTTTGGTAGCTGTTAAACTAGGTCATGAATAACTATATTTTTAGTGGTGATAGATGTAAAACCTATGATAAATAAAATATATGGTTTTGATAGATGGGTGAAAAAAAATGAAAGGATATATAAAGATATATACAAACAGATAAATAATAGGATAAATTTCATTATAAAAAAAGAAATATATGGAAAGTTCAATATAACACAAACAAGCTTAAAACAAACTGTAAAAACAGAGTCACTTTAGTCAGACTCAGATTCAGAGTCTTTTTAGTGAGTAACATAGAGAAAAATTCTGGTTATCGAAAACATAAACTTGCAGAAATATAGAAACAACAAAAAGTAAAACAAGACCCTTCCTTCTGATCATTAGTCAGAGTCTTCTTTAGAGTCTTCTCTCTCTAAATCTTGTTCTTCCAAATCTTTTTCTTTGTCTTCCGAATCTTTTTCTTTGTCTTCCGAGTCTCTTTCTTCAGATTGTTCATCTTTATCTTCCTCCTGGCCTTGTTTCCCCTTTCTTTTTAAAAGGACAGTATTAAGATCCTTATTTGGATCCTCGTCATCTTCAGAGAATTCATCTTCAGAATAGTGTTCATTATAAAAATAACATAAACTATCATCAAAATAATATGAAGAGAATTCCTCTTTCATGGTTTGTTTCCAATTTTTGGTTGCTTCATAGGATCGAAAAGGTGATAAATCACTGTAAATAGAGTCATCTGAAGAATAATTTATAGTTTCTATTTTTCAAAACAACAATTTGTTTTGTATAAGAGCTTAAAGTATGAGCTGAACTTTATAATTAAAAAGTTTATAAGGTTAAGAGTTTAGAAGTTAAAATAGTTAAAAGCATCGTCATTAATTATAGCTTGATTGTTAATGATGAAGGTTTGTAGTTATTGCAGAATAATCATGAGTATGTATTTTTGTCAAACTATATAAGTAAATTGATGATGAAAAAATCTGGTTCAGGGGTAAAAGAGAGAATATCCTTTAGTTGGTTGATATTAAATATTTTTGTAGAGATTAGTGAGATAAATGAGATGTATGCTTGTATTTAGTGTTTCTAGAAAAAAGTCAAATCCATTTAATGTTGTTGGTTGGGGTATCTATACTGTTTTTCCATGTTCCATGGGTCGTGCGGGGCAGATCTTGTATTCGGGTCAATCATATGATCCCCCAAGCCCAAGAACTAAGATACTAGGCACATAGCCGAGTCATTGGCCCACTTACGTTACTGTTTATTTGTTTGAATTTTACTTATCCGCCTTCGAAGTAAATTTGAATGGCCAACCGAACAGTTTAAAGGCCGCGACTTTATTATTGGTTTTATGTTACACGTGTTAGTTCCTAATTAGACTTATTAGTCATATTTTATAGGTACAAAACATTTTATTTATATTTCTGATAGATGTGAAACATGGCCACAAAATATACGATAAATGCAAATTTTTTGCATTTATATATATATATATAGTGAGAGTTTTCATACGTTAATAAAATTATTCAACGTAAAAAAAATATTTATTGTAGAAAAATGTACAACAAATATACATGTGTTATAAAATTATATTATTCTTACCGTTACGCTTCCGGATAAGTATGTTACTGGAATAAATTCTCCCGGACAAAGAGAAACTGGTATTTGGAAATTGTGTTGCTTAAGGTAGATATACATATAACCGTCTAATACTTGTGCTGTCAAAAGTGGAAGCTAAGAGTTAGTTTATTTGTGTAATAAGAAGCAACGCAAACAAAGCAAATATAAATTTAACTTTTCCCTTAAAGTCGATTTCATCTTCGTCTATTATCTCCAGCATATTACTAACAAAAATATTAGATCCTACTATCTCTGGAACTGACCATACTGTTGGGTCAGGATTGTTTTCTTCTTTTTGAATCAGAATTAATTTGCAGTATTACTCTATTTCAAGTATGGTTGTTACTTTGTTCGTAAATGACCATCATTTTCTCGTAATTTCCATGTTTAGTAGTTCATAAAAGATTTGATATTGAGAAGGATCCAAATTTAGTTCAAATGAAGGCTCTTCATCAAACTCTTTCTGCAAAAATACAAAACCAGTAAAACTGTAAACTGCAACAATTGCAATTATGATAGATGAAAAAATAGTGAAACTATGATAGATGCAAAACCTAAGGAGATGTGATAGATGAGAAACCAGTGCAACTATGATAGATGAGAAACTAGTGAAGCTACGCTAGATGCGAAACGAGTGCAAATATGATAGATGCAAAGACATTGAGACTATGAAATATGCGAAAACAATGCTATTTTAGAGAATATATGAAAGGTAATTCACTTAGTTGTCTTTTGTGTATATCATTTTCAATCCTTATAATTTCCTTCTCAATAGTTGGGTCTAAGTCACTTAATTGTGGCGTTTCGATTTCTTGGAATCTAAAGACCCGATCCTTTATAAAAAAATAAAATTGCACATTAGATGCAAAATACGTCTAAAAAATAGTTGTGAAACAATAGTATATATAATGAATTCGGAAAGATAGATGCAAAACCATAAACAAGATGATAGCTGCAAAAGAAGTGAAACTTTGATAGATAAGAAACGTTATATTATGCCAAACCACCATGCAAGTATAAGATACAAACATTAAATATATAGATACTGATAATGTTACAATATTTAAGCAAAAAAGAAGAAGATAATACACAACAAAATATATCTCCAAATACGTAGGTTTTTTAAAACAAGTTTTGTTAATTTCGAGTAATCTATATCAACTCTTTGTCCACATTCATAAACATTATTGCTCACTTCAGATTCTTTAGCAACAAATACTTTAGCAACATGTACATCAACATTAGTATATTGATCTTACAATAGTAGTATTATGATCATTTTCTTTGACAACAACAGTAATTTCACGATCTTGTTCTTCCATAACAGCACCATCAACAGGGGGATCATATTTGTTTTTAACCCCAACATCAATAAGAGGAACATGCTTTTTTTAAACAATAATTGTAGATGTAACAAGAGCAACATCAACGGAGGGATCATCTTGCTTTTTAACCCCAACATCAATATGAGTAACATGGTCATTTTCCACATCAACAATAATCTTAGATGTAACAAGAGAAAAATCAATAAGGGAAATATTTTAGTTTTTTTACCCCAACATCAACAAGAGTAACATTCTCTTTTTCAACAATAAAAATACCCTTAAATATAACAACAAGATCAATCCTAACATCAAAAGGATTAACATGCTCATCTTCAACAACAACAATAATAATAGGATTAATGTGCTACTTTTCCACAACAACCGTAATTTTAAGATCATGTTATGCCACACAAACTTCACTTTTCTATTGTGGTGGAGGTGAATCCTAAACTTCCACTACAATATTAGGTGTAGTGTTTGGGTTTTCGACACCAACAACTGGGTTTTCAAAACCAACAATTGTATTTAGGTCTTTGTGGGCAGGAGACTTACTTATATTAGAAGCAAGCTGCTTTACACCGATTTGTTAATCATTCTTTCTAGTATTTATAAAATATGATTTTTTATTCGGTGAGTGTTGGGCTTGATCATTCAATAAGTTCTTTCTTTCATAATTTTTTGGTTGCTTTTTAGTTATTTTTTTAACTCCATCATCTGTGTTTGGGTTCAACATAGACAGTTGAAGTGTCTTTTATAGCTGTACCTTGGTGTCCATCTCTAAATTAGATTTTATTTGTGAAATGATTTTATATTTTTTATTAAGTTTATTTTTTAATTCTTCAATTTATCCTTGAAATCTTCTACATTCGAGTTTATTTTGTTCAATTATGTCTACTATTGATTGGTCAAAGCTCTACTTAGAGATAAGGTCTATTGGTGTTGCGCTGGGGATATTTTGTTAACATTATGTAAAATAATAACCCATGTGAAAGATGCAAAACCTTTTAGAAATATGATGGATGATATATGCACAACCTTAATAAATATAATAGATGTGAAACTTAAATAAACGTGATAGATGCAAAACCTTTTATGAGATTATTCATGATAGATGAAAAACCTTAATAGGTATGATAGATGTGAAACGTGAATTAAAATGATAGATGTGGAACCTTAATAGATATGATAGATATGACACGTGAATTAAAATGATAGATGTGCAACATTTTAGTAAATATGATAGATGTGACACGTAATTAAATATGATGGATATGAATCATATTATAACATTATGGATGATAGATGCAGAACCTTTAGTAAATATGGTACATGTGAAACCTACATGAGTACGATAGATGCGAAATATGATAAAATGTAGATTTTTACCTTTTATTTTTCCAGTAATACTTTTGTTTTCTACTATCAGATGATACATTATGTCAGCATTGCTATTTGGAGACTTCTTTTTTCTTTTCATTTCAGGCCTTCTTAGATTCATAATAATATGTGATACTAAATGTTCTTTTCTTGATATAGGAGCACACATTGTCTGTACCATCTTCTGTTTGTTCAGAGGACCAGTTTATGTTGGTAAAGTTTTCTATTCTATGTTATTTATAGGTTTTATCTTTTGGGTTGAAATATTTATAGTTTTTGTAACTTTTTCGACGTGTTTAAGCAATGTATTGATCTATTGGTATTTCAGTATCACTAGAATAACTTATAACTGAGGCTTGGTTCGTATCCTAATTCAGACCGTCGTCGTCGAGGTTAAATTGTTCAGATTCCTATGATGGAATATCATCATGTTTTCCCTGTTGTGTAACATCCCGTGGAACATCTTGTGTAACAACATTTTTCTACTGAGGAACATCATTATTTTCGTATGGTATTTGTAATTCTCCTCCAAATTATTCTTCTTCTGTTATGTTCAATTCTTCTTTCAGAACCTACAAAATTGTTAAAATGTTAAATTAAAGACATATATTTATGTAAAATGTGAAACCGGTTAAAAAACGATATGTAATGTACATGTTCATCTGCCATCTCTGTTATGACATCAATCAAATTTAATTTTGTTTTCCCTCAATACCCAATCACTTGAAACATCTAGATATCTTGTCTTCAATTTATTCTTTTTAACTTTTAGTTTTTTATTCCATGATGAATGGATATATACTCACGATATTTTAAATACCATTTTATACTAATTAATATTTAAAATACAACACAGTAAAAGAGCCACACATGCAACTAATTTTCCAGATTTATTTTCATGACAAAGTTTTATTGAATTCATCAACTTGTCCTAGATTGCTTAAACCCAATTATAGTTGTTTATTTTGTCTAGGTCATCTATGTAATAAACCACTATATGCTAATACATCTCTAGATTTAGAGAAAACCAAGGTAAAACATGCTAACATTATGAAGAGTATCACAACATCTTTTATTGCCTGTTTTTTAGGTTTCTTTGCCACTTTATTTATAGCTTCCTATAAATATGCAAAAACATTAATTAATGTATAGATAATAGATGAGATATAATTGTAAACTATAATATATGCTAAACCATGACAACTATGATAGTAGCGGAAATATATATTATGTGAAACCTATGCAAATGTGAACTATAGGGTAAAAGGGATAAATGTGGAACCTTTTGCAAATGTTAAACAATGGGCTAAATTGATAGATGTAAAACATATGCTAATGTGAAACAGGGCTAATTGGTAGATATAAAATCTATGCAAATGTGAAAGCAAAGTAAAAATTCTAGATGCAGAACCTATGCAAATGTTAAAATGATAGATGTGTAACGTGAATTAAAATTATAGATATGAAACGTTTATTAAAATTGATAGATTTGAAACCTATGCTAATGTGAAACATGACTAATGTGATAGACATAAAACCTATGCAAATGTGAAAACAGAATAAAAATACTAGATGTGGAACCTATGCAAATGTTAAACTAAGGCAGAAGTGGTAGATGAGAAACCTATGCAAATGTAAAACAGGGAAAAAATAGTAGATGAGAAACTTTTCGTAACTAAATACATTGGTTTGATAGATGCGAAACGTATTATAACAAAATAAATTTTGGTTGTGATAGATGAAAAACTTTTCATAACCAAATACATAGGTTTGATAGATTCTAAACCCGGTCATAACTAAATACATTAGGTTGTGATAGATGCAAAACCTTGGATAAAATAACATGGATTTGATAGATGCTAAAACAGTCATACTCTTCTTAGTGGTTCTTCTTTATAGATGGGTGAAAAAATAACACGAGAAATAAAGATGTTAAGTTTATGAACTTTATAATGAAAATAAATTTAAAAAAAACACAAACTAAAAACAAACAATAAAATAGAGTCTCCTTAGTCAGATCCAGAAGTAGTTTCTTCTTAGTCGAGAAGATACATAAACATTATGGACATCAAAAAGCAAAAGCAGGAACATGCAAAAACATACAAAGAACAAAATGAAAAACAAAGCCTTCATCAAGCTCTTACTTATAGTATTCTTCATCGTCTTTTGATTCTTGTTGGTCAGAATCTTCTTCCTCGTCTTCCTCGTTTTTTTTCCAGACGTTTCTTCCTCCAGCTTTTCATCATCTTCCTTATCTTCAAATACAATACATTTCCTCTTTCTTTTTTAGCTGATATCAATATGATCCTCATTTTGATTCTCCTCATCTTTAGAAAGTTGGAAGCTTACAGGAAAATAATGTTCATAAGAAAAAAAATCTTATATCATTATCAAACGAATATGAAGAAAAATCTTTTGTTTTCGTTTAATTCTAATTTTCCCTTGTTTATGGGGAAAATAAAGTGGGCATAAATCACTATAAATAGAATCATTTGAAGAATAGTTAACTAGAGGTGCCAATTTTCAGAATAACATTTTTAGTATATGAAAGCCTAAAGTATAAACTGAAATTTATAGTTAAAAAGTTTAGAAGCATGTGCATTAATTAGAGCTTGTTTTTTTTGTGAATGTTTGTAGTGATTACACAATAATCATAAGTATATCTATTTTTGTCAAATCGTATAAGTAAATGACCAACCAAGTGTTAGTCATTAATTTAAATTTTGATTTGAAAAAATAAGTGGGAGGATGGTAAATTATATTAATTATAAAATAGAGAACTTATATATATATTAATTGCATGAAGACAAATAATTAGACCAGATGATGCGGAAACTAGCCAACAAAAATAATGAAAAATTAGATAGATGCGAAACTGGACATATAAAATTAATGATATATGCGAAACCTAGCCAACAAAAGTAATTATAGATGTGAAACCCCTTCATTTATATATTTGATAGATGAAAATCTAATTTAACAAAAAGATATGGTAGATGCGAAACCATTGCATATTTATATATATGATAGATGTGAGACTGCATATAGATACATTGTGAGAGACATGATGCGCTTATAAAATAATTCAATGTAAAATATATTGATTGTTAACAAACACTACAATAAACATTTACAATAAAGATTACAAACAAAATATTACAATAAGCATTACAAAATATTGTCCCAAAATCTGTTAGTGTTGTATTCATTAAGAAACATGTAAAACATTTATGATCTTCTTAATGATACAATGTTAGAAGTTTTTTTAAGGTTAAGTCTTCCGCGCATAACATAATATTTAAAGTACTCGCAGACCATTATTCTGAAATCAAGTGTTCCACTTTTTTGTTTAGGAATTTTTTAATGGACATGCTATCTTTATTGTTGATTCTACTGGTAAAATGTTTTTGATTTGGAGGTATTGAATTTGTAAGTTAATAGAAATACAAATAAGTTAAATGAGAGACATATATATGTGGTACAAAAATATATTAGAAGAGAAAAACTTACAATTATTTTTGTACTTCTTTTTGTTAAATGAGGAAGTCTTGGTAATGGGTTTAGATTTACTAGTTGATTCATTTTTTATATTTATTAAAAGTAATGTCCAATTAGGCAATTGTCCGTCGTTGTGCTTGTATTAGAAGTGGAACGAATATGTAACCTTCTGTGAGGCTGTGTAGCTTATTCTCAACATATAGTGTGACATCCGTATTTTGGTTTAACATGTGCTACATTGAAGGAATAATATTTAGAAATATTTTTTTTATTAATTAATATATGTGTTGTAAAAGTATATTATTCTTACCATTATGCTTCCATATACGTATCTTAGTGGAATAAATTCTCACAGACAACACGGAACTGGTATTTGGAAACTATGTTGTTTACGGTAGATATACATATAACCGTCTAATACATGTGCTGTCAAAAAAAGAAGCTAAGAGTCAGTTTCTTTGTGTAATGGGAACAGGACAAACAAAATAAATGTAAGTTTAACTGTTACCTTAGAGTCGATTTCTTTTTCACCTAATATATCCATCATATTACTACCAAAATATTAGATCCTGTTATTTCTAGAATTGCCCATACTATTGGATCTTTTATGTTGCCTCCTTTTTAAATATGTTATAATTTGTAGTATTGCTCTATTTCAATTAATTTTGTAACTTTGTTTGTAAATGGCCACTCTTTTTTGGTAATTTCGACGTCGGAGAGTTCATCAGGGATTTGATATTGAGTAGGATCCAAATATAGTTTAAAAGATGACTATTCATCTAACTCTTTCTGCAAAAATGAAAAAACCAACATATTAGGAACTAGTACAACTATAATAGATGAGAAAATAGTGCAACTATAATAGATGAGAAACCAGTGCAACTATGATAGATGAGAAACTAGTGCAACTATAATAGATGCAAAATGATATATTATGCTAAACGAGGGAAAGTATGATAGATACTAAATTAGTGCAACTATGATAAACGAGAAACCAATGCAACTATGATAGATGAGAAACCAGTGACTATGATAGATGAGAAACCAGTGCAACTATGATAAATGAGAAACCGATAACTATGATAGATAAGAAACCAGTAAAACTATGATATATGAGAAACCCATGCAACTATAATAGATGCAAAATGATATATTATGCTAAACGAGGGAAAGTATGATAGATACTAAATTAGTGCAACTATGATAAACGAGAAACCAATACAACTATGATAGATGAGAAACCAGTGACTATGATAGATGAGAAACCAGTGCAACTATGATAAATGAGAAACCGATAACTATGATAGATAAGAAACCAGTAAAACTATGATATATGAGAAACCCATGCAACTATGATAGATGAGAACTGATATATTATGCTAAACTAGAGCAAGTATGATAGATGCTAAACGAGAGAAACTATGATAGACGAGGAACGATATCATAATAAACCAGGAAAACTATGATAGATGCTGAACTATATTATAAAAAACTAGATGAATGAGAGAAAATTACACTTTTTAGAAAATATTAGAGATGATAAAAAATATTAGAGATTAGATATAAAGATTATAGATGAGAGAAAAGATTAGAGATAAGAGGAAAGATAATTGACTTGTTTATTTCTTGTGTATATCAATTTCAATCTTTATAATTTGCTTCTCAAAAGCTGGATCTAAGTCACTTACTGTTGGTGTTTCAATTTCTTGGACTTCAGTGTATGATCATTTACAAAAAAATTGTACATTAGATGCAAAACAAGGGTAACCACGATGGTTGCGAAATTAAGGTAAATATAATATATTCTAAATGATGGATGTTAAACCATTAACAACTATGTTAGTTTCGAAACTAGTGCAACTTTAATAGATGAGAACCAATATACTATATTAATCCATGCAACTATAAGATATTAGGCATTAAATAAATAAATAAAATGATTATAATATTACAATATTAAGCAAAGAAGAAGATAATACACATGAATATACATATCTAAATACATAGGTATTTTAAAACAGTTTTTGTTAATTTTCAGTTATCTATATCACCTTTTTGTCTACAACAACAGATAATTCAGCAACATTCTGGGTCACTTGTATTGCATTGGAAACCTCATTCTTTTCCTTATAACATTAGCATCATGGACCACATCGACAGTAGTATTATGATCATGTTCTTTGACAACAACAAAAATATTCGGATTCCGTTCTTCAATAACGACATTAGGGGGAACATCTTGGTTTTCAACACAACATTAACAAGAGTGTGAGCATTCATTTATTCAATATCAACATGAGTATGAACGTCTCGTTCTTCAATAACAACATTAACTTTAAGATATTCTCTTTCCACAACAACATTATGTGTAGTGTCTTTGTTTTCAACACTAACATTAGGGTTTTCTTGTGGTGAATGTGGGTCCTTTTTTGCACATAAACAGTGGGACTAACATGATTTTTTTCTATGACAACATCAACAGTAGGACTAACGTGCTCATCTTCTACATCAATAATAACTTTAGGATTATGTTGTTCCACACCAACATCAGGGCTCTCTTATGGTGGAGGTGGATAATGTTCTTCCACAATAATATTAGATGTAGTGTCTGGGTATTCTACACCAACAACATTATTTTCTACACAAACATTAACATTTGTATTCGGGTCCTTATGGGTGGGAGACTTACCTATATTAGAAGCAGTTTGTTGTATACCAATTTTTTTTTATCATTATGTCTTGTATTCGGAATACATGCTTTTTTATTTGGTGATTGTTGGACTTTATCATGTAATTTTGTTTTCCTTTCATAAGTTTTTGGTTTTTTGTTCAGGTATTTTTTTAACTTCATACTGTGTTTGTCTTCAACATAAGCAGTTGAATTGTTTGTTATAGCTCCATCTTCGTGTCAATCTATGCATCATATTCATTTTTTTCATTTCTGAAATGATCTTGTCTTTTTTCAGTGAGTTTGTGTTGTAGTTCTTTATTTTGAAGTTCAAATTGTCTATGTTCAATTTCATTTTTCTCTATTTTATCTACTGTTAATAAATCAATGCTCTAGCTAGAAACAAGCTCTACTAGTGTTGAGACTGAGGATATTTTGTTACCATCTCCAAAATAAAAACCATTTCAAAGATGTGAAACCTTTTATAAAACTGATGGATGATAGATGCGTAATCTTAATGAATATAATAGATATGAAACGTACATAAATATGATAAATGCAAAACCATTTATAAGGTGATAGATGATAGATATGTAACCTTAATAAATATGATAGATGTGAAACGTACATAAAGATAACGTCTTGGTTTAAAGTTTTTGACTTATAGTGGCATATGATGGTTTCTATATTTTAAGCCAAAGATTATATTGACTTCATTGGGTGTAAGGCTTAAAAAAGTTTTCCCCAATTTAGAAGCTTCATTTTCATCATCATATTTTTTTATTATCCCTAAAATTAAATTCTAATTCTTTTTATAAGGCGTTTTTTTCTCAGATCGTATGTTACCTTCAGGATGGAATAAAACAATGTTTTTTCTTCTTCTAGGTGTAAATGGTTTTAATTTTTTCTCATTCATCTGTTTTATCAATGCAAAGAGGCATGATCTAAAGAAACAAGTTTTTGGAGACATTTTTCTTGTAAAAGCAATAAAATGAGAAAAACAAGTCAATTATGATATATGCAAAACTGTATATTATGCGAAACCAATGGAAGTACGATAAGTGATAGATGCAAAACCTATGCAAATGTGAAACCATGATAAATGTGATAGATGCAAAATCTATGTAAATGTGTAACCATGATAAAAGTAATAAATGCAAAACCTATGCAATATGAAACCATGGAAAAAGTGATAAACGCAAAACCTATGAAAATGTGCAACCATGGATAGGTAATAGACACGAAACTAATGCAAATGTAACAAAACTTGGGAACTGTATATGCTAAAAACAAGCCAACTATGATAAATGTTAAGTGATAGATTATGCATGGGCATTTTAACCGGAACCGAAAGAACCGAACCAAACCGAAAGAACTGAACCGAAGCAGATTTGGTTATTTCATAATACCCAAATGGTTCCAGTTTACAATTACCCACGATTCTCGGAACCGAACCAAACCGAAGAACAGTGGGTACTCGTTAGAAGCCGAACCTATGTATTAACTTTTAATTTTGATTTTTTTTGAAAATATAATTAATTTTTTAAATTTAGATTCTCCTAAATCTGTCTTTTATCATTGACCTCTAATTATGTTCTCTTTAATAAATGATAACATATTTAATTAAAAGTGGCGATATATTTACAAACTATTATGCGTATAAACAAAATAATAAAATAACAGAATATCAATCTTTATATAATCTAATAAACTTGATATCATCTCTCAATTTTCTTTATATTATTAATATTATTCTTTAATATATTAATTTTGAATATTTCTTATATTTAGTATTTTTTTCTTACAATCTTACATAATTTTATTGTTTTAAAGTGTAAAAAGATTTCTATATATGTTGATATTGCAGAGCATTTAAAGTATCCAAAACTACCCGATTAGAACCGAGTTAAGTACCCATACCGAACCGAACTAACAAGAACCGAACCAAACCGAACCAAAATTTATTCGGTTCCTAAATGGGTACTAGTTTTAATGAACCGAAAGAACCGAGAACCGAACCGAACAACCGAATGCCCATGCCTATGATAGGTGCTAAACCTGAACAACTATGATAGATGTTAAATGATAGATGCTAAATCAGACCAATATATATGATGAGAAACAATAGTATGCCATGTTCGATAGATAAGAAATTATGGTATTTGTTTTGGAGTAAATATGCAGGGATGCAGAAATCGATCAATAAGTAAATGAAGTATGATGATGAAGTAAGAATATACTTAAAAATGAATAACTAACCGGAAAAAACTAAAACTGATATAATTGAAGAAGACGATGATTACAATAACTAAAAAAATCGAAAAAACCTTACAATAAAACCTTAGTTTTGTTAAAAATAGTAAAATTGGATTGTATTTTCGAAGAAGGAGAAGAAGAAGATGATTCAGACTACAATTTCTTATTTTTTCAACGTATACTTTGATCTAACGTACTTGGAAGCTTTGATCGGAAACTGAATTTGAGTTTGAACAACTTCAATTTCTGTGTTTACTGGTGGTATGGGAGACAAAAATGGAAGTTCTGTAGAGAGAGCGATAGTTTTGCTATTTAGTGTATGTTTTGAAATTAGTATTTATATTACAGGTAATTTTGGATGAAAGTTACTCAATTTGTTAGGCCTTTATCCGTAATAGATTATCAGGATGAGTCCTAAACGGTAACTCTCCATTTAATAAAATATTGATAGTTATCTGTATTTTCTTGATTAAATTAAGGATAACCATTCAAAAATATTTCTTAACTATTTTTATTTCTTCTATTTTGATTTTTTTAAAAGACATATCTTCAAATCATAGTTCTTAAAATTCCACAGGTTTTATTTTTTAAGACGAACAAAATCAGATTTATGAGAGATATTTTTTGATTTTTTAGTTGCATAAGTATGTGTAAGTGGGTTGCATAATAATTGTATAAAAATAATTGTATTACAATTGTGGAATTACGTGTAATGGGTTATGAAAAACCAATTATGTTCCGGTAGAAGTATGCGCGAATGAATTACATAAATAAAAAGAAATAGTTCTCTAAATATGACATTGGTTGTAAAAACAAAATTTTGTCTAGTTGCGGATTACGTGCAAAATAAGTTGCGTAAATTAAGAAAAAATAATTTTCTAAATAATACTTTTATTGTGAAATAAGTTTAGAAAAAGTAATTGTGTCCCAGTTGTAGAATTACGTGTAATTTGCTTGTTAAATTATTCTACAATTGCGTAAGTACGTGTAATTGGGTTGTAAAAATAAGAAACAATATAGAAATTCTCCAAAAATACCACTCATGAATTTCTTTTGTGTGTCTTTAAAAAATATAAATATATATGTTTTTAGAAAAATAATAATTTAATGTTTGAAAAATATGAAGTTTTGAAGGTTGAAAATAACTCATTGTTAAAGTTGTACGTGTTTTGAGTGTTCAGGGATAATGTTTGAAGCATTTATATTGTTGGTGAGTTTTGTAAATTTTAAATTTCAAATGGTTATCGATAATTTTAAGGTTTCATGTATGCTTATTGGTAATTTATCTAAAAAATTGTGTATGTTCAAATATTTATGAGACGTTAAAATAACATTTTATTTTTTTGGTCAATTTTTATATGGATAATTTTTATTCAATTGTTTATAGATGATTTTTAAAATATTTTTATTACACATCACATGTTTTAAGAATTCTAAAATATTGGTAAAAAGACATAGTTTTATTTCTTATTGTTACTGTTATTATTACTGGACCATTGTCCATACTCTAGTAATCACAGTATTATAAATATTTGATACATGAATACAAAAAAGTAAAGACGTGAAAATTTATCGGGCTCATTAACCTTATTTGAAAACGCTATAATTTTTTTTAATCACCAATAACTGTAAAAGATATGTTTATCAATACAAACCACTAAACAATTATTCATCAACTTATCTTTCATTTTGTTTACCTTTCATTTTGTTTCTCAATCTCGTCTTCACAACATTCATTTTCGATAAACTCGGCCAACGAGTGTAGTCGCAACTAGAAGAGTTAAGATTAACTCAACTAAGCAATAAATCAATGGAAATAATTCATGTTTCAACATCCTAGATTTGGAATGTATCGTGATCTTAAAAAATAGAGTATTAAGACATGTTGTTATAAGTCTTATTAATTAAAGTAATCAGAATTTTGAATACCCGATTTACAGATAATAATAGTATATATTATTAAGTCTCATAAAGTATATATAAAATATAGATACTAGTGGGCTAATGTGAATCTTCAGAGAGGAACAATTAGTCTAACGCGTTAGTATTGGTCTCTAAGAGCCTTAATAAAGGTTATGGTGTGCTGCATCAGACTATAATAAATTGTGAAATTTAGAGATTAATTAAGTGAAGATAATATAGATTAAGCAAAAAATAATTAAGAGAGATTATTCAGGGACCACTAGATAATTTAGTAAATTAAATTTAATAAATATTAATATGGTCTAATTTTCCCTAAGTACGGTATCGCTAACATTTGTGTGTTTTCGTCGTTTAACCTTTTGTTCTATTTATGTTCATATATATATATATATATATATATATATATATATATATATATATATATATATATATATATGTACTTCATTGTTATTCCATAAAAAGCATATACTCTTTATTATTCGGGAGTAGAATTGGAGCATCTAGCATGCATGTGGGAGGATCCATCCCCTATAAATTGTTAGAGTCTATATATCAGATCAAGCCTTCGCTGCAGACTCCTTAATCGTTTGACAAGATGCAAACGGTTAGTAGTGTTTATTTCTAATTATGTATATATTGAACATAAGGATTAGATTTATAAGATATCAACGATCCAGAACCCTTACAATTTTATTATTGACAATCGGTATGATAACTCCATATTTAGAGATATATACATATTCGATAGAGTCCCCCCAAAACCACAATCTAACAATTGATTCAGTATGGGAGAAAACCCTCAATTTTGATTTTTTGATTTTTAAATCTTAAGCATGCTAGGTGGTTGAGAATATAGGATAACATATTTATAATTTGATGGTGCCGTTGAGAACACATGATTATCTATATGTGATGTATGTTTAAGTTGCAGGTTCGATTTTAAAACATTCACGAAAAAAATCCTAATCCAAACCCATTTGGGGCCTTGTGAGTTTTTAGAATCATCATGGTTCACCATAATCAAGGATTAGATCACCGCGACAACCCACCTTCAGGTGAAAATTTCACTAAATCAAAATATGAAAGGTCGCTTCATCACAATCACCCTTGATGTGATCGCGACAACCCCTGACCAGTAGTTAAGTTTTTTTTTTGTCTTATTTTGGTTGGTTGCATTAAACCCTTTTCATTACAGCAGCAAACCAATTCAGGACTTAAGGATCATTGATAGTTTATGTATGTTTATATTTAGAATTTTTTAAACAATTATCTATCTTTAATATTACAGTACGTTTCCCCACTCATTTGTATAACATGTTTAAAACAAACACGTTCAGGATTGTTATTTCAATTCTTATGTCATACTTATGTGCAATGTTATATGTTTAATGGTTTATATTTATATAACCTCACATATGTGTGTATTGAGAAGTATCTAGTGATGATGAATGTATGGCCTTCATGATGATATGTGATTATTTATTGCCGTTGGCATTTGAACTCTATAATGCATGGGGTGATGTCTTTCGTGTCCAATTATTATAATTTTAGGTTATGGACTTTGATTAACCTTCATCTTTCTTTAGCTCTATAAGCACTTGATGAGATACTTTACATAACTGAACTAGTTCAAATACTCACAAAGTATTGAGATACAATGGATTAAGGTGTGATATATTAAGATAGGTGATTTAATATTGTGTGTATAAATCATAATGTGAGCAATTTAGATGCCCATTCTCTGGAACTAATTTGCAGATATGTTACACCACATGCGTGGAAATTTTGAGGTGAATCATAAAAATAAAGAGGTTAGAGGTCTCATAGCTTAATGAACGATTTTTATGAGTGTAAGCCGATCCCAACAAAAGACTATCCCACATATATCCTCATGATAAACACTTGTTGCATGAGGTATTCATTGTATTCAATTGCACCATACTTCATGCATAACTATTTTTTTCAGTATTGAATGGTTCATTCAGTTTTCCATGACTTAGTCAAGTACAACCCCAACGAAGACTTGGTTTATTTCAGATATGGTATAAAACATGATAGTTCCAAATATCTTCTATAGTGAACTATGTTGATAAAAAATATATTCGGGGGACTTAATTCTTAAAGAGAGAAGTTAAATCTAGTTAAGGGAGAGAAACTCACAAAATATCATTCTTAAATCATTAATCAATCATCTTTCCCCAAAAGAGGTAGAGTGCTTATATAGAATATTTGTTGGGTCCCACATGTTTAGAGAATTACTAATTGTGGTCCTCTGCTTAGACTTATAATTAATTACAAAATCATCCTTTCACATTATATAGTTGTCATATTCATCCAATAAGGTTTTCTTTATACCAGATTACTTCTTTATTTTTCCAATTTCATCTAATGCCGTAATTTTTCCCTTATCAGAACCAATAATATCTACCTTAAAATACTGAATCCATAGGTAATATATAGCATGTTGGCTCTAATCATCTCCTCTAATTATTATGACGAGTGTAGTACATACAAATTCATAATAACAAGTGTTAGCCTAATAAAATTCAGCACGTGTGTTTAAAATTCAGAAATTATTTTCTTCGTTCATAGTTTTTTTCTATGATTGTTTAGCGAATGAATCTCAGCTAAATAAATCACTTCATGTACCTGTTCTATCTGGAGACAAACTTAAGGATTATAAAAATATATTCAACTCTTTTTGGGACTTAATAACATATATAATTGGCTTAGAGAGGACCAACCACCCACTTCTATGGATATGAGAATTCATGATAAAAAGATGCACTATGAGTGGTGAAAATGTTCTAATCGCTTTAGTTGATATGTCTTATAAAGTGTATTCTACAAGCATTATTAGGCTCCCACACAACCGATATGAAGCCAACCAATGAATTTTTCTCCCATTTAGAAACTATACTTTGTTATGTCTCTACAAGTTGAAATCAAAATCCTGATTGGAACGCTCTTTACCATAAAATATAAAGGCAACAGTAAAGTCCGTGAGCACATCTTTGATATGACCAATATCCATAGAAAATGTAAGGCATTAAATATTGAGGTCCAAAAGGCTGTTGTGGTGTCTTACATTTTTATATATCTCCCTTCGAGATTCAACATCCTCGATACAACTAATGATCACTTATAAAAGAAGTAGGACATGTTCACTCTTATTGCAAATCTAGTGCATGAAAAATAAAAATACACTCAAGGGAATATAGAGACCAATATGGTTAGTGTCGACAAGATAGCTCTTCGAAATGAGAAGAGACATTCATCTATTAAAAATGTACAAAATTTACCTTCAGGATCCGATAAGGAAAATAGATAGCCTAAGAAGGTTGTAGCACGTTTCCATTATAAACACAGATCATTCAAATAGAGATTGTACCAAGTGTAAGACATGGATGACAAAAACAATTAGGCTGTATTTTGTAGTAACTTCATAAGCTAATTTAATTTTGATTTTAAACAACACATGGTGGGTTGATACATTAGCCGTAATTCACGTGTTTATTTCTTTGCAAGACTCAATCCAAAGCATATCTCTCAATGAAGGAAAGTTACAAATTTTCACTACACACGGTGTGACTTGCCCAATTGAAGCCATTTATCAATTTAAATAATTTTAAGTGAGAATATGTTTTATATTTAAGAAATATTTTGTCCGTTCCCTCTTTTATGAAGAATTTTCTATCATTTATTGGAAAAATTCTTATATACTTGTTCTTTTACAAGTGAGAAGTTATAACTCTTTATGAATTGACTAATATCTTATTGATTATAATGATAATTTGTATAAGTGATATTATAAATTATCCAATTACAACTATGCATCACATATATCAGCCTCTAAATTTAGCTTTTTTGTGACACAAACGTTTAAGTCACATCTTTAAAAAAAGAATCAATAAGCTTGTTATTAAAGGTCTATTGAGGCCTTATGATTACACAAGTTTAGTTAAATGTATATGGTGTATCAAAAGAGAATCATACCAAACAAAGAAACTTCAAATTCTCTTGTGCTAAAGACGTCTTAAAGTCAAGCCATACATAAATCTACGACCTATTCCCTACAACTTCATGGAATGACCGAATATACTTCATATATTTTATGGACGAGTTTTCAATATATATTATATTTATATTCACTTCACGAGAAATTATAAGTCATTGACATGTTTAAACCCTTTAAGGCCAAATGTTAAATTACAATATGAAAAAGAAATTAAAGATGTCAGATCCAATCATGGTGGTAAATACTATAAAATTTATGATGGTAATGAAGAACAACGATATAGTCTATTTTATATCTACATTTTAAGAATGTGGGATTGTCTCTTGAGATACCATGTCAGGCTCGCCCACTATGAATGGAATATATGAGCGACGAAACCTTATATTAATGGATAGGGTTAAGAGAATGATTACTTATAAACTATAAACATATTCATTATAAGGGGAATGTATTAAATTTTCAACATATGTCTTTAATAGGCTACCTAATTCAGCAATAACTGAAACACCACACGAACTATTTAGATGGCATAAGCCTAACATTAATAATTGTATGTATGGGGATGTCTATCAGAAATATGTAGTTGTAATTTCATAGGGTACCATATCAATCTATGGGTTACAAATTTTACTCTCTCATTAAATGTTCAATATTTGAAACGGTAATTGTAGTATTATTTTAAATTACAGATCTTGGGCAGAATGATTCGAATAACAACATATTTTTTAAGAAAGAACTGGAACTAATTCATTCAGTCTCTAACATTGATGCTCTGACAACAGTTACTTCACCGATCATCAATGTTATATTAAGAAGTTTAGCTCTTCGTACTCATGTTGCACGCCCATCTTAAGTAGAAAATATTGATGTTATTTCCGATGAACAAATTCAATAACCTCAAAAAATAAAGCAACATAATAAAAATTCCATAACTTCAAATTATGTATCATTCCTTAATGAATATGAAAGAACTTTAAACATTCTGGAAGAAGGCTTAGTCACCTTTCACGATGTTATAAAGAGTCAAAAATCTAAACTCTGGATTGAATCAATGAATAAAGAGTATAAATCAATGCAAGATAAATCAGTTTTGGATATTATCACCTTACTTAAATGAAGAAATTATTCGGTTGCAACTGCTTGTTTAAAACCAAATGTGATGCTTCAAAGAAAGTGGAAATATACAAAGCTCATCTTTTAGGAAAATGATACAATCAAACTGAAGGGATTGACTATTCTTCGCCTTTTTTTAGAATCATCAAAATACTCGTTTAAGACAATCATGGCTCTTGTTTCTCATTTTGACTATGAGCTTCATAAGATGCATGTTAATTCATAAGTTCTCAATGAATATATCGATTAAATGATTTACATGAAGTAACTGAAAATTTGTATTTGAAGACCCAAAGTCGATGACAAGTAAACTAACAAACCTATCTATTTATAGACTCAAATATTCATCTCATTAGTGGTACCAAAAGTTCCAAGACACTTTCACCTCAACTAGTTTTGAGGTAAACCCTATCAAAAATTATGTATATCAATATTATATGTAAATGATATACTTATAGCCACCAACAAACCAGGTTCCTTACATGCTACCAATGAATTTTTTTTTTTCAAAAATAATTGATATAAAAGACCTTGGTGAAGTCTCCTATGTGTTAAGGATCCCTAAAGCCATAAGTATATCCTGGGTCTCTCACAAGAGGTATGAATTGAAAGAATGTTACAGTGTTATGGTATAGATTACAATAAATACATGAATAACTTTATAAAGGAAGATGACAAGTTTTCACTCAATCAGTGGTCAAAGACAGATCCAGACATTCAATTAATGCAGATAATACAATATGCCTCGGAAATTGGTAGTCTCAGGTATGCTCAGGTATAAACCACATCATACATACCATTCATAGTTATAATGATAGGAAGGTATTTGAGCAATATAAGAGTTTCCCTATTAGAATTTTGTGAAGATGGTGCTTTAGTACTTGAAAATACCAAACACTTTAGATTGACATACATCATATTGGATAACTTAGAGATCATACAATATATTGATGCATATGTTTCTGGGTTTGTAGATATTAGAAAGTCTACCACTGTATACACATTCATTATAGAAGGAGACGTCATACTGTGGATGCGTGTAAAACATACTCTTATCACGAACTTCACTAAGGAAGCCGAGTATGTGGCATATTTCACAATATATACTCATGCAATTTGGTTGAGGAACGTTTTACCAATATTGTGTAATATTGAGGGAATTGAAAGACCGTTCCAAATATACTATGATAACAATTTAACTATTATGTTTTCGGGCAAAAAGAACAACTCTAATAAGTTTAAGATATAGACATTAAGTTCCTTATTGTGAAAGTTTAAAGATAGAATTACCAAATAAGAGTAGAGCATATTGAAACAAATTCTATGAATGCATATCCTTTCACCAATGCATTACCCCATTCAGTATTTCATGATCATATAGCTCACATGGGATCCTTAGCTTGTTTAAAAATGGTGGGAGTGTTGTATAGATTTTAATATTTTCAGATTTTAATATTTTCAGATTTTATATTATATTCTTATTATATGCATACGCTTGAGTTATTTCAAATTAATAAGTGCAATGATTCGGTTCATAATTTTACTTTAATTATTAAATTAAACGATCTCAATTGAGTAAAATATGATTAGTTGGAAATTGATATGTGTTGATTACATGGTTGTGTCACACTTACATGTTTCACTCCATGAGAAGTCATGGTCCATTGAGGTGGTAGTTAGCAGTGTCTTTTATTGCAGAACCATTACACATATTACAAGTCATGGTGAAACTTTTTGGTTCATTATTGACTATCATCTGACATAAATAGACATTCATATATTATTTGTGAACTAACAACATTTTATAGTGTACGTTTCAGATGGATACATTTCAGTACACATGGATGATTCAAGTAAGAGATTGTAAAAAAAGTCTAGATTTTAAAATATCTTACCATGTGTAAATAGAGAGTATTTATGTTTGTTGTTATAAATTCAATTAATTAAAGGAACTTGTATTTAGAATATTGGACTGAATTATTATTATTATTATTGATTAAATCTCACGATATTATATATAAAGTATGGATACTAGCCCCCAAGGAGTAGCCGAGTTGGTTGAGTAATGCACACCTCGTGACCAAAGGTCATGAGTTCGATTCCATCTACATGCGCTTTATCGGCTGAACCTGGCTATCGCGTAGGGTTTACCATGCGCGCACTCACTGCGTTGGTTTGCAGGCTATCGCGTAGGGTTTACCATGTGCGCACTCACTGCACTTTGAGCTAATATGCATCTTATGGGAGAAACCCTTAGTCTTAACTCTTTAGACCTAGACTTTAATAGTTTAGTATGAATTATGTTTTTTTACACTAACCGGTACACGGACTATAACAAATTATGAAACTCATAGATTAATTAGGTGAAGATGAAAGATGTTAAGACAAAATTGATTAATAATAATACAAATTATGAAACTCATAGATTAATTAAGTGAGGATAAAAGATGTGACAAAATTGGTTAATAATAATAATTCAAAAATTACATGATAATTTAGTGAATAATATTCAATAAATATAAATAGGATCAATTAACTCTAAATACATTATCGCTAATACTTTTGTTTTCTTGCCGGTTCTGAATTTTTTTGATACGAGACAGCGTCACCTTTGAAAAGTTATATACATAGGAATATAATTTCACCTGATCTAAAAAAACATTTATACTAATTCAGAAAAGACAATCGATTTCAATAGTCGTTGGTATACTTTAAAGTGTCAAAACAGTTGTGCCCAATTAGTTCTCTGGTCGCTGAATACTAGTAGAGCAGTTGAGGTCATTGTTTTAGACCTCATCTCATTTTGGGTTTCAACTTCAAGACTATCATTAATGGTAAGCTTTTACTAGGTAAAAGCAGGCTCATAAAAAAATTCAAAGAAATTACTAAGCAAAGATCTAAAAGGTGATTCAATCATTCTTTACCCATTTATACATGGGTTAATCTTAGGTTTCTAGTTACAACCTTTACCTTTGAGAGTCAGTACATAGGCAACTAACTACACGATATTACTATAACTTTTGAGAAGAAACGGATGATGCATCTTTAAGAGAAAGCGAGTCAGGCATCTCTTTTTAACAGCGACTCTTATCTTATATACACTCTTTAACTACATAGCTGATAACACATCTGCTGAATCTGATAAGAACTCTCATTCGACAGAATGTAGCTCCCCATTTTACCGTTGCTCGTGCACGTCAAGTTCATATTACTCCCCAGCTGGCTCGACTGAACAACACAAACAAAAACATGGCATTTTTTAGTCAGTAACTTCATATTTATACAAGCCATTTTAGGTAATCCGTACCCCCGAAAACTTATGGAGTTTTCGGTAAACTACCAATCAAATTACCCACAAAATACCACCCACCAAACTAACTGCCTGCCTTTCTTTAAAAACATATTGATGTAAATTCTAATAAAAAGCGAAGCAACAAATATCAAATTACCAATAACATAGACCAATTTGGTGGAATTCGAGGCAGGTGTCCGTGGATAGCTAGAATAAACAATTCAGAATGGATACGCCGCAGCCAAGCTCAAACATAAAAAAAAGGCTCGATTTTGAGCTAAAAAATGTATCTCAGTGCTCTACTGGAGCTCGGCGTGGTAAAACTATTTAAATACTCGAATTTTGACGGGGGTAGATAGGATAGAGTTGGAATCACTCCAACAGCGAGCTTCGCGCTCAAGGCTTCACACCTAAGGTTAGAGCTTCACGCTCAAGGTTTCTACACCTAGGGTTCCTTTCACAGGATATGAGTAAGACTCAACTTTTTATTTCTCGAAAGACTGCCTTACATCCTTTATATAGGAGATAATAAGACTCTAAGGCTTGTTGACTTATTAAAAGCATGTAATAAAAAGGTAATAAAGAGCTCCACATAAATGTGACTCTTAAAATTTCTTCAGTTCTTAGTTTCCGTTCTGCATCAAATTTGGCTCAGAAACTATGTTTCTAATTCTCGCAACAATCACGAACCAAAATTAACATGGCGTAAGCTTTAGATATTATATTAAAACCCAATAAATCTATATATATGCCTTGAGCTACTAACGACCAGGTTTGCATCTCAGGTTCGACATAAAATTCGAACTATATATCAGCCTTTGAAGCTCATCGTGAGCAGCTCGATAGAGACCAATTTGGGGCGGGTATTTTCAGGCAGAAAGAAAAACCACTACAAGACTTGTGCCCAAACAGAGGACTGAAAATATAAATCACAACATGTTCCATATAAGTAATTATTCTCTTCTTGTACCGACTTAGTCTTCTTTATTTTACATTTTTATCTGAACTTTACAGGAAAAAGGTATTGGTGATATTGATATATACCTCGCAATAAACCTGTTGTGCTTTGCAGCTCCATAATGGAGTAGGGACGCAACTCAAATAATGGCACCACGTACAGTGATCGTTCATATTTGTTCCTCGAAGAAGAATTACCAAACTAACCACAATCCTGCTCAAATTACACGGCAACACACAATCAGATTCGGCTGTAAACCAAAAGAGGTTGTTTGTTGTCCAGTTTATAAGCTAAAAAACTAGCTTAAAATAAACAGAATGAAAAAGATAGTTCTAAAGTTAAAGTCGCAAATTGTTGGTCCAAACTAGAAAAGATCAACAGTTAAGGTTAAAAAAAGGTATAAAGTGTAAGGAGAACTAAAGAGTACTTTTTTTAATAGTTTTTATGTTGATATTAACATCGTGTATCAAGAAGCTGCTGAAAACATATCGACAAGAAAAAGTCGAACTGCTCCATTTTTCAAGTTTTACCTTTTTAATATCCTATTATGTTACATGCATAATATGCTGACCAGACAACATTTTTGCTTACAAACCTAAAAGCCTAATGGCACCAAACAGTTCCTAAGTCAAGGTGTTAAAATTATTTCATTAAGACACAAACTTACCCAACTGTCACTGAAACCAAAGAGACACCAAAAAGCACGTATTGATATGACTTATATTTTGGTTTCTTCGATGTGGGGTATCCCAAAGGAATATTTTTTGCGCTCATATATCCATATTGGGGACGAATCAAGACTACGAATCCAAGAAGAAAACCGGTAAGAAATCCTCCGATATGCGCAAAGTTGTCTACATGAGGAAGAATTCCGACCGCCAAGTTTATCACAATGATGAGAACCAGAGTCGACAAAGCTGCTAACTACATAAAAACATGTCGAGTTGTAAAATAGTATATTCACTAGTAAATGACATTCGAAAAATAAAATGGAATTTAGAGCTTGTTAATTTCTGATATGACTACTCCTCCAAAAAGACAAGTAATTTAAACTTCAATCGATCGTCATATCTAAGAAACAATATTTCTATCTTTCAGATTTCAGTAAGTTCCTATTTTAGCTATCTATTTGATATTTTGACAATTACAAGTTGACGCAGGAGATTTGTTTCAAACATTGTCCACTTAGCGTTTTCCGGGAAAAGACAAGACATTTGGTTGTCAAAATCTGAACGACAAAAATAGAAAAGAAAGTAAACTTGAATGACATAATTAAATGAAAACAAACATAATGGACAAACGTGTGATAAAAGTTAAACATGGACCAAAATTACCTTCACCCTAAAATCTCCAATTTTTTTCTAAACTTTGAAAGGAAATATTTCTACCTAAATCGGATCATAATTTAAGCCATTTGTTGTACCTTATTTGCATATATGGTCCAATTTGTGATAAGCTCAGAAAGCATGCAACCCAACAAACCGAATAGTGCACCCGAAGCACCAACAGAGATTCCAGTCTGAATAAAAAGAGCGGAGAGCAAACTCCCTCCTAAACCAGATATGACATATAGTAGTCCAATTCGTACTGCAGAAAAATAAATCAAGAGCAATAAAAAATATTACTTTTTCTGAAAAATTGTAGGTTGTTTGATGCATAGAAAAAACCAACTTGTTAAGTTAGACATGAAGTTATAAAGTGAAAATGAAAACTATAAATTGGGAAAAATATGTATAATAAGCCTGTAAAAAGAGTTGGGAAAAAAAGTTAGAATTAAAAAAAGCCAAAATACTAAAATTTAACTTTTGGTTTTATGCATTTTTAAGCCTAGAAAAATTCTTTCTGCTTATAAGCTAAAAAATCAAATGGCACCGAACGACCTATTACTACTACCTAAAACTACTTAGTTGTTACAAATTTTACACAAACATCGCATGATAGTTACTAAAACATGTAGCTTCTAATTGCTTTTCGCTCTACATCACCAATGCCTATATTTCCAAAAGTTCTCAAAAAGTTTGGTAGAAGAATTAGCATGCAAGATATATGATCAGACTCGACTCAAGTAAGAACCAATTGAAGACTATTTTTTCAATCTTTTGTGAGTTTGAAAGAAAACATTTTAGTACTGATTTGCACTTATATTTTCCTCTACGGCAGAGACAAAAAGATTTGGTACATACTGAACCCGAATTCTTGTTCAAGCCGGATTCCAATGAAGACAAGACTTAACATATTGGCAAGTATATGAAAAACTCCAGCATGTAACCATATACATGTAATCAAGCGCCACGGTTGGTGGTCCTGAACCACCTTAGTAACTACTAGAGCTCCCAGTTTTTCCAATCTGAAGACATAAAAGCACTTGTTAGATTAAGTATTAGCCCTTACATATTTGTAATACAACAATACTTAAAATTTAATTCGTATGACATAATAAAAAACTTCTGAGGTGTTTTATGAAACAATATGGCAGATTTATATGCTGGATCCCATTAGTTGAATTTTTAGGGCTTTTGATTTGACTATCTACTATTAGTTGTGTTCGAGAAGAACTAAACATGCATCAAGGGGTTGTTGCCCGCCGACCTTATAAGATAAAAAGGTTAGCTTGAATAGACAAAAGTTAGATTATAGGAAAGCGTCCTAGGTTGTTTTAGCCTTTTAAGGCCTTTTGAACTTATAAGTGGCATCAGCAAACCAAACAATCTTTTTGCTTCTAAGCCTAAAAACGAATAAATCATAATGGCATTAAACAGCACCTAAACTTATGAACAGGCTAAACTAAAATTCCCATCCTACTAAGAAACTAGTTGATCTTTGCTGCCATTATTCGCAACTGACGCACCAACCGGTGACTCTACTCATTGTAAAATTCCATCACATATTATATATGGCAGAAAAAACACATAAACAGCCTTAGTTAAGAAACAATTCTTGCATTTGCTATTCCCTACACGAAATCCGAAAACAATGAATTATAGAACTTATGGATCTTAAAACATTATCATTTCTTCACTAACCATATCAAAGATAAGGCTTTGTTGCTTCTAGCTCCCTATAAATTTGGCTCTTGAAAAACTCCAACATGAATCTACATAACATCAGTACTACTTAACTTAATTCTTAGATGTAAACAACAGAAGAAGAAGAAGAAGAAGAAGAAAACAATTGGTACCAAATTTTAAAATACCCACATTGAATCTCACCCTACAAACTATCATATATCATAGACACTATTACTATTTTTTTTTTATCTCTAGTTCATTGGGGAAAAGAGAGAGTTTAAAGTTTCACTTTTTAATTCTTAAACAATAAAATTGGGATCAAATTCATCATACCCACATTGATATTACTCACAAAAAATGATCAAACAACATAAAGAAAGATTTTTTTTTGTAGAGATGAAAAGATACCCACGTAGCAGAGGAAGGTCCAAGAAGAGGGTTTTCTTTCATTGGTTGAAAAGAAAACCTACCCAAGAAATCAGGAACACAAGACACGGAATTCTTAGGACAATCGTTAACATACATTGTGTAACAAAACAGCACACAGTTCGCAATCACAATCCCAGGCACCAGCCATGAGAACCACCTCTTGAGCGACTTGGAGTCGTTCTGACGTGGCCCGCCCGACCCCTGTGATCTTCTGGGGTTCCCATTATTATCCCGTGGATTGACCACTTTGATTTCTACCTCCGGCCGTCGTTGACCTTCTGTCGGCATAATAGCTGCCGTGAAATTTGACGACTGAGCCGGGAATCAGAATCGGCGATTCGGATCAATTTAGAGAATGCATTGGCGGAAAGAAAGAATTTTATTTTATTTATCTTTTGGGGTTCTAAGAAGCAGAGGGTCAGAAAATAAGAAATCGAAATCTGGGGTTTTATTGTTACCAGTTAAAAAGGTTTAGCTTTTGGGTGTTTGTCTGTTTTTTTGTTGTTGGTTTTGTTTCTAAAGTTGTAATATTTGATTGATCTGTTAGCGGTGGGTTTCACTTTTTTTGAAACGCACGTTTCCACCAAAAGTTTGGTTTTTGATTTTAACACTTAACCTATAAATAAGTAAGATTCATCATTCCTAAACTTATTTTTTATTTTTTTTCATTCGCAAATATTCAAAAGGCTTAGATGTCACTACTAGGATAAATTACAATAAAAACGGGAGGAAATTACTCCTAAATATTTATTTCGACTTCCATATTATCGGCTCATACCCAAAAATAAGATAGTGGGAATCGATATATCAGTTTAAAATGATAGAGAAAAATATCATCTGTAATATTTTTATAGAAGTTATTTGTTATAATTTTTTTTTTAAAAAAATTTATAACTTTCAAACGGTAGTTCGAAAAAATGTCTGCAAGTATAATTGATTTTGTTTTTTTTAAATGAACAAAAATAGTTTTATTAATGATATTTTTTTAGTTTTTTTATTTGTTGGTAAAAAACTCGTATGGTTGATTTTTTAAAGAACTCTCATGATTGATTTTTTTCAAAGAATTCGCATAATTGATTTTTCAAAGAACTCGCATCTCATGATTGATTTTTTTCAAAGAATTCGCATAATTGATTTTTCAAAGAACTCGCATCTCATGATTGATTTTTTTCAAAGAACTCGCATAATTGATTTTTCAAATAACACACATGTTTAATTTTTCAAATAACTCGCATGGTTGATTTTTCAATCATAATAACATTTCATTTTTCAAATAACTCTCCTGATTGATTTTTCAAAGAACTCTCATCTTTTATTTTTCAAATAACTCTCATGATTGATTTTTCAAAGAACTCTCATCTTTTATTTTTCAAATAACTCTCATGATTGATTTTTCAAAGAACTTACATGTTTAAATTTTCAAAAAACTCTCATGGATTTTCAAAGAACTCGTACTTTACTCGTGAAATTTTATTTTTTATAAAAAATTAAAAAAATTATCATCAATGGATCTAGGTTCATCTTAAAGAAAACGATGGTACTTTGAGATATTTTTTCGAACTTCGGTTTGAAAGATATGACCTTTTAAATATAAAATAGAAATAAAAAGTAAAAAGAGATTTTGGTCGGTGACTATGATTAAGTTAGGGTATTTGAGGTATTATTAAGGAATTAGGTGTCGATTGTGATTTATATACATGAGATGAGTATTAAGTAGTAATAAAAACAAAGCTAGGAATTATGTAGAAGTATAATAGTTGAGTAGGTACTTGAAGTGTAATTTTCCTAAAAACTAAGAATTATTCTAGTTTTAGAATATAATTTATATTCTTTCTTGAGATTGGGGTGGAGACGGGTGGGTGGAAATGAATCTTCAAGAAACAGAGTTTTTACTCTGCAAAAAAAAAAGAAAGAAGGATCAACTCCTTGTTGATTTCTTCCTTTCTCCTTCTGTTTTCTGTATTCTTTCTTCACAAGGATTGCTTTTCTTCTTGGGATTGTTGGGTTTCTTGTAGATTTCTCGTCCCTGATTTGGATCTCTCTGTTTTTGGTTCTGTTAGCGTTTGTCATCTTCGAGGTTATGATGGTTATTAATGGCTATGGATCTGAACGTTAATGATTTTCCCCCTCTTAATAATAAAGATGAGAATAGCTCTTCTCCGATCAAGAAATCGTATTCTGATGTTTTGAAAAAGGTTTCAGAGACTCAAGCATTTTCGCCTGATTTTGTTAGAACTTTTGATAATCATAATGTGATCAAATATTCGTCACAAACTAAGTCAATTCTTCAAAAGGAATCAAGATCAACAATTATAGGGAAGTTTAGTCTGGGTATTCCAAAACGTGAGAAGTTTCAGTCTTTTCTTGAGTCGTTCAAATTCAAAGGTTCCTTTTCATATGTTACAATTGATTCAAGACATATTCTTATCGGATTTAGTTTGTTGGAAGATGTAGATAGAATTTGGTCTAAGTGTATTTGGAATGTTGATGGTAAAGTAATGAGAATCATCAAATGGAGTCCTGAAAACAGTAAGAGTTTTGAATGCCCAATCACTCTGCTTTGGGTGAGGTTTGAAAATTTACCAGAATTTTTGTACAACAGAACTATAGTTAAGGATATGACTGATTATTTGGGATTTGTTCATCAAATCGTGGTTCCTAATTTTAATAGGGTCTCAGAAAATTCTTGTTATGCCCTGGTTGAAATCGATGTGTCTAAAGTTTTGAAAAGAAAGTTGTGGATACGATTTGGGGATCAAAAAGGTTGTTGGGTTGGTGTTAGTTTCAAAAATGCTCCATTTTATTGTCACAAATGTCATCATTTGGGGCATAATTATGTGGATTGTAAAAAGATTGCTATTAAAGAGAAGTCTACTGATAAAACTTCTGGTGATGAAAAAGGACAGTCTGTTTCTGTAAAAGAAAGTGTCATAGAGTCTCGAAATCTTGATGTTAATCTTGTTAGCAAGATTTACAGGAGGAAATTGAAATCTATTATCACCTCTAAGGACAATGCTGTTGATTCACAAGCAAATGCTATCCTTACAAGTCCTGAAAAGGAAGTCTTCTCTTCCAAAATAGATCTGAATTTGATATCTGGGCATGGTCATGATCTGATTTCTGTGGATAGAACAAAAAAAGTTGAACTAAAAATAGAGAAGAAAAGATATAATCTCCAAAGATAAATCATAATATCTTATGAAAAATAAAATAATTATTTTATTTTATTTGTTGAGAATTATTGTAACGAAGAACAATTTTATTTTACAAGAATAAAATTTCATAAAAAACTTTTTTTCTTATAAATAAAACTCATAACACTAAACAAAAGACAAACAAAAAGACCAATAAAAAAAGTACAAAAAATATTAATTTTTTTTTCACCTATTCCATCTTTCTATCTTTCTTACTAGAATAACGCTCGTCATGAGCTAATTTTTTTATTCTCGGGTCATAAGACATTGATGTAGCGAAGACTACATATAAACTGGTTTCTTGCTTAGGTATCAAAACTATGCCAAATTGGTACTTAAATTGAACGTCTCGATGAGCCTAACAACTGTAAAAAACGTGACTATGTCACGACAATCCTATTTTACTGTTTTTGGTATTTTATTTTATTTATTTTAAAATAAATATTGTAATTGGTGAATCAAATCTCTGATTGCATTCAGATTTATTTATTTATTTCTAATATCTTTATTGTATTTATTAGAATATTTTATTAGGGTTTTAGATGTCTCATATATATAGGATCTTATACCCTATTTTACCGTGAGACTTTGATGAATAGAAATTGATATTTCTCTCTGAGTCTCTTTTATTCTCTAACTTAGGGTTAGGGTTTCATATCTATTGTTTTCTTATTCTAATCTCCAACCACGCTATCAGTTGGTATCAGAGCCTCAGTTCCCGCTACGGAGTAAGCATGTTTCTGAATTCTGATATCATCTGATTCAAGATAAAAAAGGGAGAACAACATCTATGGTCATGAAGATCTCGAAGATCGTTTGGTATGAGAGGACACACCAAGCGTTTCGATGACGATCATATTAACCGGTTACTGGAAGAGTTTAAATTGGCTACCAATCGTTGGATCAATGAGAAACTTTCTTATCAAGATGATGTCTTATGCTATGAAAAGGTTTTCCAAACAGATTTTTTTCATCAAGTGGACATGGGGTGTTTTTTTCAGGCTATGAAAAGGCTTTCGAAACCAATTTTTATTCATCAACTAGACGACTTCAATGTGACTTCGAATAAGGAACACTCGAGAAGACTTTATCTTATTCCGATAAGGTCAACATTATAATTCCCAATGTAACAATTGAAAAAAAATAAAATAAAATAATCTTGTTGTTGATGGTGATGGTGCTGTGAATTCGAGGACGAATTCTTGTCAATTGGGATGATGTAGCCCAAAAGTCCAAACAAAAACCTTTTTATTTTTTTTATATTCAAATATCTTATATTATTCGAATCAAATCTAATTGTATAAAAAAATTGATTTGATTTTATTATCCTTGTATTATAATTTAGGTTTTTGAGTAGCTCTTATATAAATCCTCATCATATACCTTAAGTTATTTTAAGTTTTTGGAATAATATTTTCTTTATCTTTGAAAATTTCAATATTTGTTACCCTTAGATTAGGGTTTCATCATGTTACCTTAAATTAGGGTTTCATCTATTATTATTTTTCTTCTATTTTCGTCGCGTTATCACATATACAATTGTTATGGATTTTTTTTAAATTTTAATTTTTTATATTTATTTTCGAGTATGAGTAGTGAGCATAATACTTTACCTACAAGTTCAATTGATTGGCAATATATTTAAGTTGAGATCGAGAGGCGAGGCCAACTTGAGATCTATACTATACCACTATGTTGAATAAGTAGTGCGCTACATCCATGATCTTATGAAGTCTTAAATAGGTTCTTAGATTTAATGACTCAATTGTATGATGTATGAGACTAAAAATATAACCATCTATAAAAAAGTTAGTTTATGATGGTAAAAAAATAAAGGTAACATTATAAAAAAGAACATGAATTTAAAAAAATATGTTTAGATTTAATTTAGTTAATTATTATGTAATACACATGATATAATGGTCATATAATTATTTTAGGCTAAAAATCAAAATTAGTGTTGGGAATATGCGGGTCCAGTCCACATATTCCGCCTCTGTATATAAGTAAGAACACAACCGGTCTCGACACTAGTATGATATTGTCCGCTTTGGCACAACCGGTCTCGACACTAGTATGATATTGTCCGTTTTGGCACCCGAAGGCCCTCACGGCTTTGCATTTGGTCCACTACCAAAAGGCCTCATACTAGTTGAGGTATGTTCTTACTTATATACCGCTGATCTTTCCCATGTTTAACCGATGTGGGATGTGGGACTTTGGTCGCCACCCTAACAAATCCTCCTCTCGAACAAAGTACCACTTAGCCTCCTCTCAATTGACTTTCATCCGCCCACTCTAATCATGTTGGAGACTACCTGACCATAGAGGCACTACGGATGTTACTGCTCACCTCCTCTTAGACCACACTGTCTTGTCCCTTAGCGCCACTCCAATCAAGCCACACTGCTTGATGAGCCACGAGCACTCCGAACTAGGATCTCTAGAGCAGATCACCTTGATCATAGGCTACTGGTTCATCATGTTCGACCTCCGAGAATTTCACCACCATCGCGTTCCGTCTGGGCCTGACGCTCTGATACCACGTGTTGGGAATATGCGGGTCCGGTCCGCATATTCCGCCTCTGTATATAAGTAAGAACACAACCGGTCTCGACACTAGTATGATATTGTCCGCTTTGGCACCCGAAGGCCCTCACGGCTTTGCATTTGGTCCACTACCAAAAGGCCTCATACTAGTTGAGGTATGTTCTTACTTATATACCGCTGATCTTTCCCATGTTTAACCGATGTGGGATGTGGGACTTTGGTCGCCACCCTAACAATTAGTCTCCCATGTTTCGCGTTGTATTGAACTAGTCCCTTATGTTCACTTTTGTCTCCCGCTGATCCTTTATGTTTTGAAAATTTACATTATTAGTCCACTACACGTGTGAGTATTAAGTAACTGATATGTAGCAGTCCAAACATCAAAATTTTATCTCATATTGGTCCCCGATAAGTCTGAATAGTGTGATTCTGGAATTAGGGATTTAACAAGAAGACTATATGTTTCTCGAATTAGGATTTCAGGTTTTTGGGAGACCAATAGTGAGAAATGTTTTTTGATGTTTGGGCTGCCACATGTCAGCTTCTCAGTATTGCATGTATGGGAGGACTAATAATGTAAATTTCTAAAATATAGGGGACCAATGGGAGACAAAAGTGAACATATGAGACTAGTTAGATACAAATACAAAACATGGGGGACTAATAGTGATTTTTAGCCGATTATTGTAATATTGATTATTTTAATATTTAATTTACAATATTATCATTTCCATAAAAAAATCTTGATTATTTAGATTATAAATTAAATTTTATTTTTGTTTTATTAATTAGTAGATTTTTATATTAAATTGTGGTTTTAAAATTTAGATTTTTTCTATAAGGTTCGATAATTCCCGAATCTAGTACTCATCAAAACTATAACGAAAATCGTGCATTTTTAATTTCGCATTAAGGTTTTGGCACCGTTACCGGAGAATTAATCTATACCTTTAAATATATTAGTTTGATATAATTGTGTGATAATTTTTTTTTAAAAATAGTTAAAAATAGTTGTTTCCCATTTGATCTAGAGGTATAAAGAACCTTTATGAGAATAAGGAGAGAATTGAAGATGACGAAAGAAAGAATGCAAACAGATCTTCAGATGAGAAATATCATTGATTTTGCTAACCCGTCGTTAATAGGCATGAACATTTTAACCGGAACCGAAAGAACCGAACCAAACTGAACCGAAAGAACCGAACCGAAGTAGATTTTGTTCTTTCATAATACCCGAATGGTTCCAGCTTTTAATTACCCACGATTCTCGGAAACGAACCGTACCGAACCGAAGAACCGTGGGTACCCGTTAGGAACCGAACCTATGTATTAACCCTTAATTTTGAATTGTTTAAAAACAAATTTTCTTTTTCAAAGTTAGATTCCCCTAAATTTGTCTTTTATCATTGATCTCTAATTATGTTCTCTTTAATAAATGATAACATACTTTATTCAAAGCGGCGACATATTTACAAACTATTATGCGTATAAAGAAAATAACAAAATATCAACCTTTATATAATTTAATAAACTTGATATCATCTCTTTATTTTTTTTATATTACTAATATTATTCTTTAGTATATTAATTTTAAATATTTATTATATTTTCTATTTTTTCTCACAATCTAACATAGTTTTATTATTTTAAAGTGTAAAAAGAGTTTTATATACGTTGATATTGCAAATTATTTAAAGTATCCAAAACTACACGATTGGAACCGAGCTAAGTACCCATACCGAACCGAATCGAACCGAACCGAAATTTATTCGGTTCCTAAATGGGTACTAGTTTTGAAGAACCGAAAGAACCGAGAACCGAAAGAACCGAACCGAATCGAACCGAAGAACCGAATGCTCATGCCTAGTCGTTAATGAGGGTTTAGCCCAAACATGAAAATTTTAGAATTTTCAAGTCAAAACCAATAATCGGACATGAAGAATATAGACGTGTTAGTTTAGAATCATAGAGCACGCTTGCAAATTTCATAGGTTCAATTAGGATAGATACACTCTATGTTGGCATATAGAAATTAAAAAACTTGGCCCAACAATACTGAAAATAATTAGAAGCAAGCTAATGCAATCACCCTAAGAATGGGAAGATATATAGGTTAAGAAGTGGAACAATATGATGAAAAACTGAATGTTGAACACGAAAATGAATGAGATGATTGTGGTAAAGTAAATGAAAAATAAACTGACTATACTGGAGGAGAACTTTATCGTGACCAGAATGCTGATAATTGTGATCATGAGTTACTTTTCCACGGCAAATACCTTACTCGTCGCAGCAAAGTCGAGACAAACAAGGAAGAATGTCTTATCCATTAAGTTTTTCATGAACAAGGTGCCGTTAATCGCAACCATGGGTCAGCTGATTGCGATCAGGCCATCTATGATTGCGACCGTGATGAGTTTGACAAAGAAAAAATATCCAATGAATTACTTTGTTGTGACCAAGGTTATAGTGATCATGACAATATCCCGGAGACATCCCATGACCCTTTGATCTCAAAGTATGCATCCCAAATTCACTATCCATTCCAGAAGAAAAAGAAAAACACCTAACAATCAATTTTCCAAATTCTTGGAGATGTTCCACAATCTAAAGATAAATATGCCTTTTGCTGATCTGCTATAAATGACTAAATATGCAAAGTTGCTCAAATATATTCTTTTATATAAAAGGAAAGTCAAAGATTAGAATTAGTTACACAGACAAAAGAATATGATGCGCTAATTCAAAGTCAATTACCACCAAAACTACCAGACCTATGAAGTTTTACAACTCCTTGTAAAATTAATAATTTAACATTTGATAAATGTCTAGGTGATTTCGTTGTTAGCATTAATTTACTGCATTTTTTATCCATATAAAATTAGGGATAAAGGGGATAAAGACTACAATTGTTTTCTCTAGTTAGCTGAGATGGTTTTTTCATATCCAAGTGGCATAATAGAATGTGTATTGATAAAGGTTGAAACGTTTATTGTTCATGTAGATTTTACAGTTTTAGACATGGAGGAAGATACAATTGTTCCTCTTATACTAAAAAGATATTTTCTAGCTACTCGTAGAATTATTATTCATGTCGAGGCTGGGAAATTGATTATATGAGTATAATATGAGTTAGTAAAGTTTAGCATATTGAATGCTTTGAAATTTTCTAAGTATTATAATATTTATTTGATTGATGTGATAGATGAGTTGGCCGATAAATGATGAATTAGTTTCTCAATCTTCTTTAGGAAATTCATTAGTATATGCTAGACTATATGAAAAAAAAGATGGGAAAGAAGAAATTATGGATTGTGAGAACACTTAAAAAATATACCCAATCAACCTATGAAATTTCAAATTCTTGAAATAAAGGATCAGATGAATAAATGTTAATTTTCAAAGCAAGAACTAAAGCCTTTACATTCTCACATGGGTTATGTATACTTGGAGGAATCTGAAAAATTTCATGTGAATATTAATGATTCTTTAACTGATGCAGATAAAAAAGGAATTATTAGGGGTATTAAGACAATTCAATAAAGTAATTGGGTAGATAATAATTGATGTCAGGATTTTTGAATGTAGTGATAATATCTTGAAGTCAAGAAAGAAAAAAATTGATGTTAATATGTTTTTTTATTACGGAAATCATATTTTTACATCTAGGACCTTTGCCATATTTATACTTGGTTACTAAGATTCTATTACTCCCACTAACTACAAAATGGTTATTATTTATATCATGTTCTTAGTGGGTGAAAATCGTTTACCATGTTCTCTTAGTGGCACATAATTTGGTGATACGTGTCTTTTTCTGGTAATTACTATCAGTCATTCCCCTCCCAGTCGGCTGCCACTTTCTTATGAATCTTTCTTTCTTTGGATTATTTTGGTCTTCCGATTATATTCTTACTGAAGGCTTGCTTTGCTATTTTTCGCCATTCATCTGCTCGGTCATTATCTTGTTGTTTACCGATCATACTCTTATTGAGAGATTGCTTTACCGCTTGGTCGGCATTCGCCCGTCCGCTCGCTGTCTTATTGTTTAGCGATCATAATTTGAATGAGGGTTTGCTTTGCTCTTCAGTCCTTTTAGTTTGGTTTCTTGCCCATCTTTTCCTTTGGTCGTTGCATTACTTGATATAGATAAGAGTAAAATAAGATTTCGCAATGAAACATTTTATTAGATGAATGACTTAAAATGTGCTTTGTTAAAAAAACCTATATGCTTCACCAGAAGGGAAAAAAGTGCAAAACTATTTTATATGGCATAGTGGTGAAATTTCAAGTGATTAATGTTCCACGAATATTTTAGTGTGTTATCATCCACGTCTTCTAGTCGATAGGACCTGTGATGTCCTTTGGAGATTACTTTGTATGATTTATCCCAGGAAAAGGACAAATTTTTCACATTATTGTACTGCACTCGCTGGAATTGATAAGGGAAGATTAAAGATCTAAGAAAGTTCAGGGTGTTTTATTGATGAATAAAGTTTCTAAGGAAGAATTTTCAATTATGTAAAGAAAAATGACTAATGTAAAGCAAACAATAGACTCGAGGATAGGACCAGAATTATAAGATTGTTGAGCTTGTGGGACCTAATATTTGTACTATAAATATACCCTCTATTTTTGGGAAAAAAGTGATTGATCAATGATTAAGCAATTATTATATTGATTTTCTCGCTCTAAAAATACATCTTTCTCTTTCTAAAATATAATCTAAGTAATCTGAATAACATTAAAGCTCTCTAAAAATAGTTTTATAGAGAAACCTTCCTCCAAAGATTTCTGGAAAAATCAGTGGCATCGTCTGTGGAAATGATTAGGTACCAGCAATCGTCTTCCAAAAACAAACTAAAGTAAAAAAACATCAGAAATCTGAGGAGATTAAAAAACGAGTAACGATTTGGAAGTTTTAAAAGAATTCGAGGATATCCCAGAGCAAAATAATATGGAAACTGATCAATAGCATAATAATCAGTATGCAGGTGAAGTTTTAGAAGAGTCCATGTTGGTTGCTCGTCAAAATGAATTACTAGAAGAAATTGAAAGGTTAAACTCGGAAAGAGATGCATCGATCGTTGCTTGGAAAATTCGATCTGAAATTCGAAAAGAAGATGAGACAGAAAAAGATGAGCATGCTCATTATCATTGAGTTAGTAAGAAGGATAAGTATCGAAGGCACCATCTTAATTCTCCGAGGAAGAAATTGAAGCCAATGAGCTGCTATGAATCATCTGAGTCAAGTGATTGTTCTGTTTAGGATTCAAGGGAATCTTCGTTGAAAAGGGAGTATCGCAGAAAGAAATATTCTAGAAAGAAATATTCGAAGAAGTATAAGAATGAGCATCGATTAAGTCAGCGAACTAATGAGTTAAAAAGAAAGGATCAAGTATCCGAGGAATATGTTAAGAAAGACAATATGAATGTACAGAATTAGTCAGAGAAGTCAAAATTTTGAATATCGTATAAGTAACCAGTACACGTTGCCTTCCGATGAGGGTCTTTATGCGATGGCTCACGACGGATCAAGAACTAACGGTTACAGAGCTGGTCATAATTGGAGGCCTTTTCCTTTGTCTGCATAAATGCTTTCTGGAAACCTTCTAAAGCACTTTGATTTTTTTAAGCTGGAGAAATTTGATGGGACCCAAGATATAGATAGTCATATTGAGCAATTTTAAAAAATTATGATTAATTTTGATGCTGATAATAAGTTGTTATGCAGGCCTTTTTCTCAGACTTTTAAAGGAGTCGCCTCAAAGTGGTATATAGATTACCGCAGGGTTATATCAAGAACTTCGACATGTTTTGGAATGTGTTCTGTCAGCATTTTGTGGGGAGTAAGAAGTTTCGTGCTAATGGAAATACTATAATATATTGTAGACAAAAGGTTGGGGAGACTTGTACAAATTATACCAACCGTTTTGTTAAGACAAAGAATTATATGGAGTATTGTAAGGCTCTGTGGCATTGGCAGCATGCCGAATGGGACTGTTTCTCGAAATTTTAAAAGATATAGTGGCAAAAAGTCACACAATGACATTCAGAGCTTTACTTGATCACGTTGAGAAGAGGAGTTTAGTGGAAGAAACTCAAGCGTCGGAAAGAGGATCTAGTGATCAGTTGGAACAAAATCAATTTCAAAGATCTATTGTTACTATTCAACCACCTAAAGTTAATCTTCAGTCTAAGGCAGTGGATCAATATCCTTTGAGGTCTACAACTAATCAGCAGACGTATAATACGCAACAAGCGAGTAGGCCTATATCTAACAAGTGGGTCCGACCAGATTACTTCGCAGAACTAACTGAGTTCTTGGCAACTATATTTGAAAATACTCGTGGTCATGTACAAATTCGAAAGCTGTTTCCTATTCAAACTCCAAGGGAAAGTAGAAACTGTAGGTTTTGCAGGTATCACGATGATGTAGGTCATGATACAAAGGAGTGTATTTCTTTAAAGAAAGAAATTCAAGCGTTAATTGAAAATGGGAAGCTGAAAAACTTTGTAAAGAAATATTCTACTAAAAATATGGTGGCTAAAAAAAATCAAAAGAGGAGGAAATTAACTTGGTTATGTCCGAGGAGGTTGATTCTTTTGATACTGCAACAGAGTATCTGAATCCAAAAGAAGGTAGAAATGATATCAACATGGTAGATGAAGTTGTTGCGAAGAAAAAGGTTAGTGATCTATGTGCCTATTTTGAATCCTTAGCAATTTTCGGAGGGGACACCATAGTAGGAAATTCGAACAGTTCTCCAAAAAGGCACATAGTTAGTTTAACTACACAGTTAAAGGTGAGATCTTTAACACATCAATATCAAGCTTCTTCTTCAATAATCTATTTCGAAGACGGTGATATAAGGAATGTAGCAGGCCCGCATGAAGATGTGGTGGTAATTGCAGCTGGGATTGCTGGTGATCATGCACATAGGGTATTAATAGATACATGAAGTTCTGCTAACATTTTATTCATGAGTACTTATAAGAAGATTGTTGATCCACCCATTATCCGACGGTATGATAGAACGATTGTGGGTTTCACAGGAGTAACTACTGAAGTAGTAGGCGAATTTGAAAGTATAGTGGAATTAGGCCGAAGACTTTTTCAGAAAAGAGGATGAAATCTTATTCATTGTTGTAGATGCACCTACATCTTACAACACTATTTTTGGAAGGTCATGGTTATAAAAAATACACGCTGTACTTTCACGGTACATTTATGTCTAAAGTATATCGTAGGGAATAATATGGGGACAATCAGAAGTAGCAAGAAAATTAGGATAAAATTGTCCCCGGATTTAAAGCAAAGACTGGTTGAATATTTGTCATCAAAATTGGATTTATTCGCCTGGTGTTTGGAAGATGTAACTGGTGTCCCCTTGGAATTCATTTGTCATAGGCTGTCAGTTAAGTATAATGTAAGACCGATAATTCAGAAAAGAAGACCTTTTTCCCATGAGAAATCTTAAACGATAATTCCGGAGGTGGAACGTTTAACCAGAGTTGGACATATACGAGAGTCTCGTTATCCGCAGTGGGCTGCAAATCTAATTTTGGTTAAAAACAAAAATGGTAAATGACGAATGTGCGTAGACTTCACAGATTTGAATATAGCTTGTCTAAAATATCTCTTTCCAACTCCACGGATTGATCAGTTGGTGGATTCAACATCAGAGAATCAGCTACTTTCTTTTATGGACGCTTATGCTGGGTATAATCAGATTAATATGTTTCTAGGGGAACGGGGAAGGTACTTCATTTATCACTTAAAGAGGTTTATATTGTTATAAAGTGATGTCGTTTGGTTTAAAAAATACAGGGGAAACTTATCAGCGCTTAGTGAATAAGACCTTCGAAATAAAAATTGGGAGAAACGTAGAGGTATACATTGTTGATATGCTGGTTAAGAGTTCGAAGACGAGAATCATTTTGCTGATCTGGAGGAAACCTTTGCTAATTTGAAAAGTATAAATTTATAATTAAACCCATAGAAGTGTACATTTGGAGTCCGTTCAGGAAAATTCCTTGGGTATATAGTCAGCGAAAAAGGGATTAAGGCAGACCTAGTTGAACTGAAGGCTCTCACATCTATGACTCCTTCACGGAATATAAAAGAAGTACAAATATTGATGGAAATATTGACAGCTTTAAATAGATGCATATCACGTTCATCAGATAAATGTGCTCCTTTTTCCAAGTGTTGAGAAATGCAAGTTGTTTTAACTGTACTACTGAATGTTTGGAGGTTTTCCTCCGAATTAAAGAGTATTTTTCTTCCCCGTAAATTCTCTCTAAACCTTTGTTGGGAGAGAGATTGTTCATTTATTTGGTTATTTCTGATTATGTTGTGTTAATTCGGGATGAAGAAAATGTCCCAGGACCAGTATATTACATTAGTAAGAGCTTGTTGAAATGCAGAGAAATGACAACTGAAATTAGAAAAGTAAGCTATTATGTTAATAATTGCTACTCGAAAAATGCGGCCATATTTTAAGGCTCATTCTATTACAGTTTGAACTTATTTTCCACTAAAAAAATATGCTTTAGAGACTAGATATTTCAGGGAGGATGAAGAAATGGTCAGTTGAATTGGGGATTTTGATATCGAATTTGAACCGAGGAGTGTGATTAAAGCCCAAACTCTAGCATATTTTTTAGTGGAATTTTATTCAGATCGATCGGATATGGATGTGGACAAGGATAATTTCAGGGCCGAATGGGTAATTTGAACTGATAGAGGATCAAGTACATATGCAAATTGAGTTGGGGTTTAGTTGATTTCACCAGAAGGAATATCAATGTTTCAGGCTCTACAGTTTGGATTTAAAGCGACGAATAATGAAGCAGAGTATGAAGCGACATTAGCAGGGTTATGGCTTGCGCAAATTTGTGGAGCTAAAAGAGTTTAATTAATCAGCGAATCATAATTGCTCATTAATCATGCATCTGAACAATCTGAGGCTTGCAAGGATCATTTGGTTAAATATTTGAAAGCGTTAAAAGATTTATCCTTAAGTTTCGAGAGGATAAGTTACGAGCATGTTCAAAGGGAGGAAAATTCGATAGCAGATTCTTTGGCTACAATTGCATATTCTGAGAAATACCCATGGATTATTACTATGGAAAGTCCGCCAATCTGTAAAAAATCGGAACAAATAATTGGAACCATCGGTGCAGATAACCAAACACCTAGTAGCGAAAGTAAAGATTGAAGGCAAGACATGATTAAATTTTTAAAAAATGATGAATTACTAGTTGATCTAAAAGAGTGCGGTTTAAATCTCATGGGTACATTGTTTTGGGGGGTGTATTGTATAAAAGAATCATTTAGTAGGCCTTTGCTTCGGTGTTTGGGAAAAAATGAGTCACAAATTATATTATCAGAACTTCATGATGGGGAAGGATCTGCTTATTGTGGGTATAAATCATTGATAAGAAGAGTATTTTTGGCTGGGTATTATTGGCCTACGGTATCGTCCGATGTAAAGGACTTGGTTAAAAATGTGATGCATGTCAAAGATATGCCAATATAATCCATAAGTCATGAGTTCCCCTGGAAAGCGTATGAGAGGCATTTCCATTTGATCGTTGGGTTACTGACATGGCGGGTCCTCTTCCACTGGCTTCTGGAGGGCGACAGATGATAATAGTGGCAATGGATTATTTTTCAAAATGGGTAGAGGCAGAGCCATTAGTAGGAACAAAAGCTAAAGATGTGATCGGGTTTATTATTTCAAATATTTGTTGCCATTTTGGGGTCCCAATGAAAATTACTACAGATAATGGGCCTCAGTTTGACAACAAAGAGTTAAAGAGCTTCTGTAGTTCGAGAGGGATACAACAGTGTTTTTCAACTCCATTTCACCCACAAGCGAATGGCCAAGTAGAAGATACTAATCGAAAAATTCTTAACGGGTTGAAGAAAAATCTAGAGGGAAAAACTAGGAAATGTCGTCATTATTTACAAGAAGTTCTTTGGGAATATTGAACAACTCCTCGAACAGCAACCTCGGAGTCTCCATTTGCATTATTTTATGGGATGGACGCCATAGTAGCATCTGAGGCAATCTTCCCATCTTTTCGTGTTATGGAATATTCTGAGGGAGCCAATGATGTAAGCAAGGCGGTCGAGATTGATTTTATTGAGGAAAACAGAAGGAGAGCACAAGTTAAAGCATTACATTATCAAATATTGATGAGAAGCAGGTGTGCATCCAAAGTAAGACTAAGATAATTTAAAGTGGGAGATAAAGTATTAAGAAATTTTTTTCTTCATACCAAAGAGAAACATCTTGGGAAGCTAGGTCCTAGTTTGGAAGGCCCTTATGAAGTAACTGAGAAGGTGAAGCTTAGGACATACAAAATTTAAAACAAAGAAGGAAGAAATCTCAAACAACCGTGGAATATAGAACATCTCAAATTGAATTTGGTGTAAATGTAAAAATATAAATAGTTGTTTTTTCTTTATTTTTGTGTAAAACATCGGTGGCATGCTCTTTTCTACCCTGATATGCATAGGAAGGTTTTAATGAGGTGCTATATTAAGCCAATTTATATATATAGGAGTTTTTCTTAAAAACTTGATGATTGGACCTAAAAGGTTTTCCAACAAAAGTTGGTCTACAACGATTATATGTCCGACGAAATTTGGTCTAAAACAGTTATATGTCCGACGAAAATTGGTCTACAACAATTATATGTCCGACAAAAGTTGGTCTACAATGATTATAATGTCCGACGAAAGTTGGCCCATAACTATTATATTCCCAACAAAAGTTGGCTTACAATTATTAAGAATGACTTGAAATTATTCGATGAAGTAAACAAAAAAGATAAAAAACATTATGAGAATTTAGGAGTTTTCTTTGTAAAATTTCCTCAAAACTTTTCTGGAGGACTTCTCTTACAAAATGGCCTCGAAATGTATGAGGACTTTTCTTACAAAATTGCCTCGAAATTTGTGAGGACTTTCAACAAAAATTCCTTAAAGTTTTAGAGGGCTTTTACAAAATACGTCTTTAACTAAGATAACATATTTCATTACTTGGTAGATTCAAATGAGTCATGACCATCAGATTCTGACCTATCACTTTCACTTTCAAATTTACTTTCACTGTCGCTTTGCACTATCCCAGGAGGGAAAAATTTGGGTGGAACATGCTTCCAAAAACTCCCTAAATTGAGATCAGGATAGCATGCATGAATTTCTTGAATTAAGGAACATCTAATAGCCGAGTCTCTCGAATCCAGTTTATCCACATATTTAGCAGCATAACTTTCAACAACATTGAATTTTTCCTTCTCAATATTAGCCAATATGAGCTATTTTTTACTACTCTCTCAAAGTCCTTAAAGAATTTGTTGAAGCCATCTATTGATAAGTTATTAGTATCCTTATAAGTTGCGATGAGTTTATATTTAGTTGCATTTTTCTCCGCGTAAAGTTCCCTTTCATCCTCACAATACTTTTTTAAGGAGCATTATATAGTGTTCTGATGCAAGAAGCTTTTTGAAGATGGTGTCGGCTTGTCATTCAAGGGTATAATGTTCCTTCTTAAGTTCTTCAAGATCTAATCTAAATGAGGAGAGTTGAGACTTGTAATGACTCCTAAGATCTTTGAGATACGTTAGTTGTTTCCCAATGGTCACAGAGGAGTGAAGAATATCTCTGATGCGAAGAGAAAACTCATATGTCATCGGAATCTCAAAGGAACTCGTGGGACACCCTTCCCCAAAATTTTCCAACGGAGGGGAATCAGCTGGTTGAACATCCTCCTGAGAACTTTGAATTTGTAGATGGGGCATTGGAAGCGGATTGAGTTTGGGAAAAAAACGAATTTTCTCTGGAGAGATTTTGGTTGAAACGTCTACCTCTATTTCCGGGTGAGTAGCATTAATAGAAGCCTCTCGAACTTCCTCGAAAATAGTCTTTAATTTTCTCTGTACTTTAGTTTTGGGAGAGGTTTGAACTGGAATTTTAGAAGTTTGAACCGAAAGTTTGGGAAGAGCCACCTTTTTTGCTCTACCAACAGTATCAGTATCCTTTGTTCATGCAGTCTTCCATTTTTGATTACTTTCTCAAAAATTTCTTCCATTTCCGAGGGCACATCTGATTCTTTGTCAAAATGAATCTTAACCCTATCTCTGGTGGGAAGGTAAACGACCACATCTTTCTTATCCAGCCTGTCTAAGACTTTTTATTGAGTAGGGTAGGCCATGAATTCTTCCAATGATAGTCGTTTTGAAGGGTTAAGTCCCCAGAGAGGGCCTTTGGAAAGATTTGTAGGAGTGAAACAAAGTCGAAACATGTTAAACCAATCATTTTTGGCCCACAAACTTAATTGTGAGAAGACATATTTAGCGTGAGAGACACAGTCGGCATACAGCTTGGATATACCTCTTATTGCTGTCTGTAAAAAATATGTTAAGTATAAGAAGAAGGAAGATATAATTTTGATGAGTGAAGTACCATACCTTTGTTGGTCCATTTCAACTTGAGCTTGTGAGGGTTATCGGGAGAATCTTCGGAACCGGTCTCCCAAAGACAAGAGAAGAAGAGGAAAAGCTACTTCCATTTTTGTCCCCCTCTAAGAAATCATTTATTACTTTGTGGCGGTGCCCAAAAGTAAGATAGTAAAAAGGGAAGTAGGGATTCTTCGCTAACCAAGAAAGACCAATCAGCTTCTCCAAGGAAAAAGGGATGCCAAAGATTCTGGAAGCCATAACACATGTCATCAGGGTAAACCACATGTTAGGACCAACTTGGGTGGGGCAGAGGTCGATCTTTAAAAGATATTCGATGAAGAAGGGATCAACTGGATAACGAATTCCCCATCCTAATATCTCGTTGTAAACTATTAGTTTATTGTCTTTAACAAACAAATGGGTTTCTTCGAAGACTGGGAAACGAATAGAAATTGTTGAAGGGATTCCCCAGCGAAGCCTCAGCATTTCTTCTTTGGATGGCTCGAATTACTTGTATGGAATTTTGTGAAGGGTTAGTAGATTTTTGTTATCAACACCTTTCAAGTTATTTTCGAGCAAGGCTTTAATCTTCGGGGGAAGCAAGATATTTTCTTTGGGTTTGTCTTTTTTAAGAGAGACGGTAACATGTGTAGTATTCTCGAGGAGTCTTACAGTAGTAATTTGATCCTTAACTTTGTGACGAAAAACAGAAGGGGAAGCTTCCTCAGAAGTTGATGTATAAATAATTTTTGCGTCGAGAAATGGGAGGATTAGCGACCGTGCTAGTAAGATTGACTAGGGGGTTGAGAACAAATTTCTGGGGGAATGATAGCTATTGAATTCTCAGTGGGAGGCCAAGTAACGTAATAAAATATCTCTGGAGGCTGAGGTTCTGGTTCAACATATAAACCGGCGGCTTTTCTTTCTTCGAATTTTCGGCTGATAGTCAACCACTCCGATATCTGGGAACTTCTTGGCATGCACGATTTTTTCTCTCTCTAGAATGAGTTGCTAGATTTTTATCTCTCTAAAAGTGATGTGGGAGAGGTGTGAGGGAAAAGTGATATTTATAAAAGAAGTGATGGGCCTGAGTTCGCCGAGGCCTAGAGAGTTAGCGAGTTGTTTGCCTATGGGCAAACTGTCCAGTATAAGCATAATGAATGCTTAGGGAGCTGATGCGTCGTCCCTATGATATGTTGCGTAAAATATGGCTTCAACAGATGCTTTAAGGACTGGGGGGATACTGATAACGGAAGATTAAAGATCTAAGAAAGTTGAGGGTGTTTTATTGATAAAAAAATTTTCTTGGAAAGAATTGTCAATTACGTAAAGAAAAATGACTAATTTAAAGCAAAGAATAGACTTAAGGATAGGACAATAAGTATAAGATTGTTGAGCTTATGGGACCTACTATTTGTACTATAAATATACCCTCTCTTTTTGGGAAAAGGGTGATTGATCAATGATTAACAATTATTATATTGACTTTCTCTCTCTAAAAATACGTCTTTCCCTTTCTCAAAATAATCTAAGTAATCTGAATAAAACTAAAGCTCTCTAAAAATAGTTTTATAGAGAAACCTTCCTCCAAAGGTTTATGGAGAGATCAGGAATAATGTTTTCATGACTAGTTCTCCTACCTCGAAAGCTCGAGGTTTCAGTTTCGATTTGAATTGTCTTCTTATTGGGATTTTGTAATGTTTATACTGAACCCTCGCTTGATCGTGTTTCTCTTTGATTAAGTCAATGGATAATTATTGTTCCTCTATGTTGAGCTGTTTTAAGTAATTCACAACCCGGTGGGTGGAAATGATGATTTCGGCAGGGACCTCATATTCAATTCCATACACCATAGAGAAAAGGGTTTCACTTGTAAAAGACCAAAAGGTAGTCTGATATTCCCATTGAACCTCAACTAATATATCATGCCATATTTCCTTGGCCCATTCTAATTTATTATTTTATCTTGTCCATTTTTTTTGATTTGTTACCTCGACTTGACCATTAGCTGGTGAATATTATGGTGTCGAAAGTGTCTATTTAATCATATCTGCTGCTAAAAGCTTTCATGATTAAGTTTTGGAATTGAGGCCCATTACCCGTCATCAATATGCGAGGTATTCTAAATCTTGATATAATCTAATTTTGAAAGAAATCATAAATCTCGTGAGCTCTAGTCGCATTTACACATTTAGTGAAGTAGTAAATATAACTAAGTGTTTCTTTTTGCTTGTAGCCATAGGGAGAGGTCCAACCAGGTCATTTTCTCATTAATAAAAAAGACAAAGTGCAAGGATGATACTCATTGGCTATCTCGGGAGATAACACATATTGGCGAATTGTTAGACAAAATAGCATCCTTGCACAAGTGTTTTTACACCAGTCGCCAGTTTAGGCTAGTAGATTCCTGCTAAAAGGAAACACCTTATCAAGCTTTGATATCCACAATAAGCTACAACAATCACTTCGTGCAGGTCAGTTAATAGGAAAATAACTTCTTCTTGATTGACAAAGCGCAATAGCGACCGCGTGGCGCTTTTTCTATAAAGAACATTGTTGAAGATTTTACACTTAGTAGCTAGTATTTGTAAGGCCTTTGTCTCAGCTTTATATTTATGAAGATTTTGGTCCCTCAAATATAGGAGATATACTCATATCTCCAATCAGTTTTTGCTTCAGTTATTAGGACCTCGACCATAGACAGATTTATGGTTTACGGTGGGATTATCTTGTATAATGACGAACAGACTATCGTTAGAAGCTGTTTTTTTGGCTAATGAAACCGCGGTCGAATTTTCAAGGTGTGGTATTTGCTCATATTCTATTTTATAAAAAAATTCTCTCAATATTTCAACGCCTCTAGGTATTCTCGCATGCTTTCTTGCTTTGCTTTATGCAGTCCCTTTGCTTGTCCGATAAAAAGTTGTGAGTTTGATCGTACTCGTAGACTCTTGGCGCCACAAATATGAGCCAAATTCAAGCCTCCCGGAATAACGTCATACTTTGTTGTATTGTTTGTTACCTTGAAACAAAAATTGAAGGATTTTCTAATCTCGTCTCCAAAAGTCACTTTCAAGACGATTCTTGCTCCCCCACCAGTGGTGTTTGATGCCTCATCGATTTCCATTTTCCAGTCGAGGTGTTCTTATCTGTCTAATTATTTTATGTCCTCATCTTTATTTATACTACTCATGAATTAGTTGATGAAGTCAGCTACCGCTTGACCTTTTATCGTTGTACGTAGTTCATAAATATTTTCGTACTCTTTTGTAATTCAACGGACCACCTAATAAGCCTTCCTGACATCGGTTTTTTGCAACACGTTTCTTAGCGAGAAAGACGTACGTAAGATAATAACATGATTCTGGAAGTATGGTTACATTTTCCTAGTATCCACCACTAGCCTCAAGGCAAGATTTCCAAGTTCAAGTATCTTATTTTGGCATCGAGCAAACCTTTTCTTATGTAATGGATCGACTTATGTATCCCACTATACTCGATTACTAACACCAGTTACTTTAGAATTCAACACATATAAGTAAATATAGAAGGATGTACATGATCCCGGTGCCGAGAGCACCTCTAAATATGCCTTGTGTCTGAAACACATCGTTGCACTCATCTGTCCAAACATATATTTTAGCTCCTTTTAGCACTTAGATTAAATGACGTCTCCTATCTGATATCCTAGCACTTAGATTAAATGAGGTCTCCTATCTGATATCTTGGAGATAGATAAAGTAGGACTAAGGACATAAGACACCTAATTAAACACCGAACTGAATTGAAGAATATCAACATGAATTGTGTTCATGTTACGACAAAACCTAACCAATAATCGGATATATTATTATGTGAAGTGATGGTTTGGTTTAATACAATAAGTTATCATTGTTATTAACTTTTCTAAAATTTAGTTAATTGTACAATAGTATTTAATTGAAGAATATTATAATGAGTTATAAATGAATGGATTTATATATTTTTTTTTAACGTGGTTTAATTTTGTAGTCTAATTAGTTTGGATAATTATATTTTTTTGGATTGTTTCATCATCTAATCTAATGCTCTCGACAAATTATGAAGAAAATCATTGATTTAATAAAACTAAACATTTTCAAGTTTATACGTATTTTTGGATGCAACTTTTTATTCATATATATATATATAAATTAATACATATCTCAATGACTAAATAAAAATAAAAATAAATACCTTTGGCTTATTAAGGAATAGGTAAAGTTCAAATAATTAAGGATATACAAAAATTAAAATAATTTTTTTGTCCTCTTAAATTTTTATTTATAATATATGATTAAAGATTTTTAACTCATTTCATTTACATATTATGAAAAATTAGTAAATTTATTCTTACTTTATACAACACTATATATTTATCATTTTATCATACTTGTTAATTATAATATGGGAAATGACATACTAAGTACCTTTTGGCCAAACCTATTACTATCTAGTACCCAAAAATGGGTTAATGCTCACTTAATACCCATCGCATTAAACATATCCACTTCTAATACCTTATTTTTTTAATACCATAACTATCCTTAATCTAGTATATAAGCTTTATTTTGAGAATTAATGAGTATTTTCAGCCATCAACAATTTTGAATTTTGAATTTTGAACCAACCTCCACTCTCTCTCTTAACCCTCCCAAAACACCAGAACCACCGAGCCACCAGAAAATACCAACCAGATCATCAAAACTAAAAGGCCTCTTCTAGGTATTTGCTTCATATAAAGATTATCATATGTACCCCTATTCTCTCTCTCATCCATGAATGGTCTAGTGAAACCCGAACTTCTTGAAACTCCGAGACTACCTGCTCCGACGACGGCCGTCGAGGACGACACATTTTTCAAGCAGATCGTCCCTGTGATTCATCTAAGCAGCAGTAGTGAGTCTGACTCGAGTGATGACTCGTCCGACGACTCCGACGGAGGTACCAGACTTGGCTTTTTTAGTGGAAGAGGAGTGAAGAGAGTTCAACCAAGCAAAACTACTATGTCTTCTTTCTCCCCTTCCCCCTCCCTCTCCCTCTCCCTCTCTTTAGTTTGCTCATCAGTTATGACTCACCACCGAGTCAAACGAAACGCTATCTCTAGATCAAGGTACATTTCTCAATTCCGATATATACATTCAGCCGAAATCACTTCTGTTTCGGTTATTACTTTATATTCTATCGGATCACGTTATACGATTGTATTTGACATCATTTGCTTGATTTTTTCATCTGGATTTCGATATTATCTGTTAGTGAGGTGAAAGAAATTGAGTTTTGGAAGAAAATTTGATACATCGTAACAACTTGAAGATGATTATGAGTGCTTATGTAATCGGGATTGTTTTGGTTACACGCAAATTGTGGTTTTCTATTTGGTGATCTAGCTTTTGAAGTGCTATAACATGTGATTGATTTTTCTTTGGTGAATCTGATTCTTGAATATTTGGGATCTGTAAGTATGTACTGAATCAGCTTCGTGAAGGTGTTTGGGTTAGTGTTTCTTATTTAGTTTGCGTATTACCGGTTCAAGAGTATCGATTCTTGGCTTCAATAAAAGTACCCAACCTGTCACTACTACGATTCAGGTATAGATTTTATTGTAAGTGTAGATAGTTCTGATTAACAATGTGTGGAATGATGCTTGTTTGATTTTTTGTGGTTCTAAAAGGAATGAATGATTGACAATGTCGTTGTCCCGGTGGCAAGAGTTTATGGTCTGGCTGAGGAGTATGAATATTTGAAAAGCTCGATCGATGGATACTTAACTGGTTTGTTGTTATGCATTACTTGTTCATTAATATTATTCAGTTCTTTAATGAAACTTAAGACGTATTTGGAACACCAGATAGGATAAGTTAATACGATACAAGAGAATTGTCTGATTCCAAGTTGGACTAATTAATCCGCGTAGACAAGATTTAATGACTTGTTAGTATCATTTTGCGTGTTAAATTAGTCTTGCGTCTACACCAAACAGCGAATCTGGACTAATTAGTCACAAACATTACTAAACATAGGACTTGATTAAAGATACAGTCCAGTCCGATCAATCAGATCACAATTTATGTACTAACGATCACTTAAGGAACTGCAACTGGACCTTTTAGCTTTGTTTAAAAACAGGAATGAAATATGAACTTACTGCACAAAACAAAATATTTGTGTTCATGCAGGAAAGGAGCTAGAGATTCTCGCTTTACAAAATATCTGTGTTCATGCAGGAAAGGAGCTAGGTATTAATTCAGCTAGGAGATATTCTTGATCGAGGTAGCTATCTTATCCTTATTGCGATCATTAGATACACAGGCAAAAGCTAAAGGCGCAGCAGTTTTACAAGTTTGTGCTATCAACTATATTACAGACTTCTGAGTACCACCAAACTATTATCGATGATTACTCGAGTCACCAAACTTTTAAATATTAGCTTTATTAATAAGTTTGTAGATCTTCTTTTTTATATAATAAAATTTGCGAGAAAGTTTTTTAATATGACTGTGGTGGCCTAACCTAACACCATTATCCTTTCTTGAATTTTCTCGCAGGTGAGCATCGTCATGGAGCAGATGATGCATTTACTTCATTACTGCGGTTTACCTTTGGAGGATGATGATTTTATTAACTCTGATAGATATGAAGAACACGTTGCTAGATATGAAGGAACACCTTGCTATATATGAAGGGACACATTGCTAGACAGATGCAGCATCAACTCAAAACATATACAATGTTATAGACATTGCTAGATATGAAGGAAGACATTGCTAGTCTCTAATACCCTAACAGGAGGATACTAATATATTGACATTGCTTGTCTAGTAATAGGACGTCATGTGATGCTCCGTTCTGAACTTGTGTTCCCAATTTTTTAGTAACATTTTGATTTTCATAGATAAGTACTCCTTATCTTTCGACTTATATTTTTGTATACTGTTAACATTGATATGTACCGTGTCTATTTGATTGGATGATTCTTATCGTTTATAATGTCTAAATTTATAGATACGCTGAGATTACAACGCTAGATACTCGTTATCTATTTTCAAGACATTGCTAGATATGTGAATTATAGTCTGATGGATACGGAACATCTGCATTAATAGATACTTGAGTATAAATCTGATAGATGCAATATATTGACATTGCTAGATATGCGAATTATAGTCTGATAGATACAGAACATCTGCATTAATAGATACTTGAGTATAAATCTGATAGATACGATATATTGACATTGCTAGATATGTGAATTATAGTCTGATAGATACGGAACATCTGATATTAACATTGCTAGATATGTGCAATATAAGTCTGAGAGATATGAAATATAGACATTGCTAGATGCAACATTATATATTTGCTAGACACGACATATAGACATTGCTAGATACGTGAGTATAAGTCTGATAGATACGACATATAGACATTGCTAGATACGTGATTAATAATATGATAGATACGAAATATAGGCATGGCTAGATACTTGAGTATAAGTCTGATGTATATAGAATATAGACATTGCTAGATACCGAACTTTTTAGTTGCTAGATACGATATATGGACATTGATAGATACTTGACTATAAGTCTGATAGATATGAAATATAGACATTGCTAGATGCAACATGTTTTAGTTTCTAGATACGACATATGGATATTGATAGATACTTGACTATAAGTCTGATAGATATGAAATATAGACATTGCTAGATGCAACACTATATATTTGCTAGACACGACATATAGACATTGCTAGATACGTGAGTATAAGTCTGATAGATACGACATATAGACATTGCTCGATACGTGATTAATAATATGATAGATACGAAATATAAGCATGGCTAGATACTTGAGTATAAGTCTGATGTATATGAAATATAGACATTGCTAGATACCGAACTTTTTAGTTGCTAGATACGATATATGGACATTAATAGATACTTGACTATAAGTCTGATAGATATGAAATATAGACAATGCTAGATGTAACATGTTTTAGTTGCTAGATACGACATATGGACATTGATAGATACTTGACTATAAGTCTGATAGATATGAAATATAGACATTGCTAGATGCAGCACTATATATTTGCTAGACACGACATATAGACATTGCTAGATACGTGAGTATAAGTCTGATAGATACGACATATAGACATTGCTAGATACGTGATTAATAATATGATAGATACGAAATATAGGCATGGCTAGATACTTGAGTATAAGTTCGATAGATATGACGCATATACATTGCTAGATATGAAATATAGACATTGTTAGATGCAGCACTTTTTAGTTGCTAGAAACGACATATGGGCATTGATGGATACTTGAGTATAAGTCTTCTATATATGAAATATAGACATTGCTAGTTGCAGTACTATATATTTGCTAGATACGACATATAGACATTGCTAGATACGTGAGTATAAGTCTGATAGATACGACATATAGACATTGCTAGATACGTGATTAATAGTCCGATATATATGAAATATAGGCATGGCTAGATACTTGAGTATAAGTCCGATAGATATGACACATAGACATTGCTAGATACGTGGTTTTCTGGTTGCGATTGCGGTTGATTTATTTCAGTCGTTAAGGTTCACTTTGCTTTGATAGATTAGTTACCTTTAAATTGCGATTAGTTATCAAAACAGACAGTATCTAATGAGTTTTTACATAAAATAGCCAAACAATATATATACAAATTATGGATATGAATGATCATAATAGATTATTAAAACGTTGATGGTTTTTCTCTTCTACTTTCTTTGCCTTCTTCTTTTCAGCAGCAGGAGCAGCAGCAGCACCACCACCACCAGCAGGCGCAGCAGCAACTGCAACACCACCACCTGATATTAAACAGAAGCCAACTTTGATCATCCTGAAGCAATCAACTCCGTGATATCTTTACCTTTCACTTGGGATAATAGGTGTTCAATTCTATCATCATCGGCATCAGCACCAACTGCAAATTCAATAACAAACGTAAATCTCAACTCATATAACGATTTCACTTCACAAATTGACAACAATAACACCTTGAAAACCAATACACAAATGCTTAAAGGAAGCCAACCAACATAGTAAAAGATCATTTATCTAGACAAAAGCTATAACCTCAATCAAACTCATTCATATATTCATCCATGGCCAATATCATGTAGGAGTCCTATGTTAGATGAAAAGAAATGTTAAAGCCCTAAAATTATATGAAGGGAGAAGCCTTTAATATTTACCTGCAAGTTTCATAGTCCGAACATCAAAAGAATCTATACCCAGCTGTTCAAACCTAAAGATACAGGATGACATGCAAGCAATATAATGATACCATGCAATAAGCTGTTCAAATATTTGCCTACTTGGTGTGTTTTGAGTCTCTGAACAGCTTCATGTCCTTGAAGGCAACCATGTCTACCACAAACTCCATATCCTGGAAGCATACACAAAATCCCTGCAAACATAGCCTCGATGGGTTGATTCAAACATAAACAGCACCAAAACCAGAGTTTTCTTCAATGGCTACTCATCTTCCCACTTCAGTAAAGGAAAATGGAATTCTGGGGAGATGTGATGATCAGACACAACCTATAAGGAACGAGACCCAGCTTCCTTCCTATCCATTGATGATGAAAACTCTTGAGTCGGTTATATCAGAAATGAAAACACCTGTTCTATACCTCAACATAAGCAAGATGACCGCTTACAAACAAGACGGTCACCCCTCAACCTACCGTCAACACCAGCCCCAGAGCAGGCAAGGGAAGGTACAGGACTGCAGTCACTGGTGTCTCCCTGGTGTACCTGATTCTTGGAACGAATTGCTTTATGCCACTTTGCTTGTATCCCGCCATGCTCTTGCCTGATTATAATTACTTAGGTAAGTGACTGATGTAGGGATTTTGTAACACTTTATGTATAATAAAATCATCTGTACAAGTTGTTGATTTTTTCTTTCAAACTTCGAATTTCAAAAATAAAAATAAATAAGAATATCACATAAACCGTAGCTACACCTTTTAACATTATCAATTACAGATTAATGCCAAGAAATCAAGCAGACTGCTGCTAACTAGTAAAACAAGTCGCAAACTTAGTCAAAATTCCGGCGAAAACATAAACAGAAGCAATGACGTCGAACGTACCTTCTAATGACGCCGGTGGCTGGTCGACGGCTGCAAGCCCAATGTGGTGATCGGTTTCTCGGTGACTATTACCGTCGCGGTGACGTTTATGCTCGACGAAATATGAACTGCTCTATAGAACGGATGAAAGTCGACGGAATGGTTAGGGTTCAAGGGTGGCTTTTGGATTTGCTTTTGCTTTCGTGTTTCTCTCTCTTCAAATTTATAAATGTGAAAATAGAGAGAATTGAAACCCAAAAGTAAGATTAGAAGGTGCAAAAAATGGGTTTCAACCAAAAATCCCCCTTTTATACCATATAGGGTATTTTTGTCCACAATATGACTTTAGGTATTTTATGAAACTAGTCTAAAAACGAGTACCATTTTGGTATTTGATACTTGAGTAGGTATTTATGGGTAGTATCCTCTTATAATATTTATTATAGCTCACACTATTAAATAAATAAATGCAGAATAATTTGATCAGAGATATTTATTATTTATTTTATTATATTTTATATAAATTTAATTATTTATTTGAATTAATAATTAATAAAATACTATCATATTATTTATTTTTATCTCGTATAAATATTTTGAAAAATAATTATTAAAAAATGAGGTGAAAAAAATAAACATATAACAAATCGACTAAAAAAGTTAAAACTAAAAAATTAAAAAAGAGTAAAAATATATAATAAACATGAATATTATAATTAAAATCACGTTTACAATTTTTCTGGTGTGGAAAATAATCGTCTGAGGGTAGGCTAGTAATTTTAAGTGGAGTTTCAAGGTGGTGTAAGGATGTTTAACGGTGGTGTAAGGGTGTTTAACGGTGGTGTAAGGGTGTTTCAAGGTTGAGAGATAATTAAGCAGCTTGGTAGCAGTTAATTTTTCTTACCCATAGTTAATGCTGGTGGTTGGGTATTTATAGTGTGATGTTTGGGCCCTTATGGGCTTTCGGGTCAAGTTTAATGGACCCGGGTCATGTTTAAAGACCCATGAGTTCTAAGCAGGAGGACAGGTAGCTTAGTCAGGAAGTGTTTAGGTTTTTTAGTACTTTAGTCATAGTTCGAACAGCCTTAAGTTCACAGTGTTCGAAGTGATCTGTCCGGTCCAAATCATCTGTCTGGTTTATGTCCTTAGTGCCTGTCTGGTTTTCGGAGGGTTTTAGACTGATTTACCCTTCCGGGGAGTATCCTGAATTCGGACTCATTAGGAGCCCCTTTTTTAGGTGTTTGAGCAAGTGTCCTTGTCAAAGAACTGAAAAACAGTCGGATTGTACGAAGTGGTTCTTAATTCGGAGAGAGTTGTGGGTATATCCGGACAGATCAAACTTTACGAATTCCAAACGGTTTTTGTCAGAGTTAGTGGGACACGTGTCGCATTCTGATTGGCCATTCCAGCCGTTTTTTCACCTTGAATTTCGCACCATCTTCTTTTACAAGTAACCTCTTTAATTGCCAATAATGACACCAGCGCCGTCTTTTAATCATTACCCAACTTTTCGGATTCTCCTAGGAATCAGCTCCTTTTTTCACATTTACTTATAAATTCTCATTCATTTTTCATTGTTTCACTATCTCTCTCAAATTTTACTCTGCAATTTCACCCAGAGCTTTATCTCTCTAGAACAAAAACTTCCTTGGCTGTTTTATGTTTACAGCAAGAACATCATTGATCAAAGGCGGTTGGCTCAACCTTTCGGAGTTGGAGAAAGCACAAAGGGTCGAGAAGGAGAAACGACTAGCAGCAGGGCTACCATCGTCGCCTGTTGAGAAACCAGCCTCCTATGTTGCAGAATCTGATAGAGGCTCATCCTCTTCCAAAGGTACCAAGCCTAAAAATCTCTTTCAATCCACCCTTTCTCCCATAGTATCTGGCTCCTCAGTTCAGGAGTCAATCCCTGCTGTTGAACCGGGAGTCACCGCTACAAGCGTCAAGAAAAAATCATCTTTTATTGCCATGGGGTCTGACTCTGACCATTCCCCGGAGAAGTTAGTCATCAAAAGGCCAAGCCGGTTAGTCAAGGGGCTAACCTCTAAAAATACCCCCTCGAAATCGGGGGCAAAAAACAGTGAATCTGGGTCTGGGGCACCCATTAGAGCTCCCCGGGAGAGGCCGTCCGGTCCGGAGGCCAGCAGCCCAGTACCCCCCAAAGAATCTTCTGCCTCAGAAACTCAACTTGAGGTGAGAAGTCAAATGAATACGGGCAGTCAACAGTCCGGAGGGCCAGCTATGTCAAGCTTCAATCCTCCCCGGACTACTTCTACAGAAGCTCCCCCAACAATTATGGAGGAGAGAATGGAGGACTCCACTGAGGAGGTCCGATTTGAGTCCGAGTCCTCCGGACAGGCTGATACCGCTATTGCTGTTGCCAAGAAGGGCAAGGAAAACTTATATCTGAGGCATCCAGACCTGCCGGAGAGCCTTGAAGGGAGAGTGGGGCCATGCTTTCATAAAGTTGAGCTCAAGTACCTCTTGGCCTTGCAGAAGACCAAGTATGCATTTATCCATACCTCTGATCTGGGTAGAATGCGCACAAAGTGGGGGATCCCTGAGAACGTAAAAATAAGGATTCCCATCGATCAGGAGACCATGAAATAGTCTTCTTTACGGAACTATTTAACTGGGGACTCAGGTTCCCACTAGACCCGGAGATCGTGCGCTACTTCCACCTGGTCAAGCTCTGCCCAACACAGCTAAGCCCCAATGGTTGGTTCACCTTGATGTCATGCATTATAGCATCTAGGTTATCAGGGATCCCTCTTCCAATGGAAGAGTTCGCTGCAGTGGCCAACCTGTGCAAGCATCATCAGTTCCCCTTCTACCATTTCAACATGGGGAACGATCTCAAAGCTGTTGATGATCTCCTGGAGTCGGAGAGCAAATGGAGGAGCCAATTCTTGTTTGTTAGTGGCTCATGGGAAAACGGCAAGAAAATCAAGGCCGGAGAGAATCCAAGCCTTCTCAGGAGTAGATGGAGGAGTGACCGTAAGTTTTTTACTTTAAGTTTCTGTTCGAATCTTTTTTTTTTTTAAGTTAAGTTTGTACTAACCAATTTCTCTTTTGTTTTAATAGAGCTGCCAAAGGAGTTCGGGGACTACCTGAAGGCCGGACAGACTACTTGTGGAAAAATCAATGCATGGGCTGCAGAGAACTGGGAGAACCGATTCCACAAGGCCTTCACCACTGGAAACCTAGCAAGGTCCCACCTGTGGAACACAACAGGTCAGAGAGACCTAACTTGGGAGGAGCTCGCCACCCAGCCTGATGAAGACATTGTGCTGAGAAGGTCCCACGAGCTGGATGGGACACTCTACCTGCCTGCCCGGGCCAAAGCCCCAAGCAAAATGAAGGGCAGAAGAAAAGGCAAGAAGGTGGCAGGTGATACTGAGAAGGAGGCCCCAACAGATCTAGAGGGGCCAACATAAGTTCAAATTGATGCAGCCCTTTTACAAGTGGTGTAGCAGGAGAGCGAAAAGCAGGAAGTGAACCTCCCAAAACCTCCAAGGGCATCCAAGAGGACTCGCAAGCAAGCAAGTGAAGGTGATGATATGGAAGCCAAGAAGAAAAAGACTTCCCAAGGAGATGAGCTTGCTCTCCGGGATCCGGAGCCCTCTTTCCCTACTGACCCGACACTGGCCGAAGAGATCCCAAGGGACTTTCAAGAAGAGATTCCAAGGGAATTCCATACTGATGAGGTTGAGAGGGGAGAGCTTAATTTAGATGAAGTGGACATCACCGGTCTGGGTGGGCTTGGTGAATATTTCCTTGGCCTTCTTAGAGACGAGTTTGCAGGGCCCTACATCCCTCCGAGTAGCTCCAATACTGTCAATTTTAACGGTAAGACTTTCATGGTTTCTAGTGAGAATGACACTATAGCCCACTCTCTACTTAGTAATGTGCAGCCAGTTCTCACATTGGAGAGGCAAGTCCGGAGTCAGGCAGACACTATCAAAGATCTCAAGTCTGATAAGGAAAAGCTGTCCGAAGACCTCCGCACTGCCACCACCAATGCTGACTTGCTTAAGGAAGCAAATGAGGAGCTGAAGAAGAAGCAAAATGAAAGCAACACAAAAGTTGCCACCCTAGAAGAAACCATAAAAGATCTTCAGGATAAGCTGTCCGGAATGGAGAAGGACCTGACAACCTCATGGGGAGAAACTGCAGCAAAGGAGAAGCTCATCACCAACCTGACCACTGACAAGATCGCTTTAGAAAATGCAGTGACTCAGGCTGCTGAAGAAAAGGCTGCTTTGGTGAGGGACCAAGAGGCCACAATCAAGGCCAAGGTCAACGCCTATGCCAGGGAGATGATACAAAGCGAGGAGCTAATGATTCAAAGGGTGAAGTCTGATATGGTTCTCCTATTTCACGAAAAAATCCTGAAAAGGAGACTGGGGGGCTTATGGCGCTATGTGGATGATGATGACCTTCCATATTATACTATGGTTGACGAGGGATATTCCAGTAAGTCCTCATCTGATAATGAAGAGGAAACCGGAGAGAGCCCAGGTGAAGAAGAGATTGATCCCAAGGGTAAAAAGATAGTCGAAGAGAAGAGCGACATCAAGGGCAAGAAAGCAGATGAGGGCGAGCCATCTTCAAAGGCCCAACCTTAATTTGTAATTTATTCTGTTTATCTTTCATTCAAACTAAAGTCCTTGGAAGGCCAAGGCACTCTTTTTGTGATGGTGTCCGTATTATTCGGACAGATTTTTTGTGCTGTATCTTAACTTGTTCAAAAGTCCTTGGAAGGCCAAGGAAATTTTAAGTTTGTTGAATGAATGTTTTTATTTTGTTCAACCATCATCTTCTTTTATTATTTGTTTTTGTTTAAATAGCTGGAGTTTAAGTAGCTTTATTGCATTGTGAGAGTATTAAAACTCTTCGGCTAGAATTTAAATAGCCCCTAGATCTTTCAGTCCGGGTAGTATGACAAGGGATAGAATTATGAAAATACTTAGAAAAATTTGAAGAAGGCATCAAATTTTATTGAAAGCTCTCTGTGCCACCGAAGAGGGGAAGGTATGCCCCCAAATATTTACATGGATGTTTAAACAAGTAAATATTTACACAAGTGTTATTCCAAATACATTCGAAGGTGCTCAATATTCCAAGGGTGAGTTAAAACCCTGCCATCTTTGTCTTCCAACCAATAAGTCCCAGGCTTGATTCTTTCAACTACAGTATACGGACCCTCCCAGGTTGGGGCCAACTTTCCGAAGAGCTTTTCCTTAGTATGCAAGAAGACCTTCATTAATACTTTATCCCCTGATTGGAAATCTCTTCTTTTAACCTTAGAAGCAAACCTGCTTCTCATCAAGCCCTGATAGTGTGCCACTCTAAGATGAGCTTTAACCCGTCTTTCTTCTATCAAATCAAGTTGATTTCTAATTGCCATTTCATTAGCGTGCCCGGAGAAGTTGTGAATACGAAAGGAAGGGAGTGTTTTCTCTATGGGAGCTACTGCATCCATTCCATAGACCAAGGCAAAAGGAGACTCTTGTGTTGCAGCCCCAGGTGTTGTCCGGTAGGCCCACAAGACTTATTGTAGATAACTAGGCCAATTCCCAGCAGCCCCTTCCAAATTTTTCTTGAACCCGGACAGTATAGTTCTATTAGCCACTTCAACCTGCTCGTTGGCTTGTGGGTGGAAAGGTGAAGAAAAGTAGTGCTGTATACCCCTTGAGGCACAGAAGCTTTCCATTTCTCTATTGTCAAACTGTGGCCCATTGTCTGTTGTTATCCTCTGTGGGACAGCAAATCTGCAACATATGTTGGACAGAATAAATTTTATGATAGCTTTTGATGTTGTCCCTGCCAGGGGGCTGCTTCTATCTACTTCGAGAAGTAGTCAATGGCCACAATTATATTTTTACGCCCTCCGGACGCCACAGGGAGAGGCCCAACTAAGTCCAATCCCCATCGAGCAAAAGGGATGGGCTCAGAAATTGACTCCAAGGGAATGGCTGGTACATGAATTTCATTGCTGTACCTCTGGCATGGGTCACACCTTCTTACCAGCTCCTTAGCATCTTTCATGATTGATGGCCAATAGTATCCGGAGAGTAACACTCTTCTTGTTAAAGCTCTGAATCCACAATGGGCTGATCCCTCACCATCATGCAATTCGGAGAGGACCATCCGTGACTCATTATCCCCTAAACAGCGCAGGAGAGGTTTACTATAGGATTTTTTGTACAACACTTCTCTCAATATAATGAAACCACGAGCCTTGTGTTTCAATGTTCTGGCTTGTGACTTATCTGAGGGCATAATACCATCAGACAGATATTGTATGAGAGGAGATCTCCAGTCTTGAGGCCGGCTCACTTGTATTTCAAAAACCTCCTCTTTTCCACCCTCACTGAGTTGAATAGAAGGGCTTTCAAGCACATGGATCCATGGGTAGGACTCCGTATATGCTATTGTTGCCAATGAGTTTGCTAGCTCATTTTCTGCCCGGGGAATATGCTCATAGATAACAGCTTTAAACTTTAACGCTTCATTTTTGAGGAGGAGTAAATATTTTACCAACTGCTCCTTTCTAGCCTCAGATTGGCCTAAGGCATGGTGGACAAGTAACTGGGAGTCACTCAGTAGCTTGACCCTTTTAGCCCCACAGATGTGGGCCAATTTCAACCCAGCTATAGCTGCTTAGTATTCGGGCTCGTTATTAGACGCCCTGAAAGCAAAATAAATAGCTTGGTACATGCTGTCCCCATATGGGGAAGTGAGACATATTCCTGCTCCACATCCCATGGTGCTAGACCCTCCGTCTGTTCGGACAATCCACACTTTCTTGTCTTTTGAATCAGTAGGTTGCTCTGAATCCCTATCGGAGTGGAATTCAACCAGAAAATCAGCCACAGCTTGGGCTTTTACTGCTGTTCGGGGGGCAAAGTCTATGTCGAAGTCCCCCAATTCCACTGACCACTTCGTCATTCTGCTTGAAATGTCTGCTTTTTGAAGGACATTCTTTAAGGGGAAAGATGTCCGGACGACGATAGGATGAGCCTGGAAGTAAGGCCTCATTTTTCTTGCAGCTATCACCAGAGCTAATGCCAGTTTTTTGAGTTTCAAGTAACGCCTCTCAGCATCAATCAAGCTTTTGCTGATGTAGTACACTGGGTAGGGACAACCATCGACCTCTCTTACCAACACAGCACTGATGGCACAACTTGAAACGGCCAGATACACAATTAGGGTCTCCCCGTCAACTGGTTTGAACAAAGTTTTAGGAGAGGAGAGATGTTTCTTGATTTCATTGAATGCCTCACCACACTGTGGGGTCCATTCGAAACCCTTTGCACCCTTCAAAGTCTGAAAGAATGGAGCACACCTGTCCGAAGACCTGGAGATGAATCTGTTTAAGGCAGCCAATCTCCCCGTTAATCGTTGTACTTATTTAATGTTTCGAGGAGGCTCCATCTGGAATAAGGCATTGAGTTGGTCCGGGTCGGGCTGTATTCCATGCTCACTTATAATATACCCTAAGAACTTCCCGGACTGTACTCCAAACACACACTTTTCAGGGTTTAGTTTTAAATTCACTTGCCAAGTTGGCAAAAGTTTCTTGGAGATCGGACAAGTGCAACTGCTCATCCACGCTTTTCACCATCATATCGTCAATGTAAACCTCCATATTTCTTCCAATTTGATCAGCAAATGCCTTGTTGACTAATCTTTGATAAGTAGCCCCAGCATTTTTCAAGCCAAAAGGCATCACCTTGTAGCAATATAGACCCCTATGAGTGACAAACGTAGTATGTTCTTGATCTTTTGGATCTACTTGGATCTGATTGTACCCGGAGAAGGCATCCATGAAGGAGAGCAGTTTGTTCCCAGAAGTAGAGTCTACTAACTGATCTATCCGGGGAACCGGATACAAATCTTTTGGGCAAGCTCTATTAAGATCTGTGAAGTCAATGCACATGCGCCACTTGCCATTTTTCTTCTTTACCAAGACAGGATTTGCAGTCCACAAAGGGTACTGAGATTCTTTAATATGCCCTATCTTTGTGAGTCTGTCAACCTCTTGTACTATGGCATCAGCCTTTTCTTTCGAGAAAGCTCTTCTCTTTTGAACCACTGGTGCCACATCTCTTCGGACAGATAGGTGATGGGATATCACCTCTGATGGACTCCAGTAACATCAGCATTGCACCAAGCAAAAACGTGCCGATGGTCTTTCAAAAATTTCAACATCTCTTGTTTCAATATTGGTGGCATCTTGGACCCTATCTTGACACTTTTTCCTTCTTCCAAACAATGTGTTTCAACCTCTTCAATTGGGATCATCACTCCGGGGGTCTCCCTGGGGTCATCAATCTCACCCTCACCCCCAGAAAGGCCCTCAAACTGCTATTGATCATTTATTCGGACTGCCCCCAGCGTTCGTGGAGCCAAGGAAGTGGCATAGCATTCTCTTGCAACCTTTTGGCTGCTCCGGACAACCCCAACCTGTCCCTGAACAGCATACTTTAAACACTGATGGACTGTTGAAGCCACTGCATGCATCCTAGAGAGCCAAGATCTCCCTAGAATAGCATTATAGCAAGTGGCACAATCCACCACGATGAAGAGTATTCTAACCATTTTCTTGAAAGGGCCCTTGTCCAATAACACTTCTTCTTCAAACTCCCCGATCACATCGGCTGAGCTGCACGTGAAACCCACGATCGATCTGTCTGACTTCTGAATCACAGCTGGATTTTTCATTTTCTTGTAAGTGGTTAGGAAAAGGATATTGGCAGAGCTTCCGGTATCCACCAGAATTCGCCTTACCTCATTGCCCCCTATAGATGCTCCTATGACAACAGCATCCTCATGAGGGCCAGCAATATCTCTCAAATCATCCTCATCGAAGACTATGAATGGGAATGAGTTTGGTGATTGATAAGATGTCATGCCTCCCTCTAGATGGGAGGCTAAATTATGAACATGCCTCTTTCTTGAAGAAGCAGTAGGAGCAGTCATAGTGTCCCCTCCGAAAAGTGTCAGTGACTCGAAGAATTTAATGAGCCCGGAGACCGTCCTAGAACACTCCTCTATAGCACCCACCCTATTTCGTGTTGGATCAGGATCCAAGTACTCAGATTCCACATCGAACCTTTCAACTATTACCATGGCCCCCTCCGGGGCAGCATTACTTGGACCAACCCGGTGAGTATTGTCAGGCCTGTTGCCTCCCCTTCTTTTAACGTATGCACCCAACTTTCCCCTTTTAATCAAGTTTTGAACCTCTTGTTTCAACGCTATGCAATCATCAGTGGTATGGCCAATATCATTGTGGTATTGGCAAAATGAGTTGTTACGATGCTCTCTGGGAGACTGCAAGGTTGCCGGTCTCCGGTAGTGTACCTCATCTTTTGTTTTATCGAAAATGGTGGCCACACTTTCTTTAAGTTCTGCGAACCACTCCGGTTGGACCCATGGCCCTCTTTTGTTTCTAGATTGTTGACTTTGAGCAGGATCAGCTGGCTGAGACTGAGCTTTTACCCTACCATGCCCCTGTCCGGTTTCTCTGGCTTTGTTCCCGGACTGGTTTTGATTTGGATTTGGTGCCACCGGGGTGGATCTCACCTGTCTGTGCACCCTGGTTTTCTTTGTTTCATCAACGTTTATCTACTTGCCAACCTGATTTAGCAATCCCCCCCAGGTCATGGCCTTCTTTCTGGTCACCGAATCAGCCAGGTTGCCTGGGTTCAAGCCTTGTCTTAGGGATGTTATTGCCACCTGTTCGAAGAAATCAGCCAACCCATTCTTTGTGTTCACAAAATGACTTATATACTCCTTCAATGACTCATTTGGCTCCTGGGCACAATGGATTATTGTGTCTCCATTGCCCTTCAGCTCCTTACTCCCCACAAACTGCCTTCGAAAGGCTACCCAAAACGTATCAAAATCTTTAATACAACCCTGAGGCAGGCTGTTGTACCATTTCAGAGCACTCCCCGTAAAGGACTGGGAGAATGCCCTACAAAGTAGTTTATCATCATCATCAAAGTTCATCATGAAGTTCTTGAATTGCTCCAGATGATTGTCCGGATCAGTACTGCCATCGTACTTCTCCATCTTAGTACTGTCAAACCTCTTGGGGAGGTTTCCGGACAGGATTTTAGAAGACAGTGGAGACTGCCTCCAATTTCTTCCACGACTGAACACGGTATCCTCATTAGGAGTTGCAAAGATACCTGTCTCATCGTGGAAAGCAAAGGGATCCATCAGCATCCGGTCCACATGCCTCCGGCTATGAGATGATCCCTTTCCAATGTGCCTTTTCATTCTTCCATGGTGATCTCTTTTTCTCGAATATTTCTTAACCTGCTTTTGCTTTTTCTTGGTTCGACCCTCATCACTGCTAGAGGACAAGGATTTTTCATTTCCCTCACTGTCCGAAGAGCTGCCCGAAGATTCTGAACTTGAGTCAGAGCTCTCCACAGGCCTGGACCGGTGAGACTTTTTAGAACTAGCATGTGTCTTTTTGGTACTCACATGAGTTTTCGAAGCCTCGGGTTCTCTAGGGTTGTCGGTGTGATGAACAACTGATGCCTTCGATTTTTCTTTCACGCCCATTTTGGCCTTTTCAGCCCTCAGAGCTTCTATCTCAAGTTTTAACCTGTCACACTCTTGGACAGTATACTCATCATTTTCTTCCACCACTTCGAGCAAAGCTGGTGGAAGCTCTAGATTACCCGGATTCATTCGGACAGAATTTCTTGGCAGGTTTTAAATGCTTGATTCAGGCACCTCTCTGCTCCCACTGTGGTCGCCAATTTGGTGTGGAAAATAATCGCCTGAGGGTAGGCTAGTAATTTTAAGTGGAGTTTCAAGGTGGTGTAAGGGTGTTTAACGGTGGTGTAAGGGTGTTTCAAGGTGGAGAGATAATTAAGCAGCTTGGTAGCAGTTAATTTTTCTTACCCATAGTTAATGCTGGTGGTTGGGTATTTATAGTGTGATGTTTGGGCCCTTATGGGCTTTCGAGTCAAGTTTAATGGACCCGGGTCATGTTTAAAGACCCATGAGTTCTAAGCAGGAGGACAGGTAGCTTAGTCAGGAAGTGTTTAGGTTTTTTAGTACTTTAGTCATAGTTCGAACAGCCTTAAGTTCACAGTGTTCGAAGTGATCTATCCGGTCCAAATCATCTGTCCGGTTTATGTCCTTAGTGCATGTCCGGTTTTCGGAGAGTTTTAGACTAATTTGCCCTTCCGGGGAGTATCCTGAATTCGGACTTATCATTTTCAAATAAAATAAAATTGATTTTACAAATTATTTATACCCAATAATTATAGTTAGAAAACTGTTTGATTAATTTTTTTTTATATAATTAATGGTTGATCAGATTTAATTATAAATATTTAGGCGAAAAAAAAACATGATATTTAGAAAACCTATAAATGTTAATTTTTGTACATAATATTTAAAACACATAAATTTATATGTTAATTCAACATAATGTCTTTCATCACCTACAGGTTCAACTGATTGATGTTAGATCTAGGTGGAGACCGAGATGAAAAAATTATTTATGAAGTATAATAACACCGCTGTTTTAAATGAGTAGTGCTCTACGACCATGACCCGATGGAATCTGAATTAGGTCCTTAGATCTTATGGATAGTTGTAGGAGGTAAATGGCAATATGTACAATAGTCGTATAATAAGGTTAGTTGTTAGTGATTGAGAGATAAAAACACCACTCTGAAAGATAACATGGCTTTGAAAAATATATTTAAGTAATACTTTTCTAATTGTTTAAACTTTATAATAACTTGTGTATATATGAACAATGGCTCTGAAATTGTTTTTAACTTTGATATATTTCAAACTTTTGCAATCACTTACTTTATTTTCTTGCTACATACACGATTTTGAATATCTAGATCAAACATCAAACATTATATTTTTGTTATTGAGCTGGTATAAATTAGTGTAAATATTTAAGTAAGAATAAATAAAATTATTTGAGTTTGATTAGGCTCAAGTATTAAATACTCATAAAGCTAGATCGACAACCGTACACTTGCAATGTTCTGTATCAACTACCCAAAAAGGTTAAAAGGTAAAATAGTAATTATTAATTATTAATTAGTAAATATAAGAGATCATGCCACATATCTGATAGGAAATCCCTATCTTTTAGCACTATTTTATTTCAACATCTTTTTATTTTATGTGGTGAACAAATATTTTAAGAGAGATTTAATAAACTGAGATTGATTTCTTTTTATCTTGAGTTGTTCAGTCTTTTGATCATTGATATTCGTTTTTACGAGATAATCTATCATCACTCTAGCAGATGTTTTCACCGAATTCCATACAAAATGACATACCCTTTTGGAATTTAGTCCAGAACCCATGTCAACAGTCCTTACGTATTGGGGATCAAACAATCAAGAATCTAGAATCAGACTTCAATTAAAGTCTCATTCGGGGGAATCTCAATCAATCCATCTGATTTGGATTCATTACCTCAAACAATCAGGTTGAATATGAACTAGCCATTTGAGGGCTCCAGCTTGCCAAAATATGACAAACACAATATGTAAGAATTCTCACTGACTCACAACTGATAGAAATTATTATTTGGGACAAGCTGGAGCAAACAAAAAGATACTTTTATCGTTTATCTAGCAAATTTATGGGTTAAACTCTCAAATTTAAAACATGTGCAATATGAAATAGTACTAACGATTGAAAACAAAATAGTTGTTGTAACTTGCGTCTGCATGAATCTTTGCATCTGCTAGCTTTGTAAAAGGTCTCATTCCAATCTGCTCTTAATTTTAGTTGTTATTATAGTTATTTTCGTAGCTGCTTCTGCCTTACCTCAGAATCTTTGATCTTAAATCTACTACCTAAAATTTATGGGAGGTCTAAGCATGAGGTTGGATGTCTATAATTGAGCCACCATGAGGGTCTCGTTGACATTTACTGATATATGGTAAGGAAGGTACGTGTTTGGATCCCTTAGGAGTCATACTTTCCTAGTCGTGTCAAATTTGATATGTTTCCGAAAACTGAGCTAACAAATCCCCAAAGTTCATGGACTTCTTCTTCATAATGTTTTCTGTAAAAGCCCCGACATTAATATTTGTTCATATTCTACATATGCAACCATATCATGAAAATAATTCAGACTGTTCTTGGTTCATAAAAATCTTTGGATGTACAACGTGAGACTCTTTCATTCGTCTTATGATTCATAGTAAATGATATAATCATTATCTCCCTTGATAACTATGGAGCCAATAAATTGATTCTCGAATACATTCCAAATTATGTAGAAGCTTTGAATATTTGTGGTTTGAAGTTGGTTGAACCATTTTAGTATGCCTCTGAAAATCATCGACAAAGCTTGGCAAAAGAGCATGATGTCTCCCTTAAATCTAATTTTATTATGTATCAACTACTCGATCTGGTGATTAGGGTCTTATGTATTGTTGTACGTTTTCGTCTTGTATTAGTTGAACTTTGGTGGAAATTCACCGTACAAGATATATGAGGCCTAAGGATAAAAAACCAAGCTGAATCTTGGCTCGGCGGTCATAGGGCCAGGGTAAACTAGTTTGTTGGGCTAACAAAATGGTGCATCGTATGAGGTGTTTGGCTACGCCATGACTGATTCGTAATGGGGGGGATATAGTTTTCTTGGGCTATAAATTGGTAGCCTTGAGAAAACAACGAATGTGTTGGACATGTACACTAGAGACTTATCTTACCTGTAGGAAGAACCGCTAGAGGGTTCTGTTATGCGGCTGATGGATGGTGGTAAAAGAGGATGGTCTAATGTCTTGATTGATCCACAAGTGTAGCCAGTTGATGATTGGGGTGGTTGGTTTCATCATGTCGCGTCAGATGAGACTCAAATGCATGTGTCTCGTTCTTTTTATATATATGAAGACGAGAGGATGGATGATTCACATTCAGAATGCTCTTTAAAGTTTGTTTCCTTCAAATTTTAAGAGGAATAAAAACCGAGGCTGCGTTTGGAAGGATCTTGTCAGCAATTCTCGAGTAGGAAGAGGTGTTATCGTCTCATTTTTCTAAGTTATTGACTTCTTCAGGGCGATGAATGACAAAACGCGCATCATTTCAATGCGTCAGACTAATATCCACTATCATATTATGAATCATTCTCATCCTAGTTAAATGGAACTCTCTCATAATATTTATATGATATTGGATGTGCATATTAACTCTAAAACTACACGCGTAATAGATTGGTTTTCTAATAAAAATACTAGAATACCTAAAGGTATTCCATGGTTTACACTGTATTTTAAGAAGACTCAAACATATAACATTTTGACGAGTTATCCTATATCGGCTGAGTACTTTTAATTTGTAGTGTATATATATAATAAGTAACTCTCTTCTCTCAAGGCATCTTTAGGGAAGTGCTAGACTCATGTCCTCTAACATGGTATTAGAGTTGAGAGCTTGGTTGTCTAGGATTGTTTGTTTGTTGTTGACCTAAACTATAGTGTGTGGGGGAGGGGTAGTCCAACCTCTGATGTTGAGGTATGTATTAAAGAGTTATCACATATCAGTTGGGTACTCTTAATTTCTAGTGTATATAAGGAATAGACAACCTTATTCTCTCAAAACATCTTTTGAAACATGTGTTAGGCTTACATCCTACAACATAACTTATAAATTATTAAACCATAGTGAGATAAATGGTTGTAATACTATACTCTCTTTTTTGAAAGAATATTAAACTAGTATTCAAAAACAGCAATTTTTTAATATATGAAGCTTGTTATGCTGAAATAAAAATCAAAGGGGTAGAAGTGGTAAAAAATAGGATCCAAATTAAAAAGAGAACATAAAAACCAAAAAATAATAGGTCGAAAATATTAAGTCCATTGAGTAGAGGTCCATATTTACATAGTCTCATGAAAGAGAGTTGTATCTTATTGCTGAGCTGATGAAATAACATTATAGACATGCTTGTCGATCTGTTTAGCCGTCAAAACTGAAGGGGTGAGCAGATGTCCTTGATCACACGTGTTTCTCTCGTGCCAAATAGAGTTAATAGTCCATTGGAACATATATCAAAAGAGGAACATACGGTCTTTGTACAGTCTTGATTTTGTTTGGATGTTGAAGTTGAAGAAACCTACTAGTTATAAAATAATGTCGAATGATGTTTCGTGTGAGATTTCTTTAGAATTCTCTCGAGTATAGACATATGAAGAAAATATTTTCTTTGTCTTTGTCGTGGTCCAAACATAAGGTACAAGTTGCAGATAGCAAAGCTTTTCATTTATTCATTCTCACGTCCGTTGACAGTCTACCATGAATAGCCAACCAAGAGAAAAAGAAAAGTTTAGAAGTAACATAAAAAACCAAATACCTTTATACCAATTGACCTTCGGGTAAACTTTTTGAATGATATGCCAAATAGATTTGTTGAGTTTGGTTTGTACCATTATATAGAACATATCTATATATGAATGTCCATCTCAGTAGAGAAATTGATATTTTCAAACATTATCGTGATGTTATTCATAATGTCTGATCGGTACCTTCAAGGTCTGTGCGTCTGCTTAGAATTTGCAAGAGTAGACTCATTTGTAATACCAAGGTTTATAGACCCTCTTGTACCCGCCAAGATGTCCAATCTACAAAGATCACACAAATCATCAAATAAAAAAACATGTAGTTTTGTTTCTCACTTTAACTTTATGTACAGATTTAGTGGACCGAAGGATTGCCTTTGGAAAAAGGAAAGTTTCCAAGAGATCGTCTGTAACTTGTGTGGATATGCCGGTAAGATAAACTGTTGACTTGTCTACATAGATGAGAAGTTCTGAGTAAGCTGGAAATTTAACAAAGATATCCATTGTACCACCTGTAGAGCATTTAGTACCCTCTATGAATACCAAGTAATCATCAGCAAAGCAAAAAGGGTCATAATAATGTCTTTGCATCGAGGATAATAACCAAATTAGTTCCTCCCAACTCCCTTGTCAATCATACTCGATAAGATATTCATGAAAATCACAAAAATATTTGAAAATAAAGAACAACTTTGGTGCATCCTTCTAGAGCTACCAAAATATATAGCCAATTGATCATTCACTTGGACCGAGAAGGAAGCAAGTAAAATACATAATTGTATCAGGTGAAAAAATCTATTCGGAAATTGCAAAGCTTGCATAATGTCAAGAGGAAAAGACCATGCTGTTGAGTCAAAAGTTTTAGAAATGTCTACTTTCCCTGCACACCTAAGGGAAATTGACACTGTGTGATAATCATCATCTTTGTAGCAAGAATGACATTTTCCATTAGTAATTGGTTATCAACAAAAGTCGATTAGTGCATTTTTATCATTTTATGAAGTAGCTTCTTGAAACGGTTCGCTAGAATTTTTTAGATGTTTTTATAAGATACTGGTTTTGAACAAGAATTAGCCAACTGTCTATCAATTTTCGTGGCAGATAGTCCGTCAACTAAAAAAAATCGGATTAAGTTTTTTCGCTATCCGTTTTGGATGAAATTAGTCTCTCTGCATGTGCTGACTATCGATTTTCATGGCAGATAGTCCTTTAACTATTTTTTTTTATAAAATTAGTTCTTTAATTTTCTATATTCGATTAAGCTGGTTCTGAAAAATAAATATACATGTGGAACTAACTCTATCCATTTCTAATATAAATTTTATTAAAATCCCGTGTCAATAGAATGACATTATAAGTATCAATTAGAACGTCAGTTTTAATAAAATGAGTTTGGTGCTATTCTTTCTCTTCAAAAAAAAATTAAAAATAATAATACTTTTCTAAAAAAACTTATTTTACTATAATTATATAAAGAAAAAACATTTTCGCAAACTAAACCCATCACAATACACTTTCAATCTGAACTTAAAACGGCATGGCTTCTTACATGCATAAACATAGGCATAGCAATTCTCTCATCTTTGCATCTAGCGGATCAAACACTTGACTGCTTCAACATCTTCCTTCTCTCTCCCTCTGAAAAAATCTTACACAATTCTCATACTTCCAAAACACCCAGATTCAAAGATTCAATCTTTTCTAATCATGATTTTCTCTCTTCTATCGCCATGATTCATCAAGTTTGATCGAAGATGGACCAAAAAAGGATCGTTCATGCATGAGAAAGCATAGGAAAGAAATGGCAATGGAGAAATGGATTACTCCAAAACACAGAAGCCAATTCTGGTACCTTGCTTTACTCTCTTTTCTATTATGGTTGTTTTTGCTTTACTTATATAACTCTTCTACAATGGCTGTATCCAAGAATGAAAATACATTTTACGGCAACTATACGACTTCTAGTCGAGTGTCGGAGTCCGATTCGGATTCTGTTATTGTAAATTCGGAAGAAAAAGATGGTATATTACCGGTTTCTGAGTCGGAAGAAACTGAAAAAGATGTTCCAACTGAACTTGCATCGCAAGAAACTGAAAAAGATGTCCTTGCGAATCTTGCGTCGCACGAAACCGATAATAACGAAGCAGAAGAAGTTAAAGCTGTGAATTCTGTTGTGGAAGAGGTGGAAAAGGAAATTGAAATGAAGAATAATAAACATGTTATTGATCGAGAGCGAAAATCTCGATCCGAGAAGAGAATTTCGTCGAAACCCCAGAGAAAAAGTAACAAAAACGAAAAAGATGGTACACTAGGGGTTTCTGAGTCGGAAGAAACTGAAAAAGATGTTCCAACTGAACTTGCATCCCAAGAAACTGAAAAAGATGTCCCTACGAATCTTGCGTCGCAAGAAACCGGTAATAATGAAGCAGAAGAAGAAGCTAAAGCTGTGAATTCTGTTGTGGAAGAGGTCGAAAAGGAAATTGAAATGAAGAACAAACATGTTATTGATCAAGGAGTACGAAAATCTCGATCCGAGAAGAGAATTTCGTCGAAACCCGAGAGAAAAAGTAACAAAAACGAAGAAGTTAGCTCTGATTCTTGCTCAGGCAAGTACATTTATGTTCATGAGATTCCAAGTTTGTTCAATGAAGAACTACTAAAGAACTGTTTGTCTATTAGTCAATGGACTGATATGTGTGAATTAACGTCGAATTCGGGTTTAGGACCTCAATTACCAGATCTTGAAAGGGTTCCTGGTTGGTACGCGACGAATCAATTCACACTAGAAGTCATTTTCCATAACAGAATGAAACAATACAAATGTTTAACAAAAGATTCATCATTAGCTTCGGCAATTTTCGTCCCATATTATCCAGGCCTTGATCTTTCGAGGTTTTTATGGGGGCCGTATCCTTATTTACGTGACGCGGCCGCACTCGATCTTATGTATTGGTTACGGACAAAACCCGAGTGGAAAAAGATGTCGGGTCGCGATCATTTTATGGTTGCCGGACGAACAACTTGGGATTTTATGAGGACCCCAGAGAACGAATCCGATTGGGGAAACAGACTCATGATTTTACCCGAAACGAAAAACATGACGATGTTATTGATAGAATCATGTCCTTGGAACTATCATGGGTTCGCAGTACCGTACCCGACGTATTTTCATCCCTCGAACGATGATCAAGTGTTCCAATGGCAGACGAGAATGAGAAAGCAAAGAAGAAGGTGGCTTTTTTCTTTTGTTGGCGCACCTAGACCTGGTCTTGGTGATAACATAAGAAATGAGATAATGCATCAATGCAAAAACGCTAGAAGGAAATGTAAGTTACTAGAATGCGGTGCGGGTGCGAGTAAATGTTTCAAACCGGATGAAATTATGAAGTTTTTTGAGAGTTCGACTTTTTGTTTACAACCGCCCGGAGATTCGTACACAAGAAGATCGACGTTTGATTCGATTCTCGCAGGTTGTATTCCGGTGTTTTTTCATCCGGGTTCAGCTTATGTTCAATATATATGGCACTTGCCTAAGGATTATCGTAGATATTCGGTATTTATACCGCAAAAGGAAGTAAAACAAGGGAAAACTAATATAGAGAGGGTTTTGAGTCGGATTCCAAACCGAAGGGTGGTGCAAATGAGAGAGGAAGTTATAAGATTGATTCCCAGACTGATTTATGCAGATCCCAGGACTAAACTGGAAAGAACCGAAGATGCGTTTGATGTTTCGGTTCAAGGAGTTCTTGATAGAGTTGAAAAGATTAGAGCTAAGATTAAGGAAGACGAGGAATTATTCGATTTCCCCGAAGAGTTTTCGTGGAAATATAATACGTTCGGAAATGTGGAGAATCATGAATGGGATGATTACTTCAGGCATTAGTTGCGTCAGGAGGAAATAGTACAGAGAATGAAAGTATCAGTAGAGTAAACTTTAGCTTTTTTACAAGTTGTAAGTAACTCCAATTATGTATTGATTTCTTAATTGATACTAATCGCACAATTGACTGAGTATTAGAAAATAATAATTTTGTACCATTATGATTCTAATATCACAATTTGAGCTGTTTGATAAAATAAAAGTACTATAAGTTTTCAAATATAAGTTGAAACAGAATCTGATGTAAGATTACTTTACTACAAGAAGCGATATTAATAAGCTTAACAAAGTAACAATTTTGTATCATGAGCTCCAACCTGTTGTTTAAAAATATGACATGCCCATAAGATCGAAACCATTTTAGCTATAACAAGCTTAAGCAGCTTAAGCGCATAAAACAAAGTACAGCAGAACTGAAAAAGCATAGTCTATAGTCGCTCGAGCAATATAAAAGATATCTTTAATCACGTGTCCCCAACAAAAAAAACCTTACATTTGCCTAAATGTCTACGGACCAACATACAACTAGTTACTATCAAAAGCCAATATGTCCAGCATTTGCGAAAAATGGCAAAAACTCTTCCTTGTTGCTTCGGAAGAAGCTGCTCTTCAAATATGATGGTATTATAGCAATTTAGAAGTGACCCAAGCTGTATACGAGAATCCACACTAGCTGGATGATACAAAAGGGTAAGGCTTTGTTAGTTTTGGATTGTTTTATAGGGTAAATAACATATGAAAAGGAAAAAAAAAGTCATAGTTTAGTCCATTCAATATGGCTTTGGATGACCAGTAAAACTAACTTCCAACTTCAATTCTGACTTGTAAATAGTTTAAATTTAAAAAGAATTTGAAATCATAAACTCTTTGACCGCAAAATGGTTTATGAGCTGAATAGTAAAGCATGTACGGTTGAAAAAAGTATTTTTATAACTAGTTTAATACTTGATGGCTTTAAATGGTACAAATTAGAGTTGGAGGGTTGGTTAAACTGAGACGTAAAGGTAAACTATTGGAGAGAGGATGTACCAGGAACAATGTAAAGGAAGCAAATAGCCCTTCTTGGAGGAGAAGGGCGTGACCACCAAACTCTTCTTCATCGACTTTTAGTATCATTGCGTAATAACCATAGACAATTGCAGAGGAAACCAACAAAAAGCTGCAACCGAAATTAGTCTAGTGTCACAATTGGCAGATGAGAAGATAAGAATAGAATACTATTTTTTATTCATAAGTAAGCGCTGTAAACATACGTGCAGCAACGATATTGTGATTTACTTCCGAATAAACTTCTACAGGTATGGAAGGGAAGTAAATGTGCAATATCTCAAGGAAAATATGGTAATGCAAAACACAAAAAACTAAGGCAGTAAGTCCATAAACCTAGTACAACTACAAGAAATGTTAATACATAATTATGTTTTCTGTGTTTCTCAATTTATCTTTGCAAAAGGAGCAATTTATTTATGCATTAACGTTACGTGGCATATTATTCATCAAAGCTAATAATTTTCCGATAACTTTAGCCTTCCACATTAGGGCAACAAAACATGTGATTATAGCAGGACATTAATTCTGAATCTCAAATAACTTCCAACAGAAAAGATTTGTAGCCCTTAAATAAGTAAATGATACTCAACATCTTAAGCCTAAAACGTAATCCGTAGTTGTCATGGTAAGAGTTCCATCAAGATACAGAACATGTCAACTCTGCTCCGATCAGGGCAGAGGGACAATTGGGGGCAGCGGGAGATAGTGCCCCCACAGTCTCTGGAAATCATAAAGAAGAGATGAAAATAATTTGTTTTTCTACATTACTACCACTTCAAAAGTAAAATCTGTTACTCCACCGCTCGATAGTATCAAATGTTCCGGATCGGTTCTAGCACTAAGCAAAAAGTAAATTCTGAACAATATTTCACATTAATGTTTAAAACAAGAAGCAAAAAACTTAGCAACTATGATCATCCATGCATATTCATCCAATATGATCCGGGTGCCCAAAACCCTAAAGGTTCTTTAATATCTACACTTCTCCTAACTTGATTCTATTACTTTTCCAGATTTGACCTAGTCAGGATCAAGGTAAAAAGCTCAAGAGTATCAATTACATGAGTCTTCGGCCAAATGTATAAATAAAAACTATGATAATCAGGAACCCAAAACTAGCAGCATAGAAAACAAAATAGCAAAGAAAACGTTTTACTCGAATTCATCCACTTACAGGAGAATCCATATGCCTCCCACCACAGGTACAGTCCCCCATAGCAATCCACAGATGATGGCGACCACTTGTCTAATCCAATGCAATACATCTCCTAATTGATCCTAAACCCAAAATTTAAGCACGAAACTGAATCAGTCCACGTTACGAAAGCCAATCAATTTAAAACCCTGATTTGAAAAACACTAACACTTTATTATAGATTACGAATCAAGAATTAACCAGCCAAGTACTCCACCTTACAAGAACTTGCATTCAGGAGTTGACTATGCCAGCTCAGTATTTTAATGAATCAAACAAAATAGTCTATTCGAATTCGAATCAACAGCCATGGTATGAAAAAAGAGTTACCTTGTCCCATGAAGCTTCTGGATCAAACAATTTCGCGAGTTTAAACGGAGAAAAGTGAATGTTATGGTCTTGTTGCTGCTGTTGTTGTTGCTGTTGTTGTTGGAGATTGAATTTCGCCGATTGAACCTCTTTCATTGTCGATTGAGAGGTAGTTTTGTTCGAGAAATTTAGAATTTACTATCAAATGTGGATATTCAATCGAATTGTTGGTTTAGGGTTCTTCGCGGGATTTAACGTACCAGAGAGAGAGAGAGTGATGAAAAAATGAGACAGATTGGAGTGTAGATCTAAGAAGACGAGATTAGTAGTGACTGAGTGTCTCCTCTTGCAAGATCTAATTACTTCGCTGTGATTATACTTTATTTACTAATCGAAAAATAATTATTATTTTAAGGGTAAAATATTGCCGATAAATAATATAGATGTAATATTTACAAAAAAAAAATTGAAAAACCAAATTATGTAGCACAGAGAAAAGTACCGCAAAATATCTTTTTCAAGTTTGATATCCCAAGTTAGTACCATTTCTATTAGTATTTAGATGTCAATTACCAAAATAACTCTAATAACAGAAGAAAGAAAAAGTAGGTTTATAATTACTTTTTATTATTTTAATTTTCACTTTCACCCCAAATCCCAATAACCTCTAGAAATCCAAAAGACTAAAGAAGAAAGGGACAGTCACAAATCGGAGAAACCCTAAAACAAGTCTGGCGAAAGTGTGGTTCTTTCCGAACAAACTCCGACCAATGTAGAAGTCCCGTCGTTCGAATCCATCGGCGAACTTAGTCTTCATCTTCTGTTTTCAACCCAGAACCACCATTGCCGGCGAACTTCGTTAGTTGAAACTACCATTAAGATACGTCGATAGTTTTGACATATTATGTAAATGAATAGTTATCGACTGGTTGTTCGATAACTTCGTCAGAAACCTGTTTGTATTCGTCTATCTTTAACGGGAAAGTATTGTACAATCATTCGTCGGACGGTGAATGAGAAAGTTTTCCTAAGAAGGTACATAGTTGTGTGTGGTTGATTCTATGTTGTTTGTAAGGCATAATAAATGTAGAATTAGTTGCTGGTTTGTTTACGATATGCGTAACATGTAGTTTCAGGCGTAGTTTGAAGCGTGGTTTGGTTTTGTGTTTTCCTGTACGTGCATGCCTGTTTGGAATTGAAACGTGAGTATTGCAGCATGTTTATAGATTATCTCGCGTCTTCTTCAGTGTTTTAATGCGTTTGTAGTGTTATGGTGTATAGTAGTTTTAGTATATATCGCGTGTGTCTTGGGGTCTGTAATGGAATGTGTATTGAGGTTTGTATCTCGCGTGCGTTGGGGTCTGTATGCAATGTGTTTTGTTGGCTGTATCTTGCGTGTCTTTGTGTGTATATGTCGTGTGTCATGTGGGGTATATCTCGCGTTGGATGGAAACAACTCGCGTTTGAGGTTTTATGGTGTGTAGTAGGGTTTGTATCTCACGTCCGGACTCGTTACATCTCGCGTTGTGTGGTAAGGTGCAGGAATTGTAGCAGTGTATATCGTCTATATCGCGAAAGGTTGTAAATGTATCTAGCGGTGTTAGCGAGGTGCCAAATATATATTAGATTCTGTAATTTGTGATGTAACTCGCGTAAGGTCCAAGCCGTACATCGCGTATAGGGTTTATAATTAAAACTACAATGTGATTTGTATTACCAAAATCTAATATGAGTGTTCTTTTGTGGCTAAAGGTTCTGCTATGGGCAAAGGTACTCTTTACAGGTCTGGTTTGGTCAGCATATTAAATTTGCTGCAGAAAAACATAGTGGCTGAGGAGCATATTGAGGCTACGAATAACACACCATTTTATACTTGCCGAAAACTTCCTTCATGTTACAGAATGAAGATCTGTCAGAAGAAGTTTAACAAAGTTATAGAGGAGATTGTAAAGAGATATTCTGTCAAGAAAAGGTATTTTAGAATAGGTTCGAAGAGGGTTAAACTGACCACCAAAGATGTTAAAGCAATCTTCGGTCTTAAACACGGAACGGAGGAAATATCCATGAACAAAACAGGGGCATTCACTGGAAGATTTGCCGATAGTGCAGCAGAGAACGAGTCTTCACTGATGCATAAATATTTCTTGCGGCCAAGGGCTAGGAAAAGTGGACCGACAAACCAAAAGGTTGTTTCAAATGCGATGATCAAGGTAGAAATAACAGATTATGAAAGATAGGTTGTTTGAGAATATCCAGTCAACTAACGACTATCTGTTTTGTTACAGGAAGCAATAGAAATAGCATTAAATGATGGGGGGGGGGGGAATCAGTATCCGACATTGCCAAGCTTTTGATACTCTTCATTTGCTCTACCCTGTTCTACTATGTATCTAGATATATCATGGGCTGGAAAATGGTCTTCTACGTAGAAGACATGCTCAGAATGACTATGATTGGTCCGGCGCAATTGTTGAGAAGCTGACGAAGTCTATGGTTAATTGTTTGGAGAAATGGACACCAGATCACGTCATCGGTTGCGTAGCAATTTTATTGGTGAGTATGGTGGTGGTGTGTAGTATTTTGTTTTTTTTATAAAAGTGATATGACTGTGTCTTGTTTTTTCCAGCCCTTCATAATGGAGCACACCACGTTAGGGGAAAATTTGGTAAGGCCAAACATGATTCCTACGTGCTACAAATGGTGGGGGCTGGAGTGCAAGGGGTCAACTATGGCCCTAGTTAAAAGGCTGCGGAAGCTATCGGATGATGAGGTAAACCATGGCTGTATAAAAACCTAATATTTAATCTCGCGTGATATATATTATAGGACTCGCGTAGGCGTAAATCTCTAGGCGTATGTGGTTAGTAGCTAGTTGACGAAGCGCGTAGGAACAATATAACAGACGATTCGCGTAGCCAGAACGTTAAGTGTAAATCGCGTATGTGGTAGATGTTTGTTTTTTGAGAATCGCAGCGTACATTGCAAAGCAATCGTGCAATTTGTTAATAAATGAATCGCATCATGATTATTTAGCTGTACATGAATCACGTTTTAGATGTGAATAAATCACGTGAAGTGTTTAGCTGACTAACTGTTGCCTGTTTGTTTCAAAATACCATTGTGTGTTGCGGATCTTGGAAGAAGAGATAAAACTAATTGAGGTTGAAGAAATGGCCTTCGGGTCGGGGGAGACCAGTGGAGGCTCTTGTAGAAAGTTGACAAACAAAAGGAAAAAACAATGAGCGGTAGAAGTGAGAAGCGGTCGAAGTATTGTACAGAGGGGGAAACAAATGAGATGAAAATTGGGTAGACATCTGAAATAGTGGATTATGGGGGCGTGGATGAGGATTACGGTCAATACTGCGGGGGTGGTTAGATCAGCATAAACATACGCCGGATAAAGGAGGCAGCTCAAGTACTCGGATGAAGAGGATGAAAGTTTACAAGACAAGCGCTTGTAGTATTTTATTTAAAAGGATGGAAGATATTAAGAAGAGAAGCAGTGGAAAATACAGATACTCGGTAGAAGATAAACAGCTTAAGATTTCTCTGGCACAAAAGAATAAACAAGTAAGTTGTTTAAGAGGTTGTCATTTTAATGAACATTCATCAGGTTGCTAATACTGTCCTTGTTTAATTTCCCCACAGATTGAAGAACTCCAAAGGGAGGTTGCTTCTTTGACTTTGAAGCTTCAAGAACAAGTTAATCAAGCTGATGAAGATGCTGGGGTTAATGAAGCACTAGAGAAGGTTTGTGGAATGCATTTATGTTCGGTAGAAGAGGAGTCACCAGAGAAAAGAGTGGAGGTATCAGTAACAGTGGATGAGGTTCCTAAAACCATAGTTTATGTTTCAAGAAAACATGGTTTCAAAAAGTTAGAGGCAGGAGAGAAAAAAGATGAGAAAGAAGAAGTTGTAGAGGGTTCTACACCTGACGAGCATGAAGAAGACACAGACCAGGGGGCAGAAGATGGAGGTGAAACGAATGATGAGAAGAATGAATCTGGAGCTGCTGATGGACAGAATGATGTTATTGAGACATCTGGTGAGGGGAAGGCAAATGAAAAAACTTTGTATGTTTTGGGTGTTGACAATTGTATGCTTGTGGCGGCCAATATTAAATATTAGTGGTGTACCAGCTTTGTCAGGAAGTGATAATATGGCAAAATACGATGTTGGTGTGGGTGCAGTAGCAGCTGATGCTGAGGTACAAATTCCTATTGTACTCCCAGCTGGGGGGGGGGACATGAAATTATGGGAGTAGTCGTTGAACCAACACCCATACATACGGAACCAGATGTTGTTGTAGCTGAAACATCAGGAGAGTTAGAGCCAGCTGTTGTTGTAGAAAAAGGGAGTACAAAAGAGGTTGTGGAAGAAGAAAATCACACAGAGGCTGCAGATAATGTACATTGTGGTGAGGGTGCTTACAAAAATACGAAGGCTGACTTGCAATTGGAAATGTTGGGGAGGTAACGAGTGAGACGGAACTGAATACAGTTGGGCCAGATGAAAGTGGCAGCCGCGTACCCAAGCCCGTGGAGCAAGGACATGAAGATGTAAGTGGATCTTAAAATATTAAGATTCAACTTCTTATAGCTATTTTATGTGATCTGCTTTGTCTTTAATTTGGCCAAGCTGTTGTTTTTTGAAATTTTGGATTTTTAATAGGGGGTTTTAATGGTTGTTTTATTACATCAGGGGATGATTTTAAACTTATAACTATTGCAAATTTTATGTTATAACTATGTCGGTATGAATTTGTAAGTTTAAGACTTGATATTCTTCTTACATCGTGTTATGCATGTTAAAGGTTTTTTTGTCTCTTAGTCTTGTATCGCGTCATGTTAAATCTACAAAAGCCCCTAGCCAAAACAAAGGTTATTGTTTTATATTAACTTGGGAATCGCATGTAGTTTGTATAAGAATCACAGCACCTACTATAATACTGTGTCTCTCTTACGTGATAAACACAACTCGCGTGTTGTTAATAAAGTAATCTAAATTGCGCATGTATAGTATATATTAAATAAATCACGTCGTCGGTGGCAATAGCCAAGTCACGCATCATTTGTTAACAAAACACGCGTCATTGGTTAATTTTTTATAGGTATGTATGTAAAATAACAAGATTAAACAAAGGACTACATCAATGCACACAAGGAACTAATAGGCAACAAAAAAAAACTTAAGGCGTAATGGAATTCGAAGTTGTTCTAAAATCAACAAAAAAGTTACAACCGAAGTTGGAAATGCAACGCAAAACAAAGGTTAAAGTACTAACACAGTCTGGGATAATAGAAGAAGTAGAACCAGCAGGGGAAGGGGAAGCAGAATGTTTTGATCTTCCAACCCTAGATGATGCATTCCTACTATGTACCCACTCATTTTTCGACGAAGTTGATAAGGCAGCGGCTATACACTCGAGTGGAGGAAAGTTTTTTGCTAGTAGTTCGTCCTAAAGTTTATTACAAGAGGCAACTCCAATGGTAAGTTCTTAACTATACTAATAAACATATACTTATTTGTCACTTTTTTTTATTGTTATTTAACATAATTTCTGTCGATTTACAGTTACTAGATAAAATTTATCCAAATTGGGATTTACTTACACAATTACAACAGGTATAAGCTATTTACCAAACTTGGGAAAGAGAAACATCAACTACAAAGTTAATAGCCGTTAGTCAATACCGCAAGGTCCTTCAAATACAAAGAGACGAAGATCAAATCGACTCGAAAGTATGGTATTTACCAGAAAACGAATTTACATACCGGCTAAGTGTTAGTGGAACTAAGCTAATGGCCCTACCATACGAAGGGGAGTTAGATTTCAAGGTAAAATTTAGATTCTTGATATAACTCACAATTAATTGACAACTACTTTGATATAGCTGTGATTTTGTTGTGCTGTAGATCATCGATGCCTGGATATATAAGCTGCTTAAAGAATCAAACTAGAAAGTACCTTTCAAATGGCTTGATAATGAGTACAATTGTAAATATAACGCTATTAAGATTTCAAGGGTCGCAATGGTTAGTATTTAATTATTAAATAACCATTGAAAGTGACCCAAAAGTTTGATATTGTTTTGTTGTACGCGGGTTTTATTACAGAAATTACTAGCAATGAAAGAAGATATTACAAATGTTGTTGACGTAGTTTTTGAAAATGTGACAGACGATACATTTATCGTATTCATTCTGGTATGTCACATAAATAAAAATGGTACTAACCACTGGACGTTGTTGGTAATAGACATGGAGAATGGTTTGGCAAAAAACTACAATCCCCTGTTCCCTCTTAGAAAATTCACTCCAGATGACACTAGGAAAATAGGCGACGCATTGGTAAGTAGTATGAAACCATATTGGATGATGCTGTATGTTCATTTTTTACAGGTGAATGAAAGAATCACGTGTTCTATTGCGCCCATATTTCTAACCACACTTGAGCCCATAACGCCTTTGTCGCCTATAGGTCCAATTTAGTTAATTAAATAATTAACTCGATTACTTTGAATTTGGAATTCCTTTAGACAATAAGTGAATATGTTTATTTAGCATGTCGGTCCAAATTATTGTCGGTCCGTAAATATATTCCAACAATCTCCCACTTGGACCGTCATATGCTACTCCAGAATACATATTCAACTTTAATGAGATCTCTATATTCATGGTCAATAGGCAAACGGTACAACCCCGTACATGACTGATAACAATAAAGGACTAAAGACCTCTTTCTCGTAATGTGAACAATAGGATGCAACAGTGTTGAGGTTTATTTTGAGTTGAGGTTAATTTTATCAAGTGTTTTGGAAAGTTTAGAGAGTATTAAATGTTTTAGTGTGGAGTAGTGAGAGATTTGAGCTGCATGGTTGTATTAAATGTTCATTATCCTCATTAATGAAAGTAGTTGGGGTATTTATACCCTTAATTATGGACTCATGGGCTTTCGGGTCAAGTTATGGAACCGAGTCAAGTTTAAGGATCCATTTACTTAGTAAGTTGATTAGCACATAGCTTAGTCAGAAGGTGTTTAGTTGTTTCTTTGCCTTTGTTCTATATGGATAGTTCAGTGGCAAGTTTATGTCCGAATTTCCCTTGTCCAGAAATCTCAGTAGGCTGTGATTAAGTTATCCGGACTCACCGGTAGCCCCATAGGCCTTGTCAAAAATCTTTGGCAGGACTAAAAAATTTACTTAGCCACTGACGATTTTCTCCGACCCACTCATGTATCTAGCTCGAAGTTTGTCCGAACTGACTTTTTCCCAGAATTCTAAAAGTTTTTCTTTGGATCGTGGGACATGTGTCACAATCTGATTCGACCTACTAGCCTTTTTTTACCTAGATTGGCGCTCCCACTAATCCTAGAAAGTAGCCTATGCATTTAATTTTTCCCACGTCTGCGCCGTTATTAATCATTGCAAAAACATCTTCGTCTCTTCCTAGGTATCAGTTACCTTTTTCTACTAATATATAAAAACCATTTTTTCACTGTTTCATTATCTTTATCACTCAAAAACCCTCTAGAGAGCTTTCCATCCTTACTTTCAAACTTGTTCTTGGATACTTTTATGTTCACAGCTAGAAACACTCTTGTAAAAGACGGCTGGTTGAACTTGTCTGAGTTAGAAAAAGCTAGAAAAGTTGAAAGGGAGAATCGTATTGCTGCTGGTCTCCCAGTCTCCCCAAGCGAAAAGTCTAGTGAACCATCCCAAGAAACTGACCAAGGTTCATCCTCCACCAGAAATCCAAAGCCTAAACAGTTGTTCAAACCAAGCCTCTCACCAATTCCATCAGGTTCTTCTGTCAGGAGTCCCAACCCTCCATCTCTCAGGAAAAAGCAGACATTGAGTGTTATAAAACCCTCCCCTTTCATAGCCATGGGCTCAGACATTGAAAAGTCTCCAGAAAAATCAACTCCACGCCGGACAACTCGTTTGGTGAAGGCCCAAGCAACTGCCTCACTGTCAAAACCCTCCAAACCGGAGGCCTCTAAAGCAACATCCAAGGGTAAAACCTCCGGATCAGAGGTATTTATAAGAGCCCTACAAGATAAGCCCTCTGGATCAGAGGCATCCAAAGTATCCTCTCAAGTGAAGTCCTCCGGAGCTCAACCTCAATCGAATATTAGGCCTTTAGAAACAACTGGCGCTCATCCATCCGGAGAGCCTTTGGTGTCAGAAACTGTTCCCCTCCCATCTACAATAACTGAGAGACCTTCCACAGGGATGGAAGAAATGATAGAGGACAGCATCGAAGAATCCCCCTTCGAAACTGAAGGCTCTGGACAAATTGGGGATGTTGCATTTGATAGAAAAGGCAAAGGAAAAGTAAAGGTTGGTGTGGCTCATCTGGATCTCCCGTAATGTTTGGAGGCCAAGGTAGGTCCTTGCTTTAAGAAGGTCAACATTAAATATTTATTGGCCATGCAGAACATAAATTATGTCTATACTCATACTACCGAGCTGGGCCGGATCCAGACAAAGTGGGGGATCCCAGAGTCAGTGAAGGTAAGGATACCTGTCACTCCGGAGACTTCGATGGATTGCAAACTTAACGAAGTGGTCATCTTCAGTGAACTGCTCAACTGGGGGCTCAGGTTCCCCTTAGACCCACAGATCGTCAGGTACTTCCACCTGGTTAAGCTTTTCCCAAGCCAATTAAGTCCAAATACTTGGTACTCCCTGATTGCTTGCATAATGGCATCAAGGTTGTCCAAAATCCCTCTCCATATGGAGCAGCTTTCCGTTGTGGCAAGTATGTGCAAGAATCATCACATCCCATTCTACAACCACAACAAGGGAAATAATTTTAAAGTGGTAGACGACTTACTAGAATCGAAGAAGAATTGGAGAACTCAGTTCTTATTTATCAGTGGGTCAAGGAAAAATAGGAGGAAGATCCAAGCCGAAACCAACCCTAGTATGTTAACTAGTAGATGGAAGAGTACGGGTAAACTCTTTAACTTTGTTTTTCATGTCCTCCTTTTGACTTCACAAATATTCCACTCTTGAATTATTCATTACTTCTTTTTCAGTGTTGCCGAAGGAGTATACCGGATATCTGGAGGAGGGGCAGACTACATGTGCCAAACTGAATGCGTGGGCTGCAGAGCGTTGGGGGAATGCTTTCCACAACTGTTTTACCTCAAACAATATGGTGAGATCCCATCTATGGAATACCACAGGTCGGAGATATCTTAATTAAAAAGAATTGACCACACCCCTCCTCCATGCGTCATCCTCAAACGGATAGAAGAGAAATATGGTAAACTAGTCTTGTCCTTTAGAGCCAAGGCTACCAGCAAGATGAAGGGAAAGAAGAAGAGAACTGGAACAGAAGCAGTTCGGGCTGCCACAGAGGAGACCGGTTCGGGGAACCAAGGAGGGATCGATGCTGCCTTGCTCAAGGTGGTTGAAGATGAGACTGTTAAGGAGGCAGAAGAACCACAAAATCCACCAAGGCCTTTAAAAAAGGACCAAAAAAGGGGAGTAAGCAGTGATGAAAAGGCTGCCAAGAAGAAAAAGGTCACCTTAGGGGAAGAAATAATTCTTCGCCCTTTGGAGCTTCTTCCTCCACCAGCTCCTGTTGATCCCACCTTGGCAGAGAAAATTCCAACAGATCTGCAACTCGGAGAGGAAACTGGAGGAGGGATTGAGGGCATGGACATCAGACCCTTCAGGACATTGGTCTTTACTTCAACGACTCTGTGAAGTATGACTTTGCTAATCTTTTCCATCCTTCAGGCTCTTCCAACATGGTGACCTACAATGGTAAGTATTTTTCTATTTCCGAAGATCAAGATACGATGGATCATTCTTTTCTATGTCATATCCAACCAGTGCTCGATCTAGAGAGGCAGGTGAAAAACCAGTCCACCCTCAACACTGACAATGAGTCTCTGTTAACCAATCTCTTCAATGCTAATCAGAGCATAGAAGAATTGAAAAAAGAGCTTGAAATATTGAAGAAGGATAAGGAAGATCTGTCGACCAAGCTGGCCACTTCGGAGAATGCTAATATTGAGCTCCAAACTAAGTGCTCTGGTTTGGAGAAAGATCTTTCAACCTTAAGGGAGGACCTAAAGACCAAAGATGGTGTCATCCAGACCTTGTCCGGTGAGAAGACCTCCCTAGAAGATGTTGAGGTGATAGACTCCTTGGAAGAAAGGTATGCTGAGGTGAAGTCTGACATGGTGCTGCTCTTCCATGAAACATTTCTGAAGAGGACGCTTGGTCCCTTGTGGAAATATATGGACTATAAAGACATCCCATTCCATACTTTAGCATATGGTGATTAAAAAAGCTACTCCAGCGGAATCGATTCTACCATCGATGAAGAGGAAGGAACCAGTGAGAGTTCAAGCGCTGAACTAAGAAACCCCAAGAAATGAGGTGATACATGATCATCCGAAGGGAATAAGCCCTGAGGTTTTTAACTATCTTTTGTGTTTTCTTAATTTTGTGAACTACTAAAGTCCTTGGATGGCCAAGGCATTTTTGTAATTGTATCCGGTCTGAGTCCGGATAAGTCTTTCACAACACTTAAAGTCCTTGGATGGCCAAGGCATTTTTTTCATTTTAGTAACGTTATCTGGTTCATACCCGGACAAACTTATTTATCAAATTTTGCTTTATTTCATGCTTGCTTTCAATTTTAATGGCTAATGTTTAAAGAGCCCTAATTTACTTCAAAAATATTTAAGGTGAGAGTGTTTAATATCTCCGATGACATGTATTTAATGGTCATCATTCAACCAGATTAATCTGAACTGTCAAAGATCCTCAGTATTAAATTGAAGACTTGAAAATAATTGTAATCAAACAACATCGAATGTTTTAAGAAGGCATCATATTTTATTAAAAAAACCAGACATCTCATTAAAACCTTCCCGCGCCACCAGGGTAGGAAAGAGTATGCCCCCTAATATTTACATTGACTTTTAACAAGTAAATATTTACACAATTTTTATTCCAGATATAACCTGAGGTGTTCAATATTCCATGGGTGCTTCAAAATTCTTCCATCTTTGTCTTGAAGCCTATATATCCCAAGCTTACGCTTTTCGAAGACCTCATAAGGGCCTTCCCAGTTTGGAGCCAACTTACCGAGCTGCCTTTCCTTAGTATGCAAGAAAAGTTTTCTTAAACATTTATCTCTTGGTTGAAAATCCCTTATCTTGATCTTGGAAGCAAGTCTGCTCCTCATCAATCCTTGATAGTGGGTTGTTCTAAGATGAGCTTTAACCCTTCTTTCTTCAATTATGTCCAACTGGCTCCTAACTACCAACTCATATGCTTGTTCAGAATAGTTGTGGACCCTGTATGATGGTAGGGTTGCTTCTATAGGAGTAATTGCATCCATCCCATACACCAAGGCAAAAAAGGAGATTCTTGAGTAGCAGCCCTAGGAGTAGTCCGGTATGCCCACAATACTTCTTGCAAATAGCTTGGCCACTTCCCTGCAGCCCCTTCTAAATTCTTTTTTAAACCGGACAGAATAGTCATGTTTGCCACTTCAACTTGGCCATTTGCTTGTGGGTGGAAATGAGAAGAGAAGCAATGATGAATGCCCTTGGAGGCACAGAAACTCTCCATATCCTTGTTATCAAATTGTGGCCTGTTATCAGTGGTTTTTTTTGTGGAACTCCAAATCTGTAACAAATGTTAGACAAGATAAATTTTATAATAGATTTTGAAGTAGTTCCTGTCAGGGGAGCTGCTTCTATCCATTTTGAGAAATAATCAATGGCTACAATAATAGTCCTGCACCCTCCAAACGCTATTGGTAGAGGCCTAACTAAATTCAGTCCCCAACGAGCAAAAGGCACTGGCTCAGAAATAGACTCCATTGGAACTGCTGGGATATGAATTTCGTTACCATACCTTTGGCATGGGTCACACTTTTTCACCAATTCCTTAGCATATGCCATTATGGATGGCCAATAGTATCCGACCAATAAAACCCTCCGGGTTAGAGCTCTGTAACCACAGTATGCTGATCCCTTTCCATCATGTAGTTCAGATAAAAAAATTTGAGATTCTTCAGCCCCCAAACAACGCAAGAGAGGTCTACTGAACGATTTTTTATAAAGAACCTCTCTTATGATCAAGAAACCACGAGCCTTGTGTTTCATTTTCCTTGCCATATCTTTCTCTGAAGGCAAAATCCCATTAGAGATGTATTGAAGAAGGGGAAATCTCCAATCTTTGGATTGAACTACTTGTACACTCAAGCTCTCCTCCTCTTCTTTGTTTTGATTTGATTGTATGGATGGGCATTCTTATACATGAATCCATGGGTAGGACTCAGAGTATGCTATAGTTGCCAGGGAATCTGCCAGTGTATTTTCAGATCTAGGAATGTGCTCATAACAAATATTCTTGAAATTGGCAGCCATCTGTTTAAGAATGACTAAGTATTTGATCAATTGTTCTTTGTTTTCCTCAGACTAGCCTTGAACCTGATGGATAAAAAGCTGAGAGTCACTAATCAGCTTAACTCTTTTTGCTCCACACATGTTAGCTAACTTGAGACCAGCTATAGGTGCTTCATATTCGGACTCGTTGTTAGAGGCCCTGAACGTGAAGCATATAGCCTGATATAGTTTATCACCGTACGGAGAGGTTAAGAAAATTCCATCCCCACAACCCATTGTGCTAGATCCACCATCCGTCCGGAAAACCCATTCCTTTTTAGTTTTTTCCTCTCAGGTTTGTTTAGAACTTCTGTTCGAATGAAATTCTACCAGAAAATCAGTAATAGATTGAGCTTTGATAGCAGTTCGTGGAGCAAAATTAATGTCATAATCACCCAACTCCACTGACCACTTGGTCATCCTTCTTGATATGTCTGCCTTCTGAAGAACATTCTTTAGTGGAAAAGACGTTCGGACGATGATGGAATGAGACTGAAAATACGGCCTCATTTTTCTTGCAGCAATCACTAAGGCTAGTGCCAGATTTTCAAGCTTTAGGTACCTCTTCTCAGCATCTATTATACTCTTGCTGATGTAGTACACATGACGAGTATAATTGTTCACCTCTCTTACCAACACTGCACTTATAGCATATTCTGACACAACCAAGTATACATAAAGTGTTTCTCCTTCAACAGGCTTAAAAAAGGTTTTGGGTGAAGACAAGTGCTTCTTTATTTCATCAAAATCTTGGCTGCATTGTGAAGAGCAGTTGAAGTCTTTAACACCTTTCAAGGTTTGAAAGAACAGGGCACATTTGTCCGAAGACCTTGAAATGAAACGATTTAAAGCAGCCAATCTTCCTGTTAACCTCTGTACTTCTTTAATATTTTGAGGGGGTCCATTTTTAACAGAGCATCGAGCTGGTCTGGATCAGGTTGTATCCCTTTTTCACTTATTACATAACCCAAAAACTTTCCGGACTGTACCCCAAACACATATTTTTCTGGATTCAACTTTAAATTAACCTTTGTCAAGTTGGCAAAAGTTTCTTGAAGATCAGCTAGGTGCAATTCTTCTTCTAAGCTTTTAACCATCATATCATCGATATAAACTTCCCTATTTCTTCCAATCTGACCAGCAAATGCTTGGTTCACAAACCTCTGATAAGTAGCCCCAACATTTTTCAACCCAAAAGGCATCACCTTGTAACAATGGAGACCCTTATCTGTAACGAAGGTAGTGTGATCATGGTCCTTCGGATCCACCTGTATCTGGTTATACCCAGAGAAGGCATCCATGAAAGACAATAACTTGTTTCCAGATGTGGAGTCCACCAACTGATCTATCTGAGGGACCAGATAGAGATCTTTTGGGCAAGCTCTGTTGAGGTCAGTGAAATCGATACACATACGCCACTTCCCATTCTTTTTCTTAACTAACACTGGATTGGCAGTCCAAAAAGAATACCGAGACTCATTTATGTGCCCCATCTTGGTAAGTCGGTCAACTTCTTGGACTATTACATCAGCTTTCTCCTTATAAAAAACTCTTTTTTTGCACAACAGGTGCAACATCGCTCCGGATGGATAACTTGTGTGATATAACATTTGCAGGTACTCCAGTCACATCAGCATTACACCAAGCAAAAACATATTGGTGATCTACCAAAAAGGACAACAACTTTATCTTTAATTTTGGTGTCATCTTGGAGCCAATTTTAACACTCATTCCTTCAGCCAGAGAGTGGGTTTCAACTTCTTCAATTGGTATCAAAACACCAGGGGTCTCTCTGGGGTCATCAATTTCACCCTCACCCCCAGAAGGCCCCAATAACTGCTAATCTTCGTTAGCCCGGACTGCCCCCAAAGGTTTAGGAGCAACTGCAGTTGCATTAGATTCCCTTGCTATCTTTTGGCTACTCCGGACAACTCCCACTTGTCCTTGAACCGCATACTTCAAACATTGATGGATTGTTGAGGCCATAACATGCATCATAGAGAGTCAGGACCTCCCAAAGATTGCATTGTAGCATGTGGGCCAGTCTACCACAACGAATAGCCCCCTGACTAGTTTCTTGAATGGTCCCTTGCCCAACAGCACCTCCTCCTCAAACTCCCCGATTACATCCGTAGAGCTTCCCGTAAAGTCCACTATGATTCTATTTGATCGTTGAAGAACGACCGGATTTTTTATCTGCTTATAAAAACTTAAAAAGAGTATGTTGGCTAAACTGCCAGTATCAATAAAAAATCGTCTGATATCGTTACCCCCAATAGACGCTCCTATCACCACAGCATCCTCATGAGGCCAACAATATCCCTTAGATCATCCTCATCAAAAACTATAAATGGAAAATGAGTTTGGAAATGGTATGAAGACATGCCCCCTTCCAACTGAGTAGCTAGACTATGAACGTGCCTCTTCCTCGATGAAGAAGTGGGTGCTGTCATGGTGTCCTTTCCAAAAATAGTAAGTGACTCAAAGAAACTGATGAGTCCAGACACCGTTTTGACCTGTTCTGTTATGACTCCCACCTTATTACGATTTGGGTCAGGTTCTAAATACTCTGAATCCACATCAAATCTTTCATGGATCATCATTGCCCCCTCCGGAGCCGATGTTCATACGTTGTTCATAGGGCCTGTTCGGGGAGCATTGTCAGGCATGATCCCACTTCTTCTTTTGATGTAGGCCCCCAGCTTGCCTCTTTCGATGATATTTTGCACCTCTTGCTTTAAAGCGATGTAGTCTTTGGTGTTATGGCCAATATCATGATGATACTGACAAAAACAAGTATTGCGATTTTTCATAGGAGATTGGAGTGCTGCTAGTTTCCGGAAGTGAACCTCATCTTTAGTTTTGTCATAAATGGTATCTACATTTTCTTTTAACTCCACAAACCATTCCGGTTGTACCCAAGGACCTCATTTATTCTTGGACTGTTGGCTCTGAGCTAGATTTGGGTGAGACTGAGTCTGTTTGGCTCTGTTGGACCCCTATCCGGTTTCTTTGGCCTTGTATCCGGACTGGTTTTGATTTAGAGCCGCTGTGGCAGACCTCATGTGTCTGTGCACCCTAGTTTTCTTGGTTTCATCCATGTTGATCTGCTTTCCCACCTGGTTTAACAAACCACCCCAAGTCATGGTTTTCTTTCTCGTCACTGAATTAGCTAAATTCCATGGGTTTAACCATCGTCTTAAAGAAGCTATTGCTACTTGCTCAAAGCAATCAGCTAACCCATTATTAGTATTTACGAACCGGCTTATAGTATTTTAATGACTCATTTGGTTCTTGGGCACAATGGATGATATTATCTCTATTGCCCTTCACCTCTTTACTCCCCACGAACTACCTCCGGAAGGCAACGCATAATGTATCAAAGTTTCTGATACAACCCTAGGGCAAACTGTTGTACCATTCCAGACCACTTCCCGTAAAATATTGGGAGAAGGCTCTACACAAGAGCTTATCATCATCATATTTACTTCCAGATGGTTATCCGGATCTTTACTTCCATCGTATTTCTCCATTTTAGTACTGTCAAACCTCTTTGGAAGGTTTCCAGATAGTATCTTGGCAAACAATGGTGATTGCCTCCAATTCTGACTACGAATAAAGATTGTGTCTTCATTAGGTGTTGCAAAAATACCTGGCTCATCATCAGAAAGCAAAAGGATCGATCAACATTTGATCCACATGCCTGTGACTGTGGCTATGGCTGTGAGATGATCTTTTTCCCAAATGCCTTTTAAGTCTTTTATGCCTATCTCTTTTTCTTGAATACTTCTTAACAAGATTTTGCTTCTTCCTGGACCTCCCCTCATCACTGCATGATGACAAGGACTCCTCAAGCTCATCCTCGTTCGAAGAGCTACTGGAGGACTCAGAATCTAAGCTTTCCACCGGCTTGGACCGGTCAGACTTCTTGGAACTGACATGGGTCTTTTTTGTACTTAAATGATTCTTTGCTGATGGGTCATTCTCCCTTGGGTTGTCAGTATAGTGAATGGTCGACGCCTTCGACTTTTCCTTTAAACCCATCTCTACCTTTTTAATAGCCATCAACACCTCTATTTCAGCTCTCAACTTATCTCGCTCCTCAATGGTGTATTTATTATTTTCCCCAACCACCTCCACCATAGGTGGTGGAATTTCTTGCTCGTTCGGATCCATCCGAACAAGTATTTTTTCTGGTTTTTAATGCTAGATTCAGGCACCTTCTCCTCCCACTGTAGTCGCCAATTTGGTGAGGTTTATTTTGAGTTGAGGGTAATTTTGTCAAGTGTTTTGGAAAGTTTAAAGAGTATTAAATGTTTTGGTGTGGAGTAGTGAGAGATTTGAGCTGCCTGGTTTCATTAAATGTTCATTACCCTCATTAATGAAAGTAGTTGGGTATTTATACCCTTAATTATGGACTCATGGGCTTTCAGGTCAAATTATGGAACCGGGTCAAGTTTAAGGACCCATTACTTAGTAAGTTGATTAGCACATAGCTTAGTCAGAAGGTGTTTAGTTGTTTCTTTACGTTTGTCATGTCCGGATAGTTCAGTGGCAAGTTTATGTCCGAATTGCCCTTATCCAGAAATCTCAGTAGGTTGTGATTAAGTTATCCGGACTCATCGAACAGTAATCACATTATCATTGTCAATCAATTACATGGGCCAATTATGGAGCGTGGCCTAAGAGTAATATGGTTTGTAATGGTACATATCTACTCTTAAATGGTTCCTAACTTTGGAGATCCAATACAGTACATATGTCAATAAATATATCCAAGCATATATATATATATATATATATTGCAATAAACTTTAATGTGCACAATACTACAAAATATAACATCAGATCCCATTACAAACTCTCCCACTGAAACTAACAATACCCTAAATCAACTACACCTATACTGATGGTGTGTCCCTGGAAAACCTTAGGTAAAACCGCCTTTGTTAGAGGATCTTAGATATTATGGACTTTGTGTTGATGTGCTCTATATTTATCTGACTCATATGAACTATCAGTTTAACAGAAAATAACTTTATGTTTATGTGTTTGGACCTATATAAGTTCTTATTACTGTTAGAGTACTGCACTGCGATATTCTGTAGCCATAATTACCGCTTCGATGCCTCAAAGCACACAACAAATTCTTCCACCATGGTAGATGATGGAATGAGTGTTTACTTTACACTTTTCCAAGATATTGCACCTCCAATGAATAAAAATGTATTTCCTAATGTGCTATTTAGTGTATCTGCGCATCCACCAAAATCTGAGTCGGAATACCCAATAATCTCCAATCTAGCCGACTTCATATATGTCCACATGTGCCCATTTGTTCCTTGCAGATATCGGAATACCCTTTTAACTGATTTCCAGTGATTCATTCATGGGTTACTAACATATCTCCCCAACATATTTATAACAAAGTCAATGTCCGGCCTAGTACAAACTTGAGCATACATTAAACTCCCAACTGTCGAAGCATAAGGGACAGTTTTCATTTCCTCAATATCAAGTTTTATCTTAGGACACTGACTCAGACTAAGTTTGTCACTATTTTCTATAGGGGTACTTAGGGGTTTGCAATCTCCCAATCCGTAACGTTGTAACACACTTTTGATATGTGTTATTTGTGATAATCCAAGAATACCACGAGAGCAATCTCGATGTATCTAGATTCCTAATACAAAACTGGCATCACCAAGATCTTTCATATCAAACTTGTCTGATAGAAATATTTTTGTAGTGTGTAACAATTATTTATTGTTCGAGGCAAGCAATATGTCATCCACATATAATATAAGAAATATGAAATTACTCCCACTGAACTTGTGATACACACAATCCTTAACCGAGTTGATCTCAAAGTCATAACCGACAATCACCTCAAGAAATTTGTGATACCATTGACGAGAGGCTTGTTTAAGCCCATAAATGGAATTCTTAAGCTTGCAAACTAGATCTTTTGAGTTACTTTTTACAAAGTGTTCTGGTTGTACCATATAGATCGTTTCCTCAATATTACCATTGAGAAAAGCGGTCTTAACATCCATTTGATGAAGCTCAAGGTCAAAATGTGCAACTAATACCATGATTGTTCTAAAGGAATCCTTCGTCGATACCGGAGCGAAGGTTTCTTTAAAATGAATCCCTTCACGCTGAGTATAACCTTTCACTACAAGACGTGATTTATGTCTTTCCACATTACCCAGGGAATCACATTTGGTTTTGTAAACCCATTTACAACCAATTTCCTTTTTCTCTTAAAATAATAAGATAAGATCACATACCACATTGTCCAGCATTGATTTATACTCTTCTTTCATAGCGTCAATCCACTTCCGAGAGTCAGAGCTTGCCATGGCTTATTTGTAGGATGAGGGATCATTTACAGTTCCAGCACATAACTCATCATGCTCCTGAAGATATACTATAAATTATGGACATATAATACTCTATATTTCTCTCGTGGGCCTTCTTAAGGGCACTATTTCTTCTTGTTGTATTCATTGAGGAGGTAGAGTTTGATCATTATGAACGATGTCATTTTGATTCCCTTGTGGAATATTATCTTGAGGTTCCTCTTGTTCTACTTGGACCTTATCTGTATCCTGGTTAGAACCCTCAAGTGGAGCATTAGTGTCAATTTGAGGATTACCTTGTTCTAATGGGACCGAAATGATTGGCATTACAGCCGAATATTCTGATACCTGAGTATCCTTATTTAAACCTTCATGAATATCTATGGATTCTTTCTCAAAATCAACATTTGTTCCCTTATTCTTTCCCCAAAACTCAATATTCTCTAGAAACTTGGTCGTTCGCGTCTCAAATATTGTACCAGTGAGAGAATCATATAACTTAAACCCTCTGGAATGTTTAGAATAACCTATGAAGAAACAACTAACTATTTTTGGGTCTAGTTTCTTTTCTTGAGGTTTGTAAGGCCTCGCTTCAACTGGAAAACCCCACACATGCAGATGCTTAAAATTAGGTTTACACTTGTTCCAAAGCTCATATGGAGTCCTAACAGTAGCCTTTGTGTGTACTTGATTGAGTATATAAGCGACACATTTGATGGCTTCCCCCAAGAGAGATAATGGTAGAGATGAGTGATTTATCATGCTTCTAACCATATCTTTTAGTGTTTGGTTCTGTCACCATTCATGTGAGGTGGACCGAGCATAGTGTATTGAGGGACTATTCCACACTTCTCTAGGTACTGTGCAAAGGGTCCTGGACATTGTTCACCTGATCTGTCATATATACCATATTATTCACCACCATGGTCAGATCTAATGGTCTTAATACTTTTACCAAGTTGTTTCTCAACCTCGGTCTTAAAATCTATGAACTTGTCTAAGGCCTCAAAATTTTTATGAAGAAGATAGAGGTAACAGATTCGAGAGTAGTCGTCGATGAATGATATAACGTACCACTTCCCGTTCCATGATTCCTGTGGAAATGGTCCACAGATGTTGGTATGTATCAACTCTAGAACTTCTTTCGCTCTATATGCGCCTAAATTTTTAACTTTGGATTGTTTCCCTTTGATACACTCGACACATATATCGAAGTCAGAGTAATCAAGGGGACCTAATAAACCTTCAACAATAAGCTTGCACATCCTAACTTTAAATATGTGACCTAACCGCTTGTGCTACAGTTTAGAGGATCTTTCAGATTTAGTAATATTGTTTGGTGTACGTTGTGTATTCATAGAAATGTTGTGATTACTAATAGTATTCAACAAATACAAATTATACTCCTTAATTAAATTTCCATTTCCAACAATCATATTATCTAGAGAGAGTGTAAAATAATTGTTTCCCATCAGACCAGAGTAACCTTGCAAGCCTAAAACTGGAAAAGAAATTAAGTTCCTCCGAAAAGTGGGAACATACATTACATTCTTTAAAAATAATACATCTTCAGTGGAAAGTTTTAAAGCAAAATCACAAATAGCTAAAACATCACACGAGCTCTCGTTTCCTGTGAAAATGGATCTTTCATCCTCACTTAGCATCATGCTCTTTGACGTACCCTACAAAGAAACACAAACATGAGTTGTTGCAGCCGAATCAACCCACCAAGTATTTATTTTCACATAAACTATATTACTTTCTCAAACAACCAAAGATGTGGGAATATATTTGCTTATCAAATAAGCCCGGTGTTTCTCACAATCCTTCTTCAGATGCCCTTTCTCTTTATAGAAAAAACATCAACCTACAGTCGATTCCTCAGGTTTTTTCTTCTTTACCAGACATTGACCTGGTCCTTTGCTATCTGCCTTCCGTTTAGGTCCTGCCTTTTTTTAGATGTAATCACATTAGCCTCAGGCGTTGTGCCTTTAAGTCTTTCCTCCTCCTGTGCAGCGTGGGAAATCAACTCATTGATATTCCACTTTTCTCGCATGCAGTTATAGGTGGACTAGAAATACTTAAACTGGTCTGGCAGCGAATGAAATGTGAGTCCCACTATGTATTCCTCAGATAAGTCTAAACCGATTTCCTTTAACTTTTAGTCAATCATCGACATTCCCAGAATGTGCTCCCAGATTTTACCTCTATCATTTTATTTTTTGGTAGCTAGCTCGATGAGCAAACGCTGCATCTCTACCTTCTTATTTTTGGCAAAGGCTTTCTCAACCTCTGTCAGAAAGACCGAGGCAGTGGTAACACCTTTAGGGACAGCCCTACGCAACGCCACTAGTATCCTCTGTAACAAGAGCGTCATGCATAACTTATTTGACCTTTTCCACCTTTCATCTGCCTTAGTTTCATCCGGTGTACTTTCCGGACTAAGAGGGGATGGTTTGGGAGTTGACAATGCATAGTCGTAATCATGTACAGATAAAAAACAGCAACATATCTTCCTTCCATAATTGGAAGTCCGAACAATCCAACATGGGTGGACGGTTCCCCAATAAATTATAACCAGTGGATACTATAATAAGAACAAACAGCACAAAGCACATTTAACATCTTGACATATAAATAAAAACATATGCATGAACATGACAAATACATGTAAATCATAAAATTCATTGATAATAGATACCAGAGGGAAAATCATACTAACATGCAATTTTATGAGTTTGAGAAAAAATATGCCATAAGTACCGATAAAACCTTTCGAAGGTCCGATTTCATCTACTTATAATTAAAATCAACACAAGGACCATTTTCAGTAATTTTCTCCCGTTCATGATTAATTTAAACCCAAATGTGAACCTTCCGGAGGGCCGGTAATATTTGAATTTAAATTAATACCCGAACCTTTCGAAGCTTAGGATCCATATGAAAATTAATTTTAATATTCTGGAGGGCCGATTAAATTATTTTTTTAGTTTCACCAACCGATCTATGAACCTTAGTCATGCATCAACATTTAAACATTCACGTATATATAATTTACTTCACAAATAAACATACAAGCCAAACACACCATATTTGAGAAATAAATCATCTGATACTTTCAAAAAAATTGAAATATATATATTAAAAAATCATTTTTAAGTTATAAATAGTAGCAGCCTGCCTGCAGGTCCTGAACAGTGCCCACCACGATTTCATTGCCCCTAGCTTGTTGCGACACAAAATTTGTTGTTGCAGCAGTCCGTTTTGTGAATCCTCGCAGGTTACGGTGATCATCACAGCGTCCACAATTCGCTGGCCATGATGAGCACCGTTGGACAGATTTTGATCAGCGTTAACATCAGGGGTTAAGCCGTCGATGAGCCTAAGTCCTAATAGTTCTGATTTTATTCGTTATAATAAGGTTAATTTGATGCTAATTTTGGGAGAAAAGAATTATAGACATCAATAAACCCTAATTTAACCGGAAAAAAATCCTCAAACTATCAAAATTGCAATTTACTCATAATAAAACATGATTTTCACTACAAATAAATCACATAACATGTTTTTCATACAATTCCTAAATCCATGCCCTAACCAGCTCAATCAACACATAATCCTAATGATATAGATTCTTTACGATGAAGAAAAACATGCATCTTTATCTATCATTACACAATTCGATTATTCTACCGAACCCAAAAAATGGTTAACATGGCTCTGATACCAAATGTTATATATTATTCGAAATCACATCAAATAATATATAACAAATCGCCGAAAAATAATTAAACCCTTTTCTAGATTCACCTAATAAATAAACACAAAACCAAGAACACTTACGGGCTTGCTTGCTGTTATCCATCTAGTATTCTCTTTTGTTCCTCTATGTTCTTCAACGATTCTGTTTATGAAATTGAGAAACCTTCATAATCAAATTAGTGAAGAAAAAAAAGGTTTCCAGACACTCAAGGAAGCGGTCGTATTTCTGATTAGGGTTTAGGATGATGAAATTCCTAAACATAACCCCTTATTTATAGATTTTACAATGCGAAGCCTGACATTGTAAAGCTAATTTATCTTTCTTTCTTAATCATGAATTCACCATCTTTGAGTCGCCAACTCTTAACTCATCATAATTTCATGTTAATCATTTTTCATGTCGTCATTTTTGGATTGTCAATTCACCAACTAAACTTATCATCAATATTCTTGTATACTTCTTTTTATAACCATTTGCTTTCTAAATAAGGTATATGTCCTCTACTAGGAATATACTTTTATCCATATTTAATTATTGACTTATTTTTAAAATAATTAGAAAACCACTTCGAATATATTCTTGAAAGTTTAACCAAAAAATATATACGAAGGATATAATTTATTTATTTATTTAAATACTCATATTAATTATTAATTTTGTTTTTTTGAATGATATAATATATTAATAAAAAATAAACATAATTTAAAAAATAAATATATTTTTATACCATGAGATATCATAATTACGTCCAAGGATGGATGAAAAAAAATCGACCTCTAACTAGCTCTTTAAAATTAATTTTTTAAGTTTTATCAAGTTTAATATTTTAAATCTGGATTATTTTGTTTGTCCGAATTTTTGTTATATTATATATATATATATATATATATATTATGATCTATTTTTATTTAATTAAAACAAGAGAAAAGTACCGGTAAATACCTTCTCAACTATGTTATTACCCGGCGGTACCCGTTTTTTGGATAGTGTCACTTGGTACCTCGAACTGAAATTTGGACAAAAATACCCCCGACGGACAAAAATACCCCCGACCAAATATAGGCGCGCGCTGGTAAAAAAAAAACTGGTATGAAAAAAAAACTGGTACAATTCTCAAGATGCGAATTGCTTGCAAATTCTCAGGATGCGAATTGCTTGCAATTTATGAATGATTCTCATGATAAGATGCGAATTGCTTGCAATTTCTGAACGATTCTCATGATAAGATGCGAATTGCTTGCAAATTTCTGAACGATTCTCATGATAAGATGCGAATTGCTTGCAACTCTCAGGATTTCTAAACGATTAAAAAAAACTGGTACAATTCTCAAGATGCGAATTGCTTGCAAATTCTCAGGATGCGAATTGCTTGCAATTTCTGAACGATTCTCATGATAAGATGTGAATTGCTTGCAATTTCTGAACGATTCTCATGATAAGATGCGAATTGCTTGCAAATTTCTGAACGATTCTCATGATAAGAAAAAAAACTGGTACAATTCTCAAGATGCGAATTGCTTGCAATTTCTGAACGATTCTTGCAACTGGTGAAATTTTATTTTTTAAAAAAATCAAAAAAAATCATCAATGGATCTAGTTTTGTTCATTTTTAAAAAACAAAAGTGATGGTACTTTCATTTATTTTTTTCGAGCTCCGGTTCGAAAGATACGGATCTTTTAAAAATAAAATTAAAGGAAAAGTAGGAAAGAGAAGGAAAGAGAAATTTTGATTACGTGTTCATGAATGGTGAGGGTAGTTAGGGTATTAAAATAAAGTTAGGTACTATGTGACAATTAGGTAGTTGAGTTGGGTATTAAGTGACAATTGATCAAACCTTAGGTACTAGATGACAATAAAATAGTTGAGTAGGTACCTTTGGTACAATTTCCCTTAAAACAATGGAGATGTGACAAAATCTAAATTTACCACATCATTTCTCTCTACATACCCCTAACTACTTTTAACTTAAAAAAATATGAATTTTAGAATAAAATTGAGAGGAAAGTACCCCTAAATACCCACTCAAGTATCAAATACCAAAATGGTACCCGTTTTTGGACTAGTTTCATAAAATACCTAGAGCCAAATTATGGACAATTATACCCTCTAGGGTATAAAAGGGGTTATTTTGTTGAAACCCACTTTTTTTACACCTTCTAATCAGACTTTTAGGTTCCAATTCCCCCCACTTTCACATTTCTAAATTTGATGAGAGAGAAACACGTGAAACGAGAGGGAACCCAAAAGTTTTTTTTGAAACCAAACCTAACTTTCGACAACATTCCGGGGAGTACTAACCTTCTCTGTTCCGATATCTCAAGCAACCACTTTCACCGTGTCTATTCCGATATTTCAAGCAACCACCGGCGAGCCTCGAACTACAACGAAGTATCCGTCGAACCGAACCGTCGACCAGTGACTTTGTTCTTCCTTATTTCTTCGAACCGAACCAGGTACTGTCTACATACTGTCTCTATTCTTCCTTATTTCCGTCGAACCGATCCGTCTACGTACTGTCGCCGGAATAATTTTAGGTGTCGATGTTAGGTGTTAGAAGCAACCAATGGCGCCGTAATTTTATATTGATAGTCATGCTGTCTGACGTTTAACCCTCCGGTAGGTAGTAAGGGTATTTCATAACACGTATTGAATGCTGTTGATCGACCAGACGACGTTAGGTTATAGTTGTGTTGGTTAGAATGCTGTTGTGTCGATTAGAATGCTGTAACGTCGTGTATCGTAGGTATGTGGCTGCTGTTGTAAGCCTTGTGAGTTTACGTAGGTTTGGTAGATATCTAGCAATATGGGTTGCATTATTTATCAGTGTTTGTTTATAGTTTACCTGTCCGACGCCATGGATTTGAACCTGGCCTGGTTGAATCGTGAACGTATTACGTCGGCTATCACAGCTATAGGGCTGCTGTTCCAACTGTTGTGAGTGTACTTTGGTATGTTAGACATCTAGCAATGTAGCTTGTATTATATATCGGGGTCTGATAATAGTTTACCTGTCACACAGCACGTCTAGGGGAGAAGTATAAGATTATGGTCACTTCTACCAATCTTCGTAATGCAGTGGCTGCTTAGTGTTATTGTTTTAGTTACCATGGTATTACTAACTAGCTTATTATATGAACGTTAACAGGTAAAAATGACGAAAACATGAGTATTCTACCGCTCGGGGTTGGTTAGCATAATCAACGTACTGAGACGGGATATAATCAAAGCTGAACACATCGAGGCTGCTCGTGGAACCCCTTTCTACACCTTCCTCAAAACCTCGTACGACTTGAGGAACGAGGTTCTGAAGCTTAAAAAGTTCCACCACTTGATCGAGACGATCTGTGGTTTATACGACGTCAGATGGAAGGCTTTCAAGATTGGACAAAAGCATGTAAGGCTGACGAAGAAAGATGTTAAGGCGATCTTTGGCCTCAGACACGGTAACAAAGAGATGTCGATGAGCAAATCAGGTGGATTTATCGCTCGCTACGCTGATGGAGCTGAGTTAGATTCGATTTTGATGAAGAAATATTTTTTGAGTCCAAGGACGAGGAGAAGCGGGCCAACGAATGACAAATCAGTTTCCAACGCGTTGATAAAGGTAAATAGAGTCTGTTAAAATGTAGTTGTTTTCTAGTTTATGCTGCAGGCATAGGTTGATGATAGAAAAACCTGCATGTGTATGTACATATCTATCGTAGTAGTGTCTTATATATATCATTGAGTTGACAGTATAATATTCGCACCTTAGGCTGCGAATTGTATGACAACAAATCCAATACGGGCATGTCACACGATTCGCAGCTTAAGCTGCGAATTATTTGATATGCAATCCATTTTTTGTTGAAATGCCCCGTTCAACACAATTCTCATCATATGCTGTGAATTGAGTTATGGATAGGCTGCGAAAAGCAATTGATTTACTCATATTTCGCAGCATATCCCGATCACAGTTCGCAGCATGCATACTTAAAATGTGTTTAAATTTAAGTGTATAGTTTGGAATATTTACTAGTTGTGCAGGTGTCCTTGTGGTGTAGTCTATGGCTTTCAGCTTAGGCAGAAGCGGATTATAGTTTGAAATTGACCTGCCGGCGACGTCAATGACGAGCAACGTCCATTGGTTTATCTGGTCATTTGTCTCGGTGCATACTGGAACCATGATGATGTTGGCATCTTTGCGCCCCATTCTAAAAGCCATGTCCACCAAATTTTCTACTTGCCAGCATGCTTTCATTTGATGCTGCATCCAAGCAAGAGTATATTAAAATGAGAGCATTTTCCGAAAACTTTGTTCAATTTACCTGAGCTAAACTTACCGCAGTCATGCCCGAAATCAGTACGGCGTCATGATGCTCTCCTTTAGCTTTAGTGCATGGAACTTTGAAGTCTACTTCTTCAAGCATCTTTCGAATCCAAGCATCGATAACCTAAGAAAGGAGTTATAGATTTATGTTAAATATACAAGACATATTTGAAACATTAAAAATAGAATTGGTTGACAATTGGATACCTTTACGTCCAGCTCCAGTTCTAAAGGTAGTGCCATTGCATCACTCGCTTGCACTCTGATTCTGTATGTAAACTTGGACTCTGGTAACTGCCATACCACTGGATCAGGGGTGTCGCTCTCGTAGGCTTTAACTAACTGTATTTTATGGTATTCTGCCACATCGATACAGTCAGTTACTTTTGTTTTCTTTGGCCAGTCGCTGTATTCTAGTTTTGACGGTTCCCGTACTGTTATAATGAACTCTTCCTCTTCCTCTGCCACTTGAGGCTGTGTTTGTGTCAGTAGAGTAAAACTTGGCTCCTCTATCTCTTTACTGGGCTCGAGCTTAGTAAATAACAAAAATCAAAAGTAGAAGGGTGTCAGTAATTATAATTGCAACGACTCCAAACAGTTCGCATGCTAACATGCGAACTGTTTGGTTCCAGATGAATAAATTTCATAGTATCTATCAGGGTAGGATGTGAACTATTCGAGGTTCCACTGAACATTTTGCGTGATACCCTGATATTCGTTTGTAATACCCCAATCAGTTTGCTAACACAAATCTCATGTTATGATGCGAAATCATTATAAGTAGCCCTTACCGCACGGTCAGCGACAACCAATACCGTTGACTTGTTCGGCATAGGATCTGGATTGTGTCGGCAGAAATCATTAATGTCATCCTCCGACATGTTCTCCAAGGACCGTTTGTATTATAGAATCGTAATATACATTATCAATTTCATTTAAAAATATCCGTGAAACTTGAGTGTAAATACCATCAACAAAAGCATCGGGTAAACCTACTGTGTTATCGTGGGACTCTGGAGCTTGCAGTTGATTTGTTACCGGGCCTATAGTTTCACGTTGGCTTAGCAATTCTGACTTAGTTGACAGCACCGTTGGTCTTTGAGGTTCCACTGAAGAAGTGGTGTTGTCTTCTAAGGATGGTCCTTCCTGGCTGAGTAGTTCCGTCTTCTCACCGGGATGGACAGGTTTCGACTCTTGAGGTGCTATCTCTTGCGTTAGCCTTTCTCTCTTTGCGAAGGTTATCTGTTGCTGTTGTTGTTGTTCTTGTTGTCCTTGTTGCTCTTGTTGTTGTTCTTGTTGTTTTTCTTGTTGCCGGTCTTCGTGTTGAACTTGTGGCTGCTGGTGTTGTTGCTGGTGGTGTTGTTGTTGTTGCTGTTGGTGTTGTTGTTCTTCTTGTTGTTGATGTTGGTGTTGTTGTTGTTGTTGCTGTTGGTGTTGTTGTTCTTTTTGTTGTTCTTGTTGTTGATGCTGGTGTTGCTGTTCCTACTGTTGTTGTTGTTGTTGTCTTTCGGTCTCCTGTTTCATACAAAATTCCAAAAAAAAGGGTGGAGGGGTTAAGCATACGTTAATCATTGTTGCAAACGATTCGCATGCTGACCTTATATTTGTTTTGTCCACTCCAAACAATTCGCAGCTCAGCATGCGAATTGTGTAATAACCAATCTACTAGTTGATTACACAATTATTGGTTATTACACAATTCGCAACATAAGATGCGAAACGTTTGGACAGGACTACACAAGAGTCCTGATATTTGTTTGATATCATCATATCATCCACTTACATCTTCTATCTCCTTTGGGTCATTCGGATGAGACTCGTGTCTTTCTTTCTCTGTCCGTGGCTCCATGATGTCTATCTTTGCAGATTGTACCGGTATGGGTGAATGGTTGACATCATCGTCCCTTTCTTCTGGCAGTACTCCATCAGCATGGTGCTGATCAGAATTAGACACGGATGCTTGCTGATAAGTGGATTCTTCTATGTCTGGAAATGCTGGTACCTGCTCAGCTATTGGGCTTTCAATCCGGCAAATTGGCTGAGAGATAGCATTGTGGAGTTGTTGTGCTTCAATTTCCGCTATCTTGCGTTTCAATTCTTCCAGCTGGAAAAATGATAGCAAACGTTTTATAAACATATTAAGTGTTGATTGTAGCGATCATTTAAGGGTCAAGCCATACTTTCTTCTCTGACCTGTTTTTCTATCTTTCTCTCGTATTTGTTCTTGTCGGTGTATGTCTTCAAACGCTTTGATTCAGCAACAATTGCAGCAATCTCGGGATTATGACCTCTGCATTTGAGTACATAATCACTGATTGTTTCACTCATACTTGTTGTGTCGTCGTCGTCGGGCTCCTGCCTGGATTTGCCTTTCGGTGGTGGTGGAATCGTTTAATTGGGGAGTCTTGGTGGTGGAATCGTTGGCTCGGGTGGTGTTGGCTGTTCGGGTATGGGAGACATCACCTTATTCATTACTTTCTGTGATGCTCGTCTCATTTGTCTTGGTTTTGATGCTGTGTTTTTTGTCCTCTTCATTGGTCTTTCTTCCGGTGAATTAGAAACGGTTTCTTCATCTTCACTATCTTCTCGTTCTCCGAAAGCTTCACTTTCAGCCTCGGTAAGACGTAATGGACCTTTGAAAACCTACCAACAGAGGCACATGTAAGTAAATAAATTGTTTTGAAAGTATGAGGGTGTAGACAAACAAATTGTTTTTTAGAAATAGTTCGCATCATATGATGCGAAATGTGTGATTTTAATCATGTTAGAGTTGCAAAGAATTCGTATGCTGAGCTGCGAAATGTGTATGGGACATATGCTGCGAACTATGTGTAAACCATATGTTGCAAACTATGTGTAAACCATATGCTGCGAACTATGTGTAAACCATATGCTGTGAACTAAGTATTTATGTCAGGCTGCGAAAATGATTGATGCATTGTTCTATTATAACACTTTGTTAAAACGCATGCAGAGCTGCGAAATGTGTGTAAAACTATATGATGCGAACTGTGTGGAAAAAGAAGTTGCGAAGTAAAATTCATATCAGGCTGCGAAATGATTGATGCATTTTTCTAAGCAAAACGCATGATATGCTGCGAACTGTTTGCACCCCCAGTTCAATACTTATATAAAGCTTATACCCGGTGATTATCCAGCAAGGTTGTTCTAAGAAGCACTGTCATGGTTGCTGATTGCCACTCTAATCCCAACCATTTGAAAAACCTTGGTATCGAGGTTGGCTTCGCTATCTCGTGGCCGACTGTTGTGTGCTCCATGATGAAGGGCTGCATGGGGACAAGTTTTATCAACAAGATGCTCTGTACATAACTAATTTTTATACTGAATAGATCAATCTTACAATCCGACGACTTTATCAGCTCTTTCTATTGCTAAGCAACTCCTGATAGACTGTCGAAGCTTGTACAGTATTGATCCAGCCCAGTCATAATTGTTTATTCTGCTGAGGTCTTCAACATAATAAACCGTGCTCCAACCCAGGATATCTCCAGATACGGAGTAGAATATGGTGGAGCATAAAAACAGTATCAACAGCCTCGCAACGTCTTCCAACTCATGCTCCCCTCCTTCGTTTATGGCCTTCTCTATACCCTCCTGTAAAACCAATGACAACATGCTATGTTAGAAATGTTCAGAATCTTGCTTTATAAAGATGAAGTCAATTTTAGACGTACCTTTATATGGCATTTGTTATTGTATTGGTATTACTGGTTGCTACTTTCCTGCCAGTTTTACCCATGAAGTATTTCTTCATCATCCTTGATTCGTCCTCCTCGCCGGGTGCATATTTGTTGTGAAAAGCTCCGGTTTTTGTTAACCGCATTTTCTCGGTGCCATGCCTTAACCCGAATATGACCTTCACATCGTTTTCAGTTATCTCTACAAACTTGTTGCCAATCTTAAAGGCGTCTCTATCCACAGAGTATTGCTCGATGATATACTGAATGATTGAGTAGAATTTCTTCTTTAGCAGCTCTACCTCATTACGGATTTGGAAAGCCGTTTTCAGAAGTGTGTAGAAGGGTATGTTTCTTGCAGCTTCAATGTGGGCCCTTGTAATACGCATATCTTTAAGTAGCTTCAGAAGGCTCACCAACCCTGATCTATAGTAGCTAGGTTTTGTTGTCATACTTTCTGCACAAACACAAATCAGTTGGAGTGTCACAAATAATTCGCATCACAAGCTGCTTAACATGTCACACACAATTCGCATGACAAGCTGCGAATTGCCTATATATGAATATTGTTTTAACAGACAATTCACAGGCTGAGCTGCAAATTGTTTGTAAATAAACGACATAAACATATAATCGAGCTGCGAATTGCTTGCATAATGGGTGATCAGGATGCGAACTGTTCCACTTTTTACATGCACGTTGCAGGGATCTGGGAATTATTGAACAAACACCAAAATCAAAAATCAACTACCTAATGCACATCTAACATACATAATATTTCTCAGGAAAGTATTAGCATTACATGCAACTAAACTTCTACCCTGCCTTCGACGATAAACCCAGAAACTGAGCAACTATCGTCAGTAGATACTTCATTCCAGTATAAAAAGCAACGCCTATCGTGAATTAACAGAAAAAAGTGGTTCAAATTCGTCAAAAACGCAAAAAAAAGTACACTTTTCACGATAATGCATACCTGTTAAATTTCACCGGTCGGAGAACGAGATTAAAGCTTTCAGAGACAACTTCACGACAACTTTTTCGAACAGAAGGTGTGTAGTTGGAGTGAGTAAAAGACGCTGACCGGTGCGATAGCGTTGAAGGTGCGAACGGTGAGAAGCTGTAGGGTTTTTGGCTTTGAGAGAGAGAGAGAGTATCACGAAGTCGAACGGTTTTCTGGTGGTTTCTAAAATTAGACTTTTGGGTTTGTTTAGGGTGATAGGAAGGTGGAAAAAGTGGGTTCGAACTGAAAAATGGGTATATATAGTCGAGGGGTATTTTTGTCCAATTTATTAGTCGAGGTATTTGAACAGTTTAAAGGTGGTCCGGGGGTGATTTTATGATACGAAGATTGTTGATAGAGGATTTTGCGACACAGAAATGTCTCAGTGTTAGTTTTAGAGAGAGAAAGTTTAGATTTCTAAGTAATGTAGAGAGAGAAAGTCTCGTACTATTCATCTCGGGATTTGTGAAGCGTGTGTGGTCCTTTTATAGTACAATTGCGGACCCCAAACGCTTTAACTTGGACTAATTACATCTTTTGGTCCCTGCATTTTGCTTTCTTCCTATTTTGACTACCTCTTTATAATTAATATAATTCAGTCCTTATACACTTATTTCTATATATTTTCCTCCTATCATACTTTTCCTTTGATATTTTATCCTGTCAAGTTTCTTCTTTACACTTTTCTCCTTGTCTTTTTATTCTTCCTTATCAGTAGCCCCCCAGTCTTAGTAAAAGTTATTTTACTAAGACTGAATAATTCTCCTGACAGGCAAAACTCGTTTCCTCTTCGAATTAATTTTATAGCGCCTCGCACCATCGGGGACAAAATCATTCTTCGAATCTCAACAACGCTCCTCGAACTATCGAGGCCGGAATCATTTCTTTGAATTTCAACAACGCTTCCTCGAACTATCAAGGCCATAATCGATTCTTCGAATTTCAACAATGCTTCCTCGAACCATTGAGGCCACGAATGAACTCTTCGAAAAGTTTCCCCTCGAAGTACTCTTCTTATCCGAGTAGCCCCCCAATCCTTGTACCACTTTGGATAAATCATCCCCCGAATAATTTCATACTTAGGCGAAAAAAAAAGTGGTGCCAGGATTGATCGTGGTCATGACGTCACTTAACGGGAACCTGTGTCAGCATAATTCGTTGGAAACGTTACCAATTCTTCTGACATTTGTGTCAGAAAACTCTTCCTCTTCTTCTGACGACGTCTGACATAGAAACCCCTTCCCCTTCCTCGGCGGCTAGTGTCAGAACAATTCCACCTATATGGACCATTATGTCCCTAGGCAAACATCATAAAAAGGTCCCCATGCCTGATCTGTCAGCAAAGCCCATATGTGTCTATAAATACCAACCTTCTCACTTCATTAATTCAACTTCTGTTCAATTACTTCTAGAGAGATAAAGCTGGCGAATAAGCCCCGTCGAATTCCTGAGTGGTTGTTAATTAGTAAGCGGTTCGAAGAGAGGATTGCTGCCGGTGAAGACGTGAGGCCAAATCCTCCACCATCGACTACTACCTTCTTCGGTCCTTGACCTCCCTTGGAAAACTCGACCGCAATTATCCCCCGCGAAATCGCTCGACAAAGCTTGCATAGTGAATCGGCCCCCCTCGGAGAGTTGGGTAAAGATAGACAACACAAACACTCTTCTGGGAAGAGAAAGAAATCCCACAAAGATAGAAAAGGCTCTCACGAGCGAAAACGGGCCAAAGAAGCTCCCCTAGTTATTCGAGAACCAACTTTACCAACAGACGTAGGGAATCTCCCTCAGAGATCTGCGAGTCCTCGAAGGACTTCGAATAGCCCTCCTCGAACCTCTGGCAGCCCTCCTCGAATCTCTGGCAGTCCTCGACATACTTCGAGCAGCCCTCCTCGAAGACACGTAGCAGATGCGTCGAGTCTGCCTTCCACTCCATCCATGACCATTCATGGAACTCAATTTTCCCCCTCGAGAACAATTATTACCGAGGAGGATATGCGCATTAGACATGAGGAAACTCAAGATGCCAAAGGGAAAAAACCTCTCAAAAAACCCCTCGAACCAAAAGTGCCCATCATCCCTTCCTTGGGTCATGCGAACTTTACAACATCTTCATCCACAACAATATCCGAAGAGCAAGCTCGTCGGATTGCTCCAAAATCTAAAGGGGACATTGTACTGCCCTTGGAGTTGGATAGTATTGCCGGTAATAATATTCGGGGCATCGAAAATAAACATATGGTGGCCCTTGCCAATATCAGGTACAAATATTTTTCGAAGGAGGAGGAGACGATGCTAAGGACTCGATGGTGCATCCCCTCTTATGTTAACATCAGATTTCCCTCCGAATGAGAGATTCCCCTATCTGTGAGGGACAACGAGGTGGTGGTATACACAGAAATCATGAATTGGGGGTTAAGGTATCCCTTAGACCCCTTCTTCATTGAGTATTTGTCGAAGATAGACCTTTGCCCCTCACAGGTTGGGCCCAATATGTGGTTTACGTTAATGGCCTGTATCATGGCTTCGAGGCTCTCAGGTCAAGAAATTTTACTAGAGCAACTCATTGGCCTTGCTGGTTTGGCCCGAAATCCTTACTTTCCGTTTTACTCGCTGACGTTCAATCGATGGCAAAAGGTATTGAAAGATTTACTAGAGGCTGATAAAAAATGGAGGCAGCAATTTCTCTTCTTCTCTGGTTGCTGGGAGACCGGATCAGAAGCCACTCCTTCGAATCCTCACAAGCTTTCTCTAAAGTGGACTATGAAGTGTAAGTACTTCTTCAAAAAAAAATTACTCTGCGAATTTTATATTCCCCGAATATTTATACTCCATCGAATGATTATGCTCCTTCGAAAAACTTACATGCCTTCGAATAATTATGCTCCTTCGAAAACTTATATGCCTTCGAATAATTATGCTCCTTCGAAAACTTACATGCCTTCGAATAATTATACTCCTTCGAAAACTTATATGCCTTCGAATAGTATGCTCCTTCGAACTTATGCTTGCAATTGGGTTTGAAGTTATTTACTTGTTGCAGCTATGACTGGTATATCCAAACCTTATACTGACTACGTCGAGGGCGCCACAACTGTGTTTACCAATCCTCGCCTGTGGGCAAAAGATCAATGGGACAACCGATTTTGTCTCTGCTTTACCGACAACAATTTGGCCAGGAGTCGACTATGGAGGCTCAATCCCCTCGATCGTATTAGCATGCAAGGATTAATGACTCCGCCCTCAGAACGAGAAGTGATGGAGCGGTGCAGCCAAAAGGATGTGGTAATATACTTGCCGAAGCGTTCCCGTTCGCAGAGCCACTTGGGGGAACCTCCAGAAGATGAAGTATTGGCAACCCAACCATTGAATCCCGAAGGGCCCATTAATACTCAAAGGCCTCCCTCCTCGAATGATGCCGGGGCGTCGAACTCTCAACCCCCTCCACCAATTACTGCTGCTTCAACGAACCTCGTTCCTCCCCCCCTGCTCCCATCCTTCCTTCGAGGAAGGATGCCAAGAAAAAAGATAGGAAGGGTAAGGGTATCCTCCTTGAGCCCATCGAAGAGAAATCCGAGGGAGGAGAAACTCCTGTCAATAATGAAGAGGCTAGTCTTGAAAAAGAAGTCCATGGGAGTGCAAGTGAGCCTGAGAACAGGGGTGGCCAATCTCCCAGGGAAACTTCTCATCAATCCCTACATTCGCCTCTCACTGAGGCTTCTCACCCAGCCCCCCTCGAAGACAGCCCAAGACTAGCCCCTATCCCTGTTCCTCGAAGCAACCCTCCTCAACTCATTGATCCAGAGGTTGCTTGTGGTGGGTTCTCCGAATTTGACTCTACAGCATTAGGGTCTCCCTCGAGCTCGTTCGAGGTCCCTTTAGATGATGAGTTCTAATTGAACCTTCGAAGATTGCTGCACACTTCATTGAACAGAGGAAAGAAGATGCGTCATCTTGAAAAACGCAAAAATCATTACAAGTTCAAGTCATTGTTGGTTGCCTCTCAGCTCGAGGAGGCCAAGAAGCAATATGCAGTGATCGAGGGCCAAGCTGATGCCTTGTACGAGCGTCTTTCTGCCTCTGAGAATTATGTGACCATGATGGAGAGATGTTGTCAAGAGGAGAGGGATTTGTACAAGAAGAAGACTGACTCCCAAGAGCTGATGATAGCTGAGTATAAAAAGGGACATCGCTTGGCTTGCGATGGATTCACCCAATGCACTGAGGCTCTTCGAAAAGTGACAGCAGACCGAGATCAGCTGCGAAGACGGATCGAAAGTTTTCCTGTAGAGGTCGAGGAGGCAAAGGAAAAAGCTGTGGATGCTTATACAGCAACATGTACAAGTAAATTGCAGGCCCGAGATGCTACTACTCGAGCTGGTTTGTTGACCCAAATCCATGCTGAACATCCTGAATATAACATGAGGCCTTTTTGGAAGCTTTTCCCCTCAGAACTTCGCCCCCCCCCCCTCCCTCATATAATTGTAAGTGAAAGTGAAGACTCAGAGGCTGAGGGGAGTGACTCCTCGAAAAATTCAGACTGAGCATAGGTGCTGAAGGAGTCAGTATTTTGTGCATGGCCCAATAGGGCCTCTTTTTTGTAATGACTTGAACATACTGTACTGTTCTAATTGTGTGAGACAGGTCAATTTTTGTGAGATCAATGAAGACTTATCACTTTTATATATGTTATGTTTGCAGCAAGTCCTTCGAACACTTGTTATTTTGTCCTTCGAATAATTATTACTTAGATAAATTCACAAGTATTATGTTTTCAATAAGGCCTTCGAACGTCCAATTATTTTGTCCTTCGAACAATTATTACTTAGATAAATTCACAAGTATTGTTTTCAATAAGGCCTTCGAACGTCCAATTATATTTTCCTTCGAACATTTATTGTGATCAAATAATGACAAAGTGAGACTGGATTCGAGGCACACCATAATGTGACCCAACTATGGATAAAGTAAGAATGAAACTTGAAACACCATAGTGGTTCGAAGAATAGCTCGAAGGTCCCAAAACTTTGAGGCATACCCTAGTGTGACCCAAAGAATAGTTCGAAGGTCCCAAAACTTTGAAGCACACCTTAGTGTGACCCGAAGAATAGTTCGAAGGTCCCAAAACTTGGTGGCACATCATAGTGTGACCCAAGTATGAATAAAGTAACAAAAGCTGGAGGCATACATTAGTATGATCTCATAGAATAATTCGAAGGGACAACTAATCGAGGCACATTTTACTGTGTCCCAAAAAATAGTGCGAAGGGACAACAATTCGAGGCACAGGTTACTGTGACCCAAAAAATAGTTCGAGGGGACAACGATTCGAGGCACATTTTACTGTGACCCAAAAAATAATTAAGGCAAAGAGATCTTTGTATTTATGGGGCTCATCGAAACACCTCATTAAAACCTTACTGTGCCTAACAGGGTAGGAAAGAGTGTGTCCTCACCAAAATTTGTTCCAGGGGATACATAGAGAAGAAAAAGAAATACAATGTCAGCCGACTCCGCTAATCAAGATACAATTTTAAATGCTCAATATTCCAAGGTAAACGGAGGTATCACCCGTCTTTATCTTTTAATCGATATGTGCCTGGTTTTATCCTTTCGGTAACCTCGTAGGGGCCTTCCCAGTTAGGTCCCAACTTCCCCAAGCTCTTATCTTTAGTGTGCAAGAAAACTTTGCGTAAAACCTTGTCTCCCACCTGAAAATCTCTATGCTTTACTTTGGACGCATAGCGACTCCTCATAAGAGTTTGATAATGAAGGGAAGTCAGCTGTGCTCGCTGTCTCTTTTCCTCAACCAAGTCTAAAGCCAATGCTCTACTCTGGTCATTTGTGTCCGGGTCATACGTTGCTATTCGATGTGAGGGGAAAAGGATCTCCGGAGGGACCACGGCATCCATCTCGTAAACTAAGGCAAATGGGGACACAACAGTGGCCGTTCGGGGAGTCGTTCGGTACGCCCACAATACCTGCTGTAAATAATCGGGCCACTTCCCTGCTTTGCCTTCCAAATTCTTTTTCAAACCGTCGAGGATGGTGCGGTTAGTTACCTCCACCTGCCCATTCACCTGAGGGTGAAAAGGTGCCGAAAAACATTATCGTATGCCCCTCGATACACAGAAATTCCGGAACTCCTTGTTATCAAATTGAGGCCCATTGTCCGTGGTAATCTGCAATGGTACACCAAAACGACAACAAATGTTAGACATGACAAACTTGATCACGTCTTTGGCCTTTGTTCCTGCGAGCGGTTCAGCCTCCACCCACTTAGAAAAATAGTCGACTGCCACAATTATCGTCTGTCTACCCCCAAATGCCATGGGTAGAGGCCCAACTAGATCGATGCCCCACCTGTCAAACGGGATTGCCTCCGAGATGCTTTCCATCAACACCCCGGGCTTGTGAATTACATTAGCATAGCGCTAGCACGTGTCGCAGCATTTGACTAAATCTTTTGCGTCGGCCGTGATGGTGGGCCAATAATAGCCTGCCAGGAACACCCTGCGGATCAGAGTCTTATATCCACAATGAGCAGATCCTTCTCCGTCGTGTAACTCGGAGAGGATAATTTGCGACTCGGGCCCACTCAAACACCTTAACAATGGCCGACTCAAAGATCTTTTATACAACAATCCTCCCAGCAAGATGTAACCGTGGGACTTGAATCTAACTTTTCTGGCTTCATGTTTGTCGTCGGGCAAAACGTCATGAGCTAAAAAATTAATGAGAACTGTCCTCCAATCAGACGTGATCACGTGGCTTTCCTCCAAGATGTTCATCGCATGCTCTGCGCCAATCGAGATCGAAGGATATGCTTGAACCAACACCCACGGATAACCTTCTGTTCGTGAAGCGGAGGCGAGAGAATCCGGGACAACATTTAATTCTCTTCGAACATGTTCGAATTTGACTCCCTCGAATTCAGATGCCAATTCTTTCATCAGCTTCAAATATTGTATCAGTGTTTCCTTCTTGGCCTCGGATTCCCCCGAAGCTTGGTTTATCACTAACTGAGAGTCACTGATCAATTTTATTCGCCGAGCCCCGCATATTTGAGCCAATCGTAAGCCTGCTAGAGCAGCTTCATACTCAGCTTCATTGTTAGTAGCCTTAAAACCGAAACGAATGGCTTGGAACATGGCGATCCCTTGGGGGGAAATCAACTGGACACCTGCCCCACTTCCTGAAATGTTTGATCCGCCATCCGTTCGTATCTCCCATTCCTCTTCGTCAACCACGTCATGTACCTCATGTTCTTTTCTATCGGAATGGAACTCAACCAAAAAATCGGCCAAGACTTGTGATTTTATTGCCGTTCGAGGCTCGAACGTTATGTCGAAGTCTCCCAGCTCTACGGACCATTTAGTCATCCTGCCAGAGATGTCTGGTCTTTGTAATAGACTCTTCAGAGGAAAATTTGTCCGAACAACGATAGGATGGGCCTGGAAATAAGGTCTCATCTTCCGAGCCGCCGTTACCAAGGCTAAAGCTACCTTCTCCAAAGTGAGATATCACTTCTCCGCATCCAACAAACTCTTACTGACATAATAAATTGGCCTTAAAAGAGAGTCATCTTCGCGGAGGAGAACGTCACTGATAGCACATTCAGATACCGCTACGTAAACAATTAACGTTTCCCCTACCATAGGTTTAGACAAAACTTCTGAAGAGGTCAGATACTCTTGGATTTGACGAAAGACGGTCGAACATTCTTCGGTCCAACAGAAATTTTTCGCATTCCGCAATATTTTAAAGAATGGGGCACACTTATCCGATGAGCGAGAAATGAATCTATTCAAAGCAGCCAATATACCTGTTAGAATTTTCACTTCCTTAATATTTTGGGGAGGTGTCATCGCAATCAGAGCTTTTAGTTGCTCGGGGTCAGCCTCGATGCCTTTTTCGCTGATCATGTAGCCCAGAAATTTCCCTGACCTCACCCCAAAAATGCACTTCTCCGGGTTGAGTTTGAGATTGACTCTGCTTAAATTGTGGAATGTCTCTGCCAGATCAGCAAAGTGGTCTTCGTCTCGCTCACTTTTGACTAACATATCATCGATATAAGCTTCCATGTTCCGCCCAATCTGTCCCTCGAAAATTTTATTGACCAGTCGCTGATAGGTTGACCCCGCGTTTTTTTAATCCGAATGGCATGACCTTATAGCAATATAAACCTCGCCCAGTAATAAAGGAGGTGTTTTTCTCATCATTAGCAGCCATTAGAATTTGGTTGTATCCCGAGTAAGCGTCCATAAAAGACAACAATCGATTTCCGGAGGTTGAATCCACTATCTGATCGATGCGAGGCACAGGAAATGGATCCTTAGGACAAGCCCTGTTCAAATCCGTAAAGTCAATACACATCCTCCATTTGCCATTTTTCTTTCTTACCAACACTGGATTCGACGCCCATACGGGATAATGCGACTCGCGAATATGACCGATGCTTAGCAGTCTTTCGACCTCCGACAAAATTGCTGAGGCCTTTTCTGGGGAGACAGGCCTTCTTTTCTGGATTATAGGTCGAATATCGAATCGTATCGCAAGTTTATGACATATAATTTCCGCCAGCACACCAGTGACATCCTGTGCACACCAAGCAAACATATCAAGTTTATCAGATAAGAAAGCAATTAACTTCTCCTTAAATTCTGGAGAGAGGTGGACCCCTATTTTCAGAACTTTGCCAGTCGCGAATTCGTGTGTCGCAGAATCTTCTTCTGGGACCTGAAATCCGGGGGCCTCCCTCGGATCATCACATGGGATGACCTCGAGGGGTGGCCCCTTTGATTGGTATGCTGGGTCGGACGTCCCCCCTCGAACCCCCTTAGAGGACAGGGCTACCTGGTAACATTCACGTGCCATCTTCTGGCTACTTCGGACTGTCCCAATATTGTTTCCGATCACATACTTTAAGCACTCATGCACCGTGGAGATTACACCATGCATCCAGGACAGCCAAGAGCGACCCAAGATGGCATTATATGAGGTTGGTGCGTCGACCACAATGAAAAGTACCTCCACCTCTTTCTTAAATGGTCCTCGACCCAGCTCAACCATACACTGAAACTCTCCTACTACAACTGCCGTGGCACCAGTAATGCCTACTATTGTCCTTTCGGATCTTCGGATAACCGGTGGGTCAGAGATGCGGCGGTAAGTACTCATAAACAAGATATTTGTAGAGCTCCCTGTGTCGATGAGTATTTTCTGAATTTGATCCCCAGCGATGCCCGCCGCAATTACTACAGCGTCCTCATGAGGGCCTGCAACATTCCGCATATCATCATCATCAAAACAAATAATTGGGGAAGGTGAGCTATGCATTTGTGCGGAGACTCCCGCTTCAATATGGGTGGTCAAGTTAACCATGTGCCGTTTTCGAGAGCTGTTCGAATTTCCAGCGATTGTGTCTCCCCCGAAAATTGCCAGTGAATCGAAAAATGCACAAAGACTGTCCACCCTCCCCTTCGAAACTTCTTCCTCTACCAGGTTCACGTTGTTCCTCCCCACTTTGGGGTCCAGATACTCTTGCTCAATGTCAAAATCGTCGACCCCCTCGGAAATTACCATGGCTGTGTCAGTATTCTTTGAGACAGCTTTTACCACGGCATTTTTCTGGGAGTGTTTTTTGACGAACTCCAACAGCATTCCATTCTCGATTAGAGCTTGCACCTCCTTCTTCAAAGCTATGCAATCTTTGGTGTCATGCCCAATATCCTCATGATACTTGCAATATTTTTTAACGCTTCTGCTTTTCCTCGGCGTCTGTATGGGAAAAGGCTTCCTGAACGTGACCGTAGATTTAGCTTTATCAAATATCGCAGCAACATTTTCTGTCAACTCCGCAAAATAATCGGGTCGAACCCATTTGTTTGACATAAGTCTTCCCCCTTGATTGTAGTTTTGCTAATTGCCATAATACTGCGGGTTCGACTTTTGTCTCGGAGGATATTGACCCGCACTTTTAGCCTGAATGTTCGACCGAGAGCCCTGGGCACTTGACTCAGTCCTTTGGAATTGATTATGGTCCAACTGCTCTCCTGACCCTTTCTCTGAAGCTTGGGTTTCTTCTACCAAAATTCTCTTCTCAACTTGATCTAGCAATGCTCCGAAGGTCATCGCCTGGCTTTCCGCCACCGTGTCTTTTAACAACCCGGGGAGGAGACCCATCCTAAAAGCCGCAAGCGCCACTGAGTCCTTACAGTACTCAATATCCGTTTTGGTCTTGACAAAGCGATTAGTATAATTTTTAAGGCTCTCCCCCACCTTTTGTCGACAGTAAGTGATTGTCTCACCGTTGGCACGGAACTTCTTGCTGCCCACGAAGTGTTGCCTGAAGATGCTCCAGAACATATCAAAATTTTTAATCGAGCCCTGAGGTAGCCTGTTGTACCACTTAGATGCTACTCCCTTGAAAGTCTGAGAGAATGCTCTGCATAGTAGTTTATCATCGTCGTCGAAATTGATCATAAAATTCTTGAACCGTTCGATGTGGTTATCCGGATCTTGCGTCCCGTCGAAATTTTCTAACTTTGAAATATCAAAGTGCTTTGGGAGGCTTCCCACTAAGATCTCCGAGGACAAGGGAGAGGCTCTCCAATTGTGACCAGTACGATAAATGTTGGACCTCAAATTGTCATTGTTCGAAAAGTACAAACCCTCCTCGGAAGGTAAAGTGTATTGTTGCTGCCACTCTGAATTTCGAGGGCCCATATCATCTTTCTTGCCAGGCACTTGGCCTCTTCATGAGACCGATCACCACCTCGGTCATGGCGACTCTTTTCCCTCGAGGATTTTCTCTCCGAACTTCTTCCTCTTTGGAAATCGGCTCGCCTATGATCACGTTTTTTCCTCTTGTGGTATCTCCGAGGGGATGATTCCGAAGTGCTATACCGTGAGTATTCACTTGAAGTGGCCGAGTCCGATCGATGTGCCTCTCTCCTCCTCTGGGATCGCCGTTCGTGCCTCCGATATCTGTCGTCCCTCTTTTTGGGACGAGCTTCAATTTTGCGTTCCTCCTTTTCGATGACGGTTTCTCTCCTTATCTCGGATCGAAGATTTTTCTGTGCGGCTTCCTTTTCTGCTTTCAACCTTTCAATTTCCAGCAGCAATTCATTTCTCTGAGCCAGGAGGATGGAGACATCGAAAACATTCTCGACTCGCCGACCTCATTCTCCTTCGGATTCCATGTCGTTCTGGAAGTCATCTGCCTCCATGTTTTCCTCGCAGTGGTCAATCAAGTCATCCCCTTGGCCCTCCATGGTACTCCTCGGAATAGGAATTATTTCCAGGAAGCGATTATCGACAGAACGATTGTCGTTTCCCACAGACGGCGCCACTGAAGAGTTTAAAGGTGGTCCGGGGGTGATTTTATGATACGAAGATTGTTGATAGAGGATTTTGCGACACAGAAATATCTCAGTGTTAGATTTAGAGAGAGAAAGTTTAGATTGCTAAGTAATGTAGAGAGAGAAAGTCTCGTACTATTCATCTCGGGATTTGTGAAGCGTGTGTGGTCCTTTTATAGTACAATTGCGGACCCCACACGTTTTAACTTGGACTAATTACATCTTTTGGTCCCTGCATTTTGCTTTCTTCCTATTTTGACTACCTCTTTATAATTAATACAATTCAGTCCTTATACACTTATTTCTATATATTTTCCTCCTATCATACTTTTCCTTTGCCATTTTCTACTGTCAAGTTTCTTCTTTACACTTTTCTCCTTGTTTTTTTATTCTTCCTTATCAGTATTAAGTAACACTATGTAAAATTTGGGTAGCGCCGGGTAATAAGATAGTTGAGTGGGTATTTTCAGGTACTTTACTCTATAATAGGTTCATAGTTACTTTTTTTATTTTAATTTTCACTTTTCCCCCAAATCCCAATAACCTCTAGAAATCCAAAAGACTAAAGAAAAAAGGGACAGTCAAAAATCGGAGAAACCTTAAAACAAGTCTGGCGAAGGTGTGGTTCTTTCCGAACAAACTCCAGCCAATGTAGAAGTCCTGTCGTTCGAATCCATCGGCGAACTTAGTCTTCATCTTCTGTTTTCAACCCAGAAGCACCATTGCCGGCAAACTTCGTTAGTTGAAACTACCATTAAGGTACGCCGATAGTTTTTACATATTATGTAAATGAATAGTTATCGACTGGTTGTTCGATAACTTCGTCAGAAACCTGTTTGTATTCGTCTGTCTTTAACGGGAAAGTATTGTACAACCATTCATCGGACGGTTAATGAGAACGTTTTCCTAAGAAGGTACATAGTTGTGTGTGGTTGATTCTATGTTGTTTGTAAGGCAGAATAAATGTCGAATTAGTTGCTGGTTTGTTTACGATATGCGTAACATGTAGTTTCAGGCATAGTTTTTGCGTGGTTTGGTTTTGTGTTTTCCTGTACGTGCATGCCTGTTTGGAATTGAAATGTGGGTAGTGCAGCATGTTTATAGATTATATCGCGTCTTCTTCAGTGTTTTAATGCGTCTGTAGTGTTATGGTGTATAGTAGTTTTAGTATGTATCGCGCGTGTCTTGGGGTCTGTAATAGAATGTGTATTGAGGTTTGTATCTCGCGTGCGTTGGGGTCTGTATGCAATGTGTTTTGTTGGCTGTATCTCGCGTGTCTTTGTGTGTATATGTTGCGTGTCATGTGGTGTGTATATCTCATTGGGTGGAAACAACTCGCGTTTGAGGTTTTATGGTGTGTAGTAGGGTTTGTATCTCGCGTCGGGACTCGTTACATCTCGCGTTGTGTGGTAAGGTACAGGAATTGTAGCAGTGTATATCGTCTATATCGCGTAAGGTTGTAAATGTATCTAGCGGTGTTAGCGAGGTGCCAAATATATATTAGATTCTGTAATTTGTGATGTAACTCGCGTAAGGTCCAAGCCGTACATCACGTATAGGGTTTATAATTAGTTCTACAATGCGATTTGAATTACCAAAATCTAATATGAGTGTTCTTTTGTGCCTAAAGGTTCTGCTATGGGCAAAGGTACTCTTTACAGGTCTGGTTTGGTCAGCATATTAAATTTGCTGCAGAAAAACATAGTGGCTGAGGAGCATATTGAGGCTACGAATAACACACCATTCTATACGTTGCTGAAAACTTCCTTCATGTTACGGAATGAAGATCTGCCAAAAGAAGTTTAACAAAGTTATAGAAGAGATTGTAAAGAGATATTCTGTCAAGAAAGAGTGTTTTAGAATAGGTTCGAAGAGGGTTAAACTGACCACCAAAGATGTTAAAGCCATCTTCGGTCTTAAACACGGAACGGAGGAAATGCCGATGAACAAAACAGGGGCATTCACTGGAAGATTTACCGATAGTGCAGCAGAGAATGAGTCTCCACTGATGCAAAAATATTTCTTGCGGCCAAGGGCTAGGAAAAGTGGACCGACAAACCAAAACGTTGTTTCAAATGCGATGATCAAGGTAGAAATAACAGATTATGAAAGATAGGTTGTTTGAGAATATCCAGTCAACTAACGACTATTTGTTTTGTTACAGGAAGCAATATAAATAGCAGTAAATGATGGGGGGGGAATCAGTAACAACGTTGCCAAGCTTTTGATACTCTTCATTTTCTCTACCCTGTTCTACTATGTATCTGAAGATATCATAGGCTGGACAATGGTCTTCTACGTAGAAAACATGCTCAAAATTAATGACTATGCTTGGTCCAGCGCAATTGTTGACAAGCTGACGAAGTCTATGGTTAATTGTTTGGAGAAAGGGACACCAGATCATGTCATCGGCTGCGTAGCAATTTTATTGGTGAGTATGGTGGTGGTGCGTAGTATTTTGTTTTTTTTATAAAAGTGATATGACTGTGTCCTGTTTTTTCCAGCCCTTCATAATGGAGCACACCACGTTAGGGGAAAATTTGGTAAGGCCAAACATGATTCCTAGGTGCTACAAATGGTGGGGGCTGGAGTGCAAGGGGTTAACTATGGCCCTAGTTAAAAGGCTGCGGAAGCTATCGGATGATGAGGTAAACCATGGATGTATAAAAACCTAACATTTAATCTCGCGTGATATATATTATAGGACTCGCGTAGGCATAAATCTCTAGGCGTATGTGGTTAGTAGTAATTTGAAGAAGCGCGTATGAACAATATAATAGACGACTCGCGTAGCCAGAACGTTAAGTGTAAATCACGTATGTGGTAGATGTTTGTTTTTTTAAAATCGCAACGTACATTGCAAAGCAATCGTGCAATTTGTTAATAAATGAATCGCATCATGATTATTTAGCTGTACATGAATCACGCTTTAGATGTGAATAAAGCACGTGAAATGTTTAACTGACTAACTGTTGCCTGTTTGTTTCAAAATACCATTGTGTGTTGCGGATCTTGGAAGAAGAGATAAAACTATCTGAGGTTGAAGAAATGGCCTTCGGGTCGGGGGAGACCAGTGGAGGCTCTTGTAGAAAGTTGACAAACAAAAGGAAAAAACAATGAGCGGTAGAAGTGGGAAGCTGTCGAAGTATTGTACAGAGAGGGAAACAAATGAGATGGAAATTGGGTAGACATCTGAAACAGTGGATTACGGGGGCGTGGATGAGGATTACGGTCAATACTGTGGGGGTGGTTAGATCAGCATAAACATACGGCGGATCAAGGAGGCAGCTCAAGTACTCGGATGAAGAGGATGAAAGTTTACAAGACAAGCGCTTGTAGTATTTTATTTAAGAGGATGGAAGATATTAAGAAGATAAGCAGTGGAAAATAGAGATACTCGGTAGAAAATAAACGGCTTAAGATTTCTCTGGCACGAAAGAATAAACAAGTAAGTTGTTTAAGAGGTTGTCATTTTAATGAACATTCATCAGGTTGCTAATACTGTCCTTGTTTAATTTCCCCACAGATTGAAGAACTCCAAAGGGAGGTTGCTTCTTTGACTTTGAAGCTTCAAGAACAAGCTAATCAAGCTGATGAAGATGCTGGGGTTAATGAAGCACTAGAGAAGGTTTGTGGAATGCCTTTCTGTTCGGTAGAAGATGAGTCACCAGAGAAAAGAGTGGAGGTATCAGTAACAGTGGATGAGGTTTCTAAAACCATAGTTTATGTTTCAAGAAAACATGGTTTCAAAAAGTTAGAGGCAGGAGAGAAAAAAGATGAGAAAAAAGAAGAAATTGTAGAGGGTTCTACACCTAACGAGCATGAAGAAGACCCAGACGAGGGGGCAGAAGATGGAGGTGAAACGAATGATGAGAAGAATGAATCTAGAGCTGCTGATGGACAGAATGATGTTATTGAGACATCTGGTGAGGGGAAGGCAAATGAAAAAACTTTGTATGTTTTGGGTGTTGACAATTTTATGCTTGTGGTAGCCAATATTAGTAGTGGTGTACCAGCTTTGTCAGGAAGTGATAATATGGCAAAAGACGATGTTGGTGTGGGTGCAGTAGCAGCTGATGCTGAGGTGCAAATTCCTATTGTACTCCCAGCCGGGGGGGACATGAAATTATGGGAGTAGTCGTTGAACCAACACCCATACATGCGGAACCAGATGTTGTTGTGGCTGAAACAGCAGGAGAGTTAGAGCCAGATGCTGTTGTAGAAAAAGGGAGTACAAAAGAGGTTGTGGAAGAAGAAAATCACGCAGAGGCTGCAGATAATGTACATTGTGGTGAGGGTGCTTGCAAAAATACGAAGGCTGACTTGCAATTGGAAATGTTGGGGAGGTGACGAGTGAGACAGAACTGAATACAGTTGGGCCAGATGAAAGTGGTAGCAGTGTACCCAAGCCCGTGGAGCAAGGACATGAAGATGTAAGTGGATCTTAAAAATTAAGATTCAACTTCTTATAGCTATTTTATGTGATGTGCTTTGTCTTTACTTTGGCCAAGCTGTTGTTTTTGAAATTTTGGATTTTTAATAGGGGGTTTTAATGGTTGTTTTATTACATCAGGGGATGATTTTAAACTTATAACTATTTCAAATTTTATGTTATAACTATGTCGTTATGAATTTGTAAGTTTAAGACTTGATATTCTTCTTACATCGCGTTATGCATGTTAAAGGTTTTTTTGTCTCTTAGTCTTGTATCGCGTCATGTTAAATCCACAAAATCCCCTAGCCAAAACAAAGGTTATTGTTTTATATTAACTTGGGAATCGCATGTAGTTTGTATAAGAATCGTAGCACCTACTATAATACGGTGTCTCTCTTTACGTGATAAACACAAATCTCGTGTTGTTAATAAAGTAATCTAAATTGCGTATGTATAGTATATATTAAATAAATCGCGTCGTCGGTGGCAATAGCCAAGTCACGCATCATTTGTTAACAAAACACGTATCATTGGTTAATTTTTGATAGGTATGTATGTAAAAAAAACAAGATTAAACAAAGGACTACATCAATGCACACACGGAACTAATAGGAAACAACAAAAAACTTAAGGCGTAACGGAATTCGAAGCTGTTCTAAAGTCAACAAAAGAGTTACAACCCAAGATGATGCATTCCTACTATGTACCCACTCATTTTTCGACGAAGTTGATAAGGCGGCGGCTATACACTCGAGTGGAGGAATGGTTTTTGCCAGTATTTCGTCTTAAAGTTTATTACAAGAGGCACCTCCAATGGTAAGTTCTTAACTATACTAATAAACATATACTTAGTTGTCACTTTTTGATTGTTATTTAACATAATTTCTGTCGTTTTACAGTTACTAGATAACATTTATGCAAATTGGGATTTACTTACTCAGTTACAACAGGTAGAAGCTATTTACCAAACTTGGGAAAGAGAAACATCAACTATAAAGTTAATAGCCGTTAGTCAATACCGCAAGGTCCTTCAAATACAAAGAGACGAAGATCAAATCGACTCGAAAGTATGGTATTTACCAGAAAACGAATTTACATACCGGCTAAGTGTTAGTGAGACTGAGCTAATGGCCCTACCATACGAAGAGGAGTTAGATTTCAAGGTAAAATTTATATTCTTGATATAACTCACAATTAATTGACAACTACTTTGATATAGCTGTGATTTTGTTGTGCTGTAGATCATCGATGCCTGGATATATAAGCTGCTTAAAGAATCAAACTGGAAAGTACATTTCAAAGGGCTTGATAATGAGTACAATTGTAAATATAACACTATTAATATTTCAAGGGTCGCAACGGTTAGTATTTAATTATTAAATAGCCATTGAAAGTGACCCAAAAGTTTGATATTGTTTTGTTGTACGCGGGTTTTATTACAGAAATTACTAGCAATGAAAGAAGATATTACAAATCTTGTTGACGCAGTTTTTGAAAACGTGATAGACGATACATTTATCATATTCATTCCGGTATGTCACATAAATAAAAATGGTACTAACTACTGGATGTTGTTGGTAATAGACATGGAGAATGGTTTGGCAAAAAACTACAATCCCGTGTTCCCTCTTAGCAAATTCACTCCAGATGACACTAGGAAAATAGGCGACGCATTGGTAAGTAGTACGAAACCGTATTGGATGATGCTGTATGTTCATTTTTTGCAGGTGAATGAAAGAATCGTGTGTTCCTATTGCGCCCATATTTCTAACCACACTTGAGCCCATAACGCCTTTGTCACCCATAGGTCCAATTTAGTTAATTAAATAATTAACTCGATCACTTTGAATTTGGAATTCCTTAAGACAATAAGTGAATATGTTTATTTAACATGTCGGTCCAAATTATTTTCGGTCCATAAATATATTCCAACAATCTCCCACTTGGACCGCCATATGCTACTCAAGAATACATATTCAACTTTAATGAGATCTCTATATTCATGGTCAATGGGCAAACGGTACAACCCCGTACATGACTGATAACAATAAAGGACTAAAGACCTCTTTCTCGTAATGTGAACAATATGATGCAACAGTGTTGAGGTTTATTTTGAGCTGAGGGTAATTTTCTCAAGTGTTTTGGAAAGTTTAGAGAGTATTAAATGTTTTAGTGTGGAGTAGTGAGAGATTTGATCTGCATGGTTGTATTAAATGTTCATTACCCTCATTAATGAAAGTAGTTGAGGTATTTATACCCTTAATTATGGACCCATGAGCTTTCGGGTCAAATTATGGAACCAATTCAAGTTTAAGGATCTATTTACTTAGTAAGTTGATTAGCACATAGCTTAGTCAGAAGGTGTTTAGTTGTTTCTTTACGTTTGTTCTATATGGATATTTCAGTGGCAAGTTTATGTCCAAATTTCCCTTGTCCGGAAATCTCAGTAGGTTGTGATTAAGTTATCCGGACTCACCAGTAGCCCCATAGGCCTTGTCAAAAATCTCTGGCAGGACTAAAAAATTTACTTAGCCAGTGACGATTTTCTCCGACCCACTCATGTATCTAGCTCGAAGTTTGTCCGAACTGACTTTTTCCCATAATTATAAAAGTTTTTATTTGGATCGAGGGACATGTGTCACAATCTGATTCGACCTACCAGCCTTTTTACCTAGATTGGCGCTCCCACTAATCCTAGAAAGTAGCCTATGCATTTAATTTTTCCCACGTCTGCGCCGTTATTAATCATTGCAAAAACCGATTCGTCTCTTCCTAGGTATCAGTTATCTTTTTCTACTAATATATAAAAACCATTTTTCACTGTTTCATTATCTTCATCACTCAAAAACCCTCTAGAGAGCTTTCCATCCTTACTTTCAAACTTGTTCTTGGATACTTTAATGTTCACAGCTAGAAACGTTCTTGTAAAAGACGGCTGGTTGAACTTGTCTGAGTTAGAAAAAGCTAGAAAAGTTGAAAGGGAGAATCGTATTACTGCTGGTCTCTCAATCTCCCCGAGCGAAAAGTCTAGTGAACCATCCCAAGAAACTGACCAAGGGTCATCCTCCACCAGAAACCCAAAGCCTAAACAGTTGTTCAAACCAAGCCTCTCACCAATTCCATCAAGTTCTTCTGTTCAGGAGTCCCAACCCTCCATCGCTCAGGAAAAACAGACATTGAGTGTTAGAATACCCTCCCATTTCATAGCCATGGGCTCGGACATTGAAAAGTCTCCAGAAAAATCAACTTCACGCCGGAAAACTCGTTTGGTGAAGGCCCAAGCAACTGTCTCACTGTCAAAACCCTCTAAACCGGAGGCCTCTAAAGCAACATCCAAGGGTAAACCCTCTGGATCGGAGGTATTTATAAGAGCCCTACAAGATAAGCTCTCTAGATCAGAGGCATCCAAAGTATCCTCTCAAGTGAAGTCCTCCGGAGCTCAGCCTCAATCGAATATTAGGCTTTTAGAAACAACTGGCGCTCATCCATCCGGAGAGCCTTTGGTGTCATAAACTGTTCCCCTCCCATCTACAATAATTGAGAGACCTTCCACAGGGATGGAAGAAGTGATAGAGGACAGCATCGAAGAATCCCCCTTCGAAACTGAAGCCTCGGGACAAATTGGGGATGTTGCCTTTGATAGGAAAGGCAAAGGAAAAGTAAAGGTTGGCGTGGCTCATCCGGATCTCCCGAAATGTTTGGAGGGCAAGGTAGGGCCTTGATTTAAGAAGGTCAACGTTAAATATTTGTTGGCCATGCAGAACATAAATTATGTCTATACTCATACTACCGAGCTGGGCCGGATCCAGACAAAGTAAGGGATCTCAGAGTCAGTGAAGGTAAGGATACCTGTCACTCCGGAGACTTTGATGGATTGCAAACTTAACGAAGTGGTCATCTTCAGCGAACTGCTCAACTGGGGGCTCAGGTTCCCCTTAGACCCACAGATCGTCCGGTACTTCCACCTGGTTAAGCTTTTCCCAAGCTAATTAAGTCCAAATGCTTGGTACTCCCTCCTTGCTTGCATAATGGCATCAAGGCTGTCCAAAATCCCTCTCCCTCTAGAGTAGTTTGCCATTGTGGCAAGTATGTGCAAGAATCACCACATCCCATTCTACCACCACAACAAGGGAAATAATTTTAAAGTGGTAGACGACTTACTAGAATTGGAGAAGAATTGGAGAACTGAGTTCTTATTTATCAGTGGGTCAAGGAATTATAGGAGGAAGATCAAAGCCGAAACCAACCCTAGTATGTTAACTAGTAGATGGAAGAGTACGGGTAAGCTCTTTAACTTTGTTTTTCATGTCCTTCTTTTGACTTCACAAATATTCCACTCTTGAATTATTCATTACTTCTTTTTCAGTGTTGCCGAAAGAGTATACCGAATATCTGGAGGAGGGGCAGACTACATGTGCCAAACTGAATGCGTGGGCTGCAGAGCGTTGGGGAATGCTTTCCACAACTGCTTTACCTCAAACAATAGGGTGAGATCCCATCTATGGAATACCATAGGTCGGAGATATCTTTAATGGAAAAAATTGACCACACCCCCTCCTCCAAGCGTCATCCTCAAACGGACAGAAGAGAAAGATGGTAAACTAGTCTTGTCCTTTAGAGCCAAGGCTACCAGCAAGATGAAGGGAAAGAAGAAGAGAACTGCAACAGAATCAGTTCGGGTTGCCACAGAGGAGACCGGTTCGGGGAACCAAGGAGGGATCGATGCTGCCTTGCTCAAGGTGGTTAAAGATGAGACTGATAAGGAGGCAGGAGAACCACAAAATCCACCAAGGCCTTCAAAAAATGACCGAAAAAGGGGAGCAAGCAGTGATGAAAAGACTACCAAGAAGAAAAAGGTCACCTTAGGGGAAGAAATAATTCTTCGCCCTTTGGAGCTTCTTCCTCTACCAGCTCTTGTTGATCCCACCTTGGCAGAGAAAATTCCAACAGATCTGCAACTCGAAGAGGAAACCGGAGTAGGGATTGAGGGCATGGACATCAGACCCTTCAGGACATTGGTCTTTACTTCACCGACTCTGTGAAGTATGACTTTGCTAGTCCTTTCCGTCCTTCAGGCTCTTCCGACATGGTGACTTACAATGGTAAGTATTTTTCTATTTCCGAAGATCAAGATACGATGGCCCATTCTCTTCTAGGTCATATCCAACCAGTGCTCGGTCTGGAGAGGCAGGTGAAAAACTAGTCCACCCTCAATACTGACAATGAGTCTCTGTTAACCAATCTCTTCAATGCTAATCAGGGCATAGAAGTATTGAAAAAAGAGCTTGAAGTATTGAAGAATGATAAGGAAGATCTTTCGACCAAGCTGGTCACTTTGGAGAATGCTAATATTGAGCTCCAAACTAAGTGCTCTGGTTTGGAGAAATATCTTTCAACCTTAAGGGAGGACCTAAAGACCAAAGATGGTGTCATCCAGACCTTGTCCGGTGAGAAAACCTCCCTAGAAGATGTTGTGTCTAAAGTAACCAAGGAGAAAGAAGACTTGGAGAAGGAGCAGGAACAGAAAATACAGGCCAACATTGATAAATACACCAATGAGGTGATAGACTCCTTGGAAGCAAGGTATGCTGAGGTGAAGTCTGACATGGTGCTGCTCTTTCATGAAACATTTCTGAAGAGGACGCTTGGTCCCTTGTGGAAATATATGGACTATGAAGACATCCCATTCCATACTTTAGCAGATGATGATTAAAAAAACTACTCCAGCGGAATCGATTCTACCACCGATGAAGAGGAAGGAACCAGTGAGAGTTCAAGCGCTGAACTAAGAAGCCCCAAGAAAGGAGGTGATACAGGATCATCTGAAGGGAATAAGCCCTGAGGTTTTTAACTATCTTTTGTGCTTTCTTAATTTTGTGAACTACTAAAGTCCTTGGATGGCCAAGGCATTTTTGTAATTGTATCTGGTCTGAGTCCGGATAAGTCTTTCACAACACTTAAAGTCCTTGGATGGCCAAGGCATTTTTTGCATTTTAGTAACGTTATCTGGTTCATACCCGGATAGACTTATTTATCAAATGTTGCTTTGTTCCATACTTGCTTTCAATTTTAATGGCTAATGTTTAAAGAGCCCTAATTTACTTCAAAAATATTTAAGGTGAGAGTGTTTAATATCTCCGATGACATGTATTTAATGGTCATCATTCAACCAGATTAATCTGAACTGTCAAAGATCCTCAGTATTAAATTGAAGACTTAAAAATAATTGTAATCAAACAACATCGAATGTTTTAAGAAGGCATCATATTTTATTTAAAAAACCAGACATCTCATTAAAACCTTCCCGCGCCACCAGGGTAGGAAAGAGTATGCCCCCTAATATTTACATTGACTTTTAACAAGTAAATATTTACACAATTTTTATTCCAGATATAACCTGAGGTGTTCAATATTCCATGGGTGCTTCAAAATTCTTCCATCTTTGTCTTGAAGCCTATATGTCTCAAGCTTACGCTTTTCGAAGACCTCATAAGGGCCTTCCCAGTTCAGAGCCAACTTACCGAACTGCCTTTCCTTAGTATGCAAGAAAAGTTTTCTTAAAAATTTATCTCCTGGTTGAAAATCCCTTATCTTGATCTTGGAAGAAAATCTGCTCCCCATCAATCCTTGATAGTGGGTTGTTCTAAGATGAGCTTTAACCCTTCTTTCTTCAATTATGTCCAACGGGCTCCTAGCTGCCAACTCATATGCTTGTTCAGAATAGTTGTGGACCCTGTATGATGGTAGGGTTGCTTCTATAGGAGTAATTGAATCCATCCCATACACCAAGGCAAAAAAGGAGATTCTTGAGTAGCAGCCCTAGGAGTAGTCTGGTATGCCCACAATACTTCTTGCAAATAGTTTGGCCACTTCCCTGCAGTCCCTTCTAAATTCTTTTTTAAACCCGACATAATGGTCATGTTTGCCACTTCAACTTGGCCATTTGCTTGTGGGTGGAAATGAGAAGAGAAGCAATGCTAAATGCCCTTGGATGCACGGAAACTCTCCATATCCTTGTTATCAAATTGTGGCCTGTTATCAGTGGGTTTTTTTGTGGAACCCCAAATCTGCAACAAATGTTAGACAAGATAAATTTTATAATAGCTTTTGAAGTAGTTCCTGCCAGAGGAGCTGCTTCTATCCATATTGAGAAATAATCAATGGCTACAATAATAGTCCTGCACCCTCCGGGCGCCATTGGTAGAGGCCCAACTAAATCCAGTCCCCAGCGAGCAAAAGGCACTGGCTCAGAAATAGACTCCATTGGAAATGCTGGGATATGAATTTCGTGACCATACCTTTGGCATGGGTCACACTTTTTCACCAATTCCTTAGCATCTGCCATTATGGATGGCCAATAGTATCCGGTCAATAAAACCCTCCGGGCTAGAGCTTTGTAACCACAGTATGGTAATCCCTCTCCATCATGTAGTTCAGATAAAACAATTTGAGATTCTTCAGCCCCCAAACAACGCAGGAGAGGTCTGCTGAACGATTTTTTATTATAAAGAACCTCTCTTATGATCAAGAAACCACGAGCCTTGTGTTTCATTTTCCTTGCCATAGCTTTCTCCAAAGGTAAAATCCCATTAGAGATGTATTGAAGAAGGGGAAATCTCCAATCTTTGGATTAAACTACTTGTACACTCAAGCTCTCCTCCTCTTCTTTGTTCTGATTTGATAGTATGGATGGGCATTCTTATACATGAATCCATGGGTAGGACTCAGAGTATGCTATAGTTGCTAGGGAATCTGCCAGTGTATTTTCAGATCTAGGAATGTGCTCATAACAAATATTCTTGAAATTGGCAGCCATCTCTTTAAGAATGACTAAGTATTTGATCAATTGTTCCTTGTTTTCCTCAGACTAGCCTTGAACCTGATGGATAAGAAGCTGAGAGTCACTCATCAGCTTAACTCTTTTTGCTCCACACATGTAAGCTAACTTGAGACCAGCTATAGCTGCTTCATATTCGGACTCGTTGTTAGAGGCCCTGAACGCGAAGCATATAGCCTGATATAGTTTATCACCGTACGGAGAGGTTAAGCAAATTCCATCCCCACAACCCATCGTGCTAGATCCACCATCCGTCCGGAAAACCTATTCCTTTTTAGTTTTTTCCTCTGGGGTTTGTTTAGAACTTCCGTCCGAATGAAATTCTACCAGAAAATCAGCAACAAATTGAGCTTTGATAGCAGTTCGTAGAGCAAAATTAATATCATAATCACCCAACTCCACTGACCACTTGGTCATCCTGCTTGATATGTCTGCCTTCTGAAGAACATTCTTTAGTGGAAAAGACGTTCGGACGATGATGGAATGAGACTGAAAATACGGCCTCATTTTTCTTGCAGCAATCACTAAGGCTAGTGCCAGATTTTCAAGCTTTAGGTACCTCTTCTCAGCATCTATCAGACTCTTGCTGATGTAGTACACAGAACGAGTATAATTGTTCACCTCTCTTACCAACACTGTACTTATAGCATATTCTGACACAACCAAGTATACATAAATTGTTTCTCCTTCAACAGGCTTAAAAAGGTTTTGGGTGAAGACAAATGCTTCTTTATTTCATCAAAAGCTTGGCTGCATTGTGAAGACCAGTTGAAGTCTTTAGCACCTTTCAAGGTTTGAAAGAACAGGGCACATTTGTCTGAAGACCTTGAAATGAAACGATTTAAAGCAACCAATCTTCCTGTCAACCTCTGTACTTCTTTAATATTTCGAGGGGGGTCCATTTTTAACAGAGCATCGAGCTGGTCTGGATCAGGCTGTATCCCTTTTTCACTTATTACATAACCCAAAAAATTTCCGGACTGCACCCCAAACACATATTTTTCTGGATTCAACTTTAAATTAACCTTTGTCAAGTTGGCAAAAGTTTCTTGAAGATCAGCTAGGTGCAATTCTTCTTCTAAGCTTTAAACCATCGTATCATCGATATAAACTTCCCTATTTCTTCCAATCTGACCAGCAAATTCTTGGTTCACCAACCTCTGATAAGTAGCCCCAACATTTTTCAACCCAAAAGGCATCACCTTGTAACAATGGAGACCCTTATCTGTAACAAAGGTAGTGTGATCATGGTCCTTCAGATCCATCTGTATCTAGTTATACCCAGAGAAGGCATCCATGAAAGACAATAACTTGTTTCCAGATGTGGAGTCCACCAACTGATCTATTTAAGGAACCGGATAGAGATCTTTTGGGCAAGCTCTGTTGAGGTCAGTAAAATCGATACACATACGCCGCTTCCCGTTCTTTTTCTTAACTAACACTGGGTTGGCAGTCCAAAAAGAATACCGAGACTCATTTATGTGCCCCATCTTGGTAAGCCGGTCAACTTCTTGGACTATTACATCAGCTTTCTCTTTATAAAAAAACTCTTTTTTTTTGCACAACAGGTGCAACATCGCTCCGGATGGACAGCTTGTGTGATTGCCCAGCGGTTATTTAAAGTTCGAACAAAACCATTGTAGGATACACATGAAGTTCTGCAGATGTGATCGGAGAGTTCAAAGAGGAAGTATTGTTAGGAAAAGGGCCCTTTAAAAATATGGTAAGAGTTCTGTTTGTTGTGGTGGATTGCCCAGCATCGTATAATGTAATTTTTGGGAGGTCTTGGCTCTCTATAATGCATGTTGTGGCCTCTAAGGTCCACCAATGCTTGAAATATGTTGTCAAACGACAAGTAGGTGTTATCTGAAGCAGTCAAAAGATAGTTAGGGAATGCTATGCAATAGCCCTTGCCCCTAAAACTCTAAGGTCAGTCAGAATTAACAAGGATTAACAACTACTGGAGTCTTCTACTGAGGAGAATGATATTGATGATCCCAAGGAGGCTCCCAGTGTTATAATACCTATCGAAGAGGTTGAAACTCACTCCCTCGTAAAGGGAAAGAATGTTAAGATTGGTTCTAAGCTAGCACCGGAATTCAAGCACCGGTTATTATCCTTTTTAATAAATAATCAACATGTTTTTGCGTGGTGTAACAGTGATGTTACTGGAGTACCAACTAGTATTATTTCACATAAGTTGTCAATTCGAAATGATATTGCACCAGTTTTACAAAAGAGAAGTTCTTTTTTCTAAGGAAAAAGCATATGTAATTGTCCAAGAAGTTGATCAGTTAACCAAGATGGGTCACATTAAAGAATCTCAGTACCCTTTGTGGACTGCTAACCATGTACTGGTCAAGAAAAAGAATGGCAAGTGGCGTATGTGCATTGATTTCATTGACCTCAATAGGGCATGACCCAAGGATCTTTATCTTGTTCCTCGGATAGATCAGTTGGCGGATTCTACATCTGGAAACAAACTGTTGTCTTTTATGGATGCTTTCTCAGGGTACAACCAGATACAAGTATATCCAAAAGATCAATATCACACTACTTTCATTACAGACAGAGGTCTTCATTGTTATAAGGTGATGCCATTTGGGTTGAAAAATGATAGACCCATTTATCAGAGGCTGGTGAATAAAGATTTTGCTAATCAGATTGGAAGAAACATAAAAGTCTACATAGATGATATGTTGGTTAAAATCTTGGAGGAAGATTCACACATATATGACCTCTAAGAGACATTTTCCAATTTATAAGCTTTCAATTTAAAGTTGAACACTGAGAAGTGTGTATTCGGGGTCCGATCTTGAAAATTACTGGGCTACATAATAAGTGAAAAGGTAATCTAGCCTGATCCAGATCAGCTTAATACCTTACTAGCAATGGAGCCTCCTCGGAATTTTAAAGAAGTTCAAAGGCTTACAGGAAGGTTGGCTGTATTGAATAGGTTTATCGCAAGGTCATCAGACAAGTACGCTCAATTCTTCCAAGTATTGATGAACGTTAAAGATTTCAATTGGTCCCCACAGTGTGACCAAGCTTTTATTTAAATAAAGAAACATTTGTCCTCACCCAAACCTCTTTTCAAACTTGTTCAGGGAGAAAAACTCTATGTGTATCTAGTTGTATCAGAATATGTAATAAGTGATGTGCTAGTGAGGGAGGTGAACAATTACCCTTGTCTGGTGTATTACATCAGTAAGAGTCTGTTGGATGTTGAAAGAAAGATACTTGAGATTGGAAAAATTGGCGTTGGCTTTAGTAATTGCAGCAAGAAAAATGAGTACCCTACTTCCAAGCTCATTTCATTATTGTCCGGACGTCTTTCCCTTTGAAAAATATTCTTCAAAAAGATGATGTGTCAAGCAGAATGACCAAATGGTCAATGGAGTTGGGTGGTTACGATATTGACTTTGCCCCTAGAACAGTGATTAAAGCCCAATCAGTGGGTGACTTATTGGTAGAATTGCATGTTGATAGATTCTCCGGACGGGAATCAGGAAATTTCTCTAAAAAAGAATGGGTAGTTTGAACTGATGGTGGATCAAGTACTATGGGCTGTGTAGCTGGAATTCGCCTAACCTCTCCATATGGTGACATAATGTATCAGGCTATATGTTTTGGGTTCAGGGCTTCTAACAATGAGTCTGAATATGAAGCAACCATAGCTGGTCTTAAGTTGGCTCTCCTATGTGAGGCTAAGAGAGTCTGATTACTGAGTGATTCTCAATTGTTTATCCACCATGCTCATGGGCAGTCTGAAGCAAAGAAGGAACAGTTGATTAAATATTTTCTTATGTTGAAAGAAGTGGCAGCAAACTTTAAAAATATTTGCCATGAGTACATTCCTAGATTGGAAAACACTTTGGTAGACTTTTTGGCAACTATAACCTATTCTGAATCATACCCATGAATTCTTGTACAAGAATGTCCATCTGTACAGACAGATCGAGAGAAAGAGGGTGAAGAAAGTATGAGCATACTTGTTATTTAACCTAAATATTGGAGATATGCTCTTCTCCAATACATCTCCGATAGGATATTACCTTCGGATAAAGCTGTGGCAAAAAACAGTAAGTATAAGGCTCGCAGTTTTTTGATACTAAGAGAAGTTCTTTACAAAAAATTATTTCAGCATGCCTCTCCTACGCTTCTTAGGGTTTGAAGAATCCCAAGTTGTATTATCTGAACTACATGATGGGGAAGGTTCTGCATATTTTTGCTATAGGGCTTTGACTCAAAGAGTCTTGTTAGCAGGATACTACTGGCCAACCATAATGGCAGATGTTAAAGAATTAATGAAAAAATATGATCCTTGTCAGAAATATGGGAATGAAATTCATGTGCCAGCAGTACCTATGATGTCCATATCTGAACTAGTACCCTTTACCAGATGGGGTATGGATCTAGTTGACTTTTCCTATGGCATCTGGTGGATGTAGAACAATCATAGTCGTTATTGACTATTTCTCTAAGTGGATGGAGGCAGCTCATTTGGCTGGAACCACTTCGAAGGCACTTATTAAATTTATCTTATCTAACATATGTTTTAGGTTTGGGGTTCCCCATAAGATTACTACAGACAATGGGCCACAGTTTGATAATAAAGACATGGAAGCCTTGTGTACCTTCAGAGGGATTCAACATTATTTTTCTTGTCTTTTCCACCTTCAAGCAAATGGTCAGGTTGAGGTTGCAAATAGAACTATCTTGTCCGGATTAGAGAAAAATTTGGAAGGAGCTGCAGGAAAGTGGTCAAGTTATTTACAATAAGTGTTGTGGGCCTATCGAACTACTCATCGGGCTGTCACACAAGAGTCTCATTTTGCTTTGGTATATGGGATTGATGCAATTACTCCTATAGAGGCTACTTTACCATCACACAGAGTCCAAAACTATTATGAACAGGATAATGATGCAGTAATTAGGAGTCAGTTGGACTTGATAGAAGAAAAAAATGTTAAAGCACATCTGAGAACAGTGCACTACCAAGGCTAAATGAGGAGAATATTTGTTTCCAAAGTTAAAAGAAGGGATTTTCAAACAGGGGACAAAGTTTTAAGAAAAGTCTTTTTACACACCAAGGAAAAAAAGTTCAGTAAGCTGGCTCCGAACTGGGAAGGCCCTTATGTGGTCTGTGAAAAGGTTAAACCGTGAACATATAGGTTCCAAGACAAAGAAGGGAGAGCTTTAAAGCACCTATGGAATGTTGAGCATCTCAGGTTATACTTAGAGTAGAACTCTTTTGTAAATATTTACTTTTTAAATATCAATGTAAATATTAGGGGGCATACTCTTTCCTACCCTGGTGGCGCGGGGAGGTTTTAACGAGGTGTTCGGGTGCCTTCTTCAAAAGTTTGGTTTAATTTTGTTTTAACTCGGATATTAAATGCTTATTCAACACCCAACTCTCAAGAATTCTTGAGTTGATCAGATATTCTTAACACTTGATCATATTTATTAAACACATGTGGTCGGAGATGTTGGATACTTTTGTTCAACACTTCTGAAATATTAAAGGCTACTTAAACATTGGCCATAGAAGATTTCAACAAAATATTAAACAAAAGGGAAATGTGATAATTAAAATCTGATCGGACTCAAACCGATCACTGGTACAAAAGATGTGTTGACCGTCCAAGGACTTCAGTATTTCAAAACAAAAAAGTACATGATATAACCTTAGGGCTTGTTCCCTTCGGATTTTTCTTCATCACCATCTCTTTTGGGACTTTTGAGTTCGGCACTTGAACTCTCACCCGTTCCTTCATCATCATCAATAGAGTCTATTCCACTAGAGTAGTTGCGTTTGTCACCATCTGCTAAGGTGTGTAATGGGATGTCATCATAGTCTACATATTTCCACAAGGGACCAAGGGTCCTCTTAGGAAAGGTCTCTTGGAATAATAGGACCATATCAGACTTGATCCCATCATCCCTCTTCTCCAGAGAGTCCACTATTCCATTAGCATACTTCTTTATGCCTGTAGCTATGGCTTGATCTTTTTGGCGTTCCAGGGCTCCTTTCTTTTTGGTCTTCTCGTGGATAATATTCTCTAACTTAGATTTGTCATCGGACAAAGTCTGGATAGTACCATTCTTAGTTTTCAATTGCTCATTCAAAGCTGTGATGTTTTTTGAAGAAGAAGTCTTCAGGTTGGAGTATTTGGTTTGAAGCTCCTTGTTGGTCGCTTCTGACTTGAGGAGTTTGGAAGCTAACTCTTCTTTCTCCTTCTTTCATAACTTTATGCTTTGCTGAGCACTGAGAAGATCGTTCGACAAGTTTTGCGTCTCTGTGGTTAGGGAATTGATGATACCAGTTTGATCTCTTGCTTGTCTCTCTTTATCAAGCACTGGTCGGATATAGCCTAAGAGGGCATGGCTTAAAGTATCTTGCTCACCGGATATTGCATAAGTCTCCCCCATTATGAGTCACTATATTGGAAGAGTTAGGAGGACGATAAGGCTCCACGAAGTCATCTTTCTCTAAGTCATTGAAATAAATATTGATATTTTGAAAGGCATCAAGATCTACCTCATCGTGACCATCACCAGCAACCTGTTCGGAGTGGAGATTGGTTGGAATTTTCTCCTGCAGGGTAGGATTGGTGGGAGCTGGGGGATGAACTTCAGGAGGATAAACGATTATCTCTACTCCCAGAGTAACTTTATTTTTCTTGGCAGCTTTTTCATCACTACTGGCCTTACGCTTCTTGTCCTTCTTCGGAGGCTTCGGTGGGTTGTTTGACCCACCATCTTCCTTCACAATCACTTATACTACTTCTAGTAAAGCAGCATTAATACCTCGAATTATAAACTTAACACTTGAAAGATAAAAGAAGAAATAAAAGAAACTCACCAGTGCTCTTCCAATGACTGGTCAAAAGGCTTGGTTTTGAGTCAGCCTTGATCTTCTTGCCATTCTTTCAAGTCCCACTAATAAATAAGAACTGCGTCCTCCGTGGTTTTTTGGCTTTAAGAGATCTTCCACTATCTTATAATCGTTCCCCACGTTGTAATGATAGAAGGGGATCTGATGGTTTTTACACAAGCTTGCCACAGCAGCAAAGTGTTCCATCGGTAGTGGAATCATAGACAGCCTGGATGGCATGATACAGACCAGAAGAGTATACCAAGCATTAGGGCTCAGTTGGCTGGGGCACAGCTTAATCAGATGGAAGTATCTGACTATTTCCGGGTCCAAAAGAAACCGGAGTCCCCAGTTCAACACTTCTGTGTAAACTACCACTTTATTTATCTTGCAATCTATTGGGGTTTCTGGGGTGATCAGAATTCTTACTTACACAAACTCTGGAATTCCCCATTTAGTGCAAATCTGACCCAGCTCAGCAGTGTGGGTATACACGTAGGCAATGTTTTGAAGGACCAACAAGTACTTCACGCTGAACTTCTTAAAATATGGTCCCACTCTACCTTCCAAACTCTCTCGAAGAGCATCCGGGTGAGACATGCCCATCTTGGTCTTGGCCTTCCAATCTGCAGTTGTATCTCCTGTTTGACTAAACGCCTCAGCCTGAAAATGGGCTTCTTCTATATTGTCTTCTATAGTTTTTTCCATTACTGTGGAAGGCTGTTCGGACGGATTTACAGATGATTATTCGAATGGCTTGGGAGATGGTTGTTCAGATGGCTTTGCAGTTGACAGTTCGGATAATCTAATTTCTGCTATGGGATGTTGCCCGGATGGTTTAACCTGTGGCACAGATTTTATTGCCTACAAACTTGAGGGCTTTGAGGATGTGGGGGTGGATTTTGGTTTAGACTGATGCGTGACTTGGCAAGGAGTTAATTTGTCTGGAGATTTTTCTGCGTCTCACCCCATCGCGATGAAAGATAAGGGCTTTCTTACGCTGGAAACAACTTTTTCCTTAGGTAAAAGATTTTGGGACTCTTGGACTGAGGACCCCGATGGAAGAGGTAGGTTTACAACAAATAGAAATTTCCTAACCTTGGAAGTTTTTGAAGAAGATGAACTTTGATCTGTATTCAATTGTGGCTGATTAATTCTTTCACTTGGTGAAGCAGGAAGACCAACAACAATGTCTTTGTCTATTGCTACTTTTTGTGCTTCCTCTAACTCAGATAAGTTCAACCAACCTCCTTTTACTAAGGCGTTTCTGGCTGTGAACATATATGATTCAAGAATAAATTTGAAGATGAACTGATCTTTCTCTCTCTAAGAACGTTTGTGATTTTTGAAGACAATGAAACGTTAGAAAGGTTTATATATAACAGTGAAAAAGGATAGTTACCTAGGAAAAGGAAAATCGATTTTGAGCAATGATTAAAAGCTGTACGGTGTGAAAATTAAAGCCTGTGTAATTTTCTAGCCTAGTGGTTGCGAGAATCTAGGAGAAAATGGTTGAGAGGTCAAACCAAAGCCTTACACGTGTCCCACGATTCAAAAAAAAACTCTTAGATTTCAGAATTAAGAAATCAGTTCCACCGAAATTCGAAACAGGGTCACTCTTGAAGGAAAATTTTTACAGTTCGAACAAAACAACAGATCGGAAAATGTTGGTATTGGTTTTTTTATTTTTAGCTCTTCCAAAGATCCTTTACAAGACCTAAATGAGCTACTGATGAGTTCAGATATTTGAGTTATTGTGCCTTGACTAATTCCGAAGGGCAATTCGGACCAAACCACTATAATGAAATTCTGAACAGGACAAATGTATTAAATGTTGACTAAGCTAGCTGCTAGTCACTTCAAATCAGATTACTAATGTGTCTTTAAACTTGACCTGACTTCACGACCCAACCCAATAATCTTATGGGTCATTAATTAAGTATAAATACCCCAACCACTTTCATTAATGAGGGTAATCAGAATGTATTACTAGTATACAGTTTAATTATCTCTTTACTCACCACTTTAAACATAAAACACCACAAAATACCCAAAACACCTTTTAAACACTTTACGAGATTACCCTCAGACAGAAATAAATCACACCAGTAAGTATTTAAGTTAAATGGTAAAAAAGTAAAAGTAAAAGTAAAATGGTAAAAAGAATAAGTATATGTGTATTTTTGGTCTAAAATATTAAGTCACTCTATTTGCAACGAAAAAAAGGTAAGTTTGGGTGCCACATATGGTTAACTGGCACGTGCCATACCACATATACAACATTTGTTACCAAAAATGACCGATTTTGGACAAGAAGAAACCTTAATCGTTATTTTTTAATATTTGACAAATTATGATAACTAACTAGAGTTTTTAGCCTATAACATAATATTATCCGGAAAAAAAACACTGAATAACAATCTTTTACAGTTGTGTGATTACACCTTATAAGTCCAACTTGACCCCTATACACTGATGATAAGACAAAGCAACTGCTTCCATCTTATGTAACCATAAACAAAAATAAAATTATAAGAACTTGGTGCACCGACGAACATAAACAAAGTGTTCACCATTATATTGTGTCATATAACTACATTTAATTATACCTCCCATATACAACCCAATTTGACCAGTTATCTATTTGAAATAGTCAAATATTTGAATACTCTATTTGAGTTAGATAAGTAAGATATAAAATCCCCTTGATATCTTAAGGTGGTGGAATTCGAAAGAATACCAATTTCCTATTATTTGCAGGTTAGACAATGGGCTTAGTAAAGTCAGGCTACAACGCACGACTAAACAAACAAGATTAACAAATGGGACAGTTAGAGTTCTTTTTGCGATCAAGGATTGGACTGCGACATAAAATAGGATTCAAGACGAACAATATGAAATTAAAGAGAATCTAATGGACATTTTCGATGGATTTTCATATCTTGATGATGATCTTGAAGAAGATCTTATGGATGAAGCTGTTGTGGGATGTGAAGATGAAGAATCAGTTGAATCAGAGGACGCATATCTTTTAGATGTATTGCATTTGTAATAGAGTTTGTAATGTGGTAGTTTGATTTGAGAACTTTTATACAACTCTTGACCCGCAAGAATAGAAACTATAAAAAGCTTAAATCAATAAAATTTATTTTTTATCTTTCAATCTCATAATGTAACAACTTATCAAAATGTTTTTACCAAATATAAAAATAAATAAACTATGATAAGTTATAGTATAATCGAAGTATAACAATTATTTTATCACTAACAAGGTAATGATAAAAATATAACAACTTGTAGTATTTATTATCAAACCATAAGAATAATCATAGTACAATAATAAAAATATAATAGCCTTATACTACATTTAAATTATAATACAACTATATAACAATTTATTTATTAAGAAATAACAACCCTTCTACTATATGTGTTGCCAAAATAATATAAAATTTAAAAGTAATTGAAATTTTATTTAAATATTACAAACTCGGCTCTTAAAAATCCACAATATGTAAAATTCAAATTATTCATTACCGTGATGACTATGGCGTGAATCCTGTCCTATTCCACCCTGGTCGTGAGAACTGTGAAAGTTCTCTTACCGTGCATATGACATATTCATGTCGTGATCCCGCTGTAACTAATCGTGATCAGTCACGTTTTCCTTATACCTTACGGCAGCACGTGCACGTCCATGTGGCCGCCATTATCGTTCTTAAAAGAGAAAGCATGTTCCAGGTATTGAACTTTTAGAAGAGGGAGAAAACCTTAAACCTTTAATTAAACCCATGTAGTAACCACCCCCCCCCCCCCCCCTAAAAATTCCCCTGATATACAAGGTCTAAAAACCACGCTTAATGTACTCACTATTTTTAAGAAAACAATCACATTTTTATTTTTAATCTAACTCACTATTTTCAATCAATAATCACACTTTCATATTTAACTCTCTCACACAACATTAAGTATATATGAAGCAATTACTCAAAATCGGTGAATTAAAAAATCTTACAAAAGATTCCTCTCATCTCCTGAGCTATCATCACCAGTGGTTTAGATTGATTTTTTATAAAGTAATTCTCAGACACGATGTTAAACCTGATAAACAATAACCTCGTCAAAGTAATGATAATGATTATAAAAACTGATTAACACAAAAATTAGAAGAATTAATATCAATTATATTATTTATTCCTTTAAAATATTGTTCTTCTATTTATAATACAATTAAACCTAAAGCTTAAGGATGTGTACTTATCAATTTAGGGACATGTCAGTCATCTGATACAAATATTGTTATAAGTATTACTGAATTGCCCTTTGACCATTTTAAGACATTTTAATAATCTCAAATAGTATCTTAGAGCTTATTGAATGCTATTTTAGCAACATTGCACTCCTATCTTCACTCTCTGGTTTACTTCACTTGATCTAATTTTGCTATCATATCTAGATCGTCAACTTAATGCATCCTAACTCAACAGCTTCACTTGCATTGTATCTCACTTGGCTCGTGTAATTTTGCATTGCATTAGCTAATTTATCTTTCTTTCTTAATCATGAATTCACCATCTTTGAGTCGCCAACTCTTAACTCATCATAATCTCATGTTAATCATTTTTTATGTCGTCATTTTTGGATTGTCAATTCACCAACTAAACTTACCATCAATATTCACATATACTTCTTTTTATAACCATTTGCTTTCTAAATAAGGTATATGTCCTCTATTACGAATATAATTTTATCCATATTTAATTATTTACTTATGTTTTAAAATAATTGGAAAACCACTTCGAATATATTCTTGAAAGTTTATCCAAAAAATATATACGAAGAGTATAAAATTTAATTTTTTTTATATAAAATACTCATATTAATTATTAATTTTGTTTTTTAATAATATAATATATTAATATAAAATAAACATAATTTAAAAAATAAATATACTTTTATACCCTCAGATATCATAATTACGTCCAAGGATGGATAAAAAAGAAGCGACCTCTAACTAGCTCTATAAAATTAAATTTTTACGTTTTATCAAGTTTAATATTTTAAATCTGGATTATTTTGTTTGTCCGATTTTTTTTTGTTATATATATTTTCTAAATATATATACTATGATCTATTTTTATTTAATTAAATTTAGACTAGTGGGTAAATAAAATCATATTTTGGTAGATATTAATAAAATCTATTTGAGGCCGAACTAATTGGTAAATTGTATACATTTTTATACTCAATTGGTATAAACCCCTTAAAACAATGGAATGTGACAAAATCTAAATTTGCCACATCAATTCTCTCCGCATACCCCCAACTACTTTTAATTTAAAAAATATGAATTTTAGAATAAAATTGAACTATCATTTTCTCTTCGAAATTCAAATAGATAAAAAGAAATAATCAATGAAAATATTATATGTAATCTTTTTATTGTATATTGAACTACTACTAATCATTCGTAACAGTCAGACTAATCATGTTCTAGTTGTTACTTGTTTCCTTAATTTATTCATCTCATGATGTTCTATGCAGTGACGTATGGAGTAATAATTTTCATATTTTGACTTCATCAGATTTATACATAAACTCATGACTTTTTTTTATCTAAACGAAAATCCCGGTACAAAATGATAAATTTTAATTTCGTGCGGTCCAAAACTAAATAATTGAAAAATAAATCCGGTTAGTCATCTAAAATTAAACCGGGTTAAGCTTATTTTACTTGGACTCGAATCAACCTTTATTTTGGTGGTCACTATTATTTTAAAAATTATCAACAGAAAAAAATTTATGAATCAATAAGCTTTTCCTGGAGACTTCCTCGTCGTTTTCTCTTCACTGCTTCAAACCCGTCATCAATGTTAGAGAGAGCAAAATAGAGAGAGCAAGAAGAAGCTTCACCTCTAAGTTCATCACGACCTTTGCGTAGTTCTAAGGTGCCGTAAGTCTCGATTTTCTTTCTACAAGATTTGTTTGTTTTTGTGATAAAATTTGTTACTTTAGACTCTGAATCCTCGGTTAATTTGCTTTTTTGATTCGGGTCTGTTCGTGATAATCAGATTAACTAGGTGATTCGGTTTTATACATATCTGCTATCCATGGTAGTATTGTATAGTTTATACTTGTAACTAGTTTTGATTGTTTGTGATTGGTAACTTTATCAAGGGTTTTATCGAATCAGGAATTAAAGTTGTGTTTTTTTTTTTTGGGTCTGTGTGTGTGTTGAATTAGATGGTCATGGATCCAAAGTTCATTGGGAATTTAGATTTCATCAATAATGTCAAACTTGATGGTGAAGAAGAAGTGAACTTTTTAGCTGATTCAGTTCAGTACCTCCCGCTTTTCGATAACGGGTTTAAATTCTGTATCCCTTCACCGCCTGACCTAAGTTTCTTGGATAGCTCTTCATTTCCTGCCGAACGAATCCCTGACGCTATTTCGAGTCCGGTGGAGGGTATAAATTCAGATGAGGATTTGTTTGCTCCGTCTTTACCGCAGGGGGAATCTATGTCTCATTTCAATGGTGATGGTGATTTGTCCGATCCTGTTTTAAGGTACATTAGTCAAATGCTCATGGAAGAGAACATGGAGGATAAACCGTGTATGTTTCACGATCCTTTAGCTTTATATAACACTGAGAAATCGTTGTATCAAGCGCTTGGTGAAGAGTATCCTCCTTCATTTCATCAAAGACAATTTCAAGTTTGTGTAAATGTCGAAAGTCCAGATAGTAATCATAATTTGACTAGTAGTAGTAGTAGTAGTAGTAGTGGTGGCAGCTGTGAATCTTATAACATAAGGAATTCCACTCCTAGTAGTTGCGTTGATTCTCGGTCGACTAGTGACGACTCTTTTTTAACCAGTCAGAACGGTTTGCAATTCGTGGTTGGCCCAGAAAATAGTTCACGTAATATAGGGAACGTGGTAATGGTATCTGGTGGAGGCCATGTTTTGGCTCCAAATGTGTTTAGCAGTAAGGAATCTCTCGATGCTAATAAGCTTGTTCTTAACAGTAATCAGTTGATTGTAGATGTGGAACCGGAGAAATTAGATTTAGGGGAAAAGGAAGTGGGCATTAAAGAAGAGAAAGATGACTCTTTTACCGATTTAAGAGGTGGAAAAGTTCATAGCAGAGAAGAAATTGATTTTGACGAGGAGAGGAGTTATAAGCAGTCAGCTGTTTATAAAGAAGAAACGGAATTAACGGATTTGTTCGATAATGTGTTACTTTATGATGCAAAAGTTAAGCCTGAATTATGCGTACAGCATGTTGAAACCAAATCCTCACAAAAAGTAAGTGGAAAATCGCGTACTAAAAGATCGAGTAAGAAAAAAGAAACTGTTGATTTAAGGACATTGTTGATTCTCTGTGCGCAAGCAGTTTCTGGTGACGATCGAAGGACAGCTAGTGAGTTGTTAAGGCAGATTAGACAGCATTCTTCCCCTTTAGGTGATGGGTCACAAAGGGTTGCTCATTTTTTCGCCAATGGCCTCGAGGCACGGTTAGAAGGAAGCAGAACCAAAATTCAAGGTTTCTACAGCTCTTTAATGTCGAAAAAGAACACCGCTGCGGATTTGTTAAAAACCTACAAAACCTATCTTTCTAGCAGTCCTTTTAAGAAGCTAGCTATATTCTTCGCAAATAAAATAATGCTAAAAGCTGCAGAAAAAGCATCAACTCTTCATATTATCGATTTCGGTATCTTATATGGTTTCCAGTGGCCGGTTCTAATTCAACACCTCGCGAAAATACCTGGTGGCCCCCCTAAACTACGTGTCACAGGAATAGAGATCCCTGTACCAGGTTTCCGTCCAGCAGAATGTATTCTAGAGACAGGTCGTCGCTTAGCCCGATACTGTGAGCGATTCGACGTTCCATTCGAGTATAACCCTATACCATCACAAAACTGGGAATCAATCCGGATTCAAGACCTCAAGATAAAGAAAAACAAAGAGGTTGTAGCTGTTAACTGTATATTCCGTTTGAAAAACCTACTCGATGAAACAGTTGACACAAACTGTCCAAGGAACGGTATTCTAGACTTAATTAGGAAAATGAACCCTGATATTTTTGTAAACTCGGTCGTGAGCGGGTCTTACAACGCTCCATTTTTCCTCACGCGGTTTAAAGAAGCGCTTTTCCATTTCGCTGCTTTATTTGATATTTTCGAAGCTACTTTACCTCGTGAAAATCCAGAAAGGTTGATGTTTGAGAGAGAGTTTTGCGGTCGTGAGGTGATGAACGTGATTGCATGTGAAGGGGTAGAGCGAGTTGAGCGGCCTGAAACGTATAAGCAGTGGCAGGTAAGGATTATGCGAGCTGGGTTTAAGCAGGTTCCTTTGGATAAAGAGCTTGTGCAGACATTTAGGAATGGATTGAAGTCGTGGTATCATCCGGATTTTTTTATCGATGAAGATGGTCGTTGGTTATTGCAGGGATGGAAAGGTCGGATTCTTTATGCTTCGTCTTGCTGGATACCTGCTTAGAAAGACTTACAAACTCAAATTCTTTTGTTTGTTGAAATTTTGTGGGTTGGATGTTATATAGTATCTTACTATTGTTATATTTTATTTCAATTATTATGTCTATAGTTTTGTTTTACTGTGGTGTTAAAAAAACTGTAGTTTTGAGGATTCCCCATTCTCATTTGTTGTTTATTCCAGAACCTTTACTTTGCTATTAAAAGCTCTTCACCAATATTGTATTTGGCCAGTTTTCACAGTTTACAAACATTTGTAAACTTAAATAATTAGTTTTTTCTAAAATTTTAGATACCCTTATAACTTATAACCTGGAATACAAACATTTAGTTATTTAAACCATTAGTTATTTTTAACTTTCACATCCCCACATTCAAAACTTTTTTTTTTTCAAAAAAAGTGCATATATTTTTATTTTTTAAAGACAAACTAAACGAAATACATGAATGAGATTTTTGATTTTTTTTTTTCCGCAATCAAATTACATCTAATTCTTTAATTGAAACACGCTATTTTTTTAGCAATCAAATTATACATAATTCTGTTAGGGAAAAAAAATTGACTTATTTCGCAAACAAATCGGATGTAATCTTACAACAAGAACACAATCTATTTTTTTTAAAAGTTTTTTTTATACACAAAAATAGACATTTTCACAACTACAAAAGAATTAGTTGTTTCACACCCAATTAACACTTATTTTCACAAACAATTTTATTTTGTATTTTTTCACACAATCAAACTTATTTAGCAATCAAAGTCTAATTTTCGCAACTAATTTATTTATTCTAACAACCAAATTGTACGTAATTCCACAATTGGAACACGTATGTGTTTTTTTTTCATCACAACAACCACTTTTGTTGGTCTCGTTTTGCATCTATGATCACTTTTGTTTGTCTCGATTTGCGTATGCGGTCACCCGCGAGTGACTACATATGCAAAACAAAGCCAGAAAAATGGTTGTTTTGATAAAAAAGTTACCAGTGACTTTTTTTACACACATGACCAATCAGAGTTCTTAACGTGAAAAAACCAAAACGAATTGTATTTTTGAATATTTTTTTAAAATTATAGATTAAAATATGACATTTAAAAAAACGTGAAAGCGGTTATGGTATTGCAGACTACCATTTGGTTATTTGTATATACAAATTATGACCAGATTATCCATATTTTATCAAACTATATAATTTTTTTATTTATAAAATCAATATATAAATAAAATAAAATATTTACAAGTACTTCAAAGCATTCCCCGGAAGAGAAAAATTGGGTAGGGGGTTTTAGGCTATGGGCTAGGGAACCCTAGTTCCATGACACATGTAACGGAAGAGAATGTGTGTCTTTAAATGTCCTAGCATTCTTTCCCTCTAGATATGATATATTACTCCACAGAATGTCGTACATCAAAGATGATCGTTGTCGTCTAGAGATAGAGTCCAGTTACTAGCAATATTAAGCCATCATGGCCAATCTCTGCTTGGGGAAAACATATTAAGTTTTCTTGCAATGGTCTCCAAAGTAATCTTGAGTAATTGCAGTCAATCAGAATATGGTTCATAGATTATGGATTGTTGGCACAAAGAACACAATCTGGAGTTGTGGAATAGCTCCAAGCTAAAACTTTATCACGTGTGGATGGTTTACCTTGTATTGTTAACCAAGCGATGAAGTGTGGCTATGCTAAGTTTATTTAAAACTAAGATGCCCCATCGAAATTTTGATACTGATGGTCGGGTAAACTTGTATGTATCACATATCGTGAAACTATTTTGGTTATGGTTTTGGATCCTAAGGAAAACATTATCCCACTCAGAGGGCGTGCGATAATGGTTGATAACATTATTAATGTCAAGTACATGTTGCTAGTGTGATCTTCTACCTGGACAAATCTGTGTGGGCCAAATCCACGAGCCATTAGTGATAATGTCTGAAATTATGCTTTTGCCTTGCAAACGAGTATAACTGATAATACTGAGACTATAACGGTCAACAAAGGAGTTTGAGAATATCCATAATATATAGAGGTGGAGGTTCCATTTCTGACATCGAATTTGTAGTAATTTGCAGCGATGGATCTAAGCTTGAATATTTTCCTCCAAGCCCAACTCGGGGATGAGCTTATACGGAGGCTCTCAATGCTTTTATTCTTTATTTTTTTCTTTTATTATCCATTTGGTCCAGATTGACGTAGGGTTATTTGTCAAGATGGACCAAAAATATTTTAGGGCGACCACCTCATTCCAAACCCTGAGGTTTAGAACTTAGATGCCCCATCGAAATTTTAATACTGATGGTCGAGTAAACTTGTATGTACTACATATCGTGAAACTATTTTGGTTATGGTTTTGGATCCAGAGAAAAACATGTTGATAGCATTATTAATGTCAAGTACATGTTGCTAGTGCGATCTTCTACCTGGACGGATCTGTGTGGGCCAGATCCACGAGCCATTACTTATAATGTCTGAAACTATGCTTTTGTCTTGCAAAGGAGTATAACTGATAATATTGAGACTATAGCGGTCAACAAAGGAGTTTGGGAATATCCATAATATATAGAGGTGGAGGTTCCATTTCTGACATCGAATTTGTAGTAATTTGCAGCGATGGATCCAAGCTTGAATATTTTCCTCCAAGCCCAACTCGGGGATAAGCTTATACGGAGGCTCTCAATGCTTTTATTCTTTATTTTTTCTTTTATTATCCATTTGGTCCAGATTGACGTAGGGTTATTTGTCAAGATGGACCAAAAATATATTCGGGCGACGGGTTGATTCCAAACCGTGAGGTTTATAATCTTAAGACCGTCCTCATCTAAAAGGGGTAATATTGTCCCAAGCTATTTTGGCGCTTGAAATTTTCATTTCGGACCTCGACCACAAGAATCTTTGAAAGAGAGCTATGAGATTTCGTGAAGAACTCGGACAAAGAGGATAAAGACCTATAAACAGTAACTGACTGGCAAAATAGACCGATTTGAGCAGTTGAAGTCGCTCAACATAAGGCAGAGATGCCTGGAGATCCAGCAATTTATTCAATTGGTTATTACGAGATGATATGAGGGGTGCTCGTATCTGATGGGGATTGTGCCTTCATCGAAACCAAGGGTTGAGATTATGGAGTTACGAATGTTTTCCGAAGTCCCTTTTGATAAATGAGATGGTTAAAATGAAGACCGAAAATATTTGCAAACTCCGTAAGTCCCTTTTGATAAATGAGATGGTGGGGATGTTTGCTCGCCAAAAGATCATAAGTTTGTCTGAAAAACAGAAGTTAATAATCTTCAATTTGTAACACTTCCACTGGTATCCAAAGTTTGGATTTTGTTCTTTTTTCTTCATGATGCTAGAGAAAACCTGCCTAATAAGAACAAATAGATAGAGAGATAAAAGGTCTTCTTGTCGGAAGTCTTTTTTACCATTAACGTATATTTAGTATGAAGGCGAGGATATGCATTAAAAAATCTAACCCGGTCATTTTGGTGGAAAGTCCATCATGTTGATGATGTGGAGTAAGAAGGGTTAACGGATATTGTCAAAAGTTTTCATGAGATCGATCTTGAGGGCACATCGCGGATATTTCCTATTAGTGTTGTAACCATACAGGGTTTTCTATAACCATAAAAGAACACCACAGATGAACATCTTCAAATCGCCAATTACAACAGTGAAATCGCAAATAACAACAGTGTTGTCGTCAGTACTTTTGCCGGCAATTAGAGAGACCGAAGCTTAAACGCACTGGAGGAGATCTTTATTGACGCCGACAATCAGAGACATCGTCAATTAGAGGGATTGAAGCAATTAGAGGGATTGAAGCTTAAACGCACTGGAGGCGATGATCTTTATTGCCGCCGACAATTAGAGGAGTAGAACTTGAACGCACGTAATTTCATTATGTGAATGAAGAAGCGGTATTTGGAACTAAGTGAATGGAATCCCGTCCATGAAAAAACCGTAATCTCATTATATGAACGAAGACGCGATATTTGAAACTAAGTGAATAGAATCCCGTCAACGGAAAACCCGTACCGACAAACAAAACTACAACAAATGGCCAATTTAAATTATTTTTGTTAAATAAGTTTGATATCATGTACTTCGGTGTAATTCAGATTATTGTTTTAAAAGTTTATGTTGTTGAAAATGCAGTTTTTTGTTTTGTTTGTCGAACTTTATCGATGAGAAAAAAGTTCAATTTTTTCATGTTTTCAGAGGCACCACCACTATGCATTGGAAAAGAAGATACGTACCTTAAAGAGTTGTAAAACAAAATTTAAAGCATCTTACAATTTTGTTCAAATTTCAATCCTTCAATGAAAATTTCAATAATTGCTGAGTTTACGACAGGAGCATGCAAACTTCAATGACATGTATCAAATCTCTCTCAATTCGGGCCACTTGAATTTTATACACTCAGATTCCACAAGTAATACACACATCAGTGAATCAAATAATCTCATGAAAAATATTCACATTTCCATCGTAAAATCAGTAATTCAATTTAACCACCTTCCTAGAAGAATAATTCGATAAATAATCAAGCAGCAGTTTATAGTTCTTTTCAATGTACAATCAGGTTAATATCATCATAATAATACCTCCAATAGTTGACTTTTAAGTAGGTGCACCCTGTGGCTCAAGTGGTGAAGACCCACCATCTTCTTCTACTGGTTTACTTTCTGGAAGAATCTAGCTCTTTCTTTCATCTGCATCTGCATCTACTTCAAACCCGTGTCTGAATCTGTCATAATTGGTAACTTCAGTAGCTTCAAAAGGTCGCTCGCCTAAAACTCGTAGTAAATCTTCTTGATGAAGAACTTCTTTTTCGAGTAACAGCTCGGCAATTTGAGCTACTTGTTCTTTGTGTTTCTCAATAAGCTCGACGGTTTGTTTATATGCTTTAGCTACCCATTCTCTAACTTCGTTGTCTATCATTGCGCCGGTTTTGCTGCTGTACGGTTTCGACATCTCTAGGGTGTCCTCCCTTTGAGGGAAGGATAAGAGGCCTACTTTGTCGCTAAAACCGTACACGGCAACTTGAGCATAAGTCATTTTTGTTACTTTCTCTAAGTCGTTTTGTGCCCCGGTTGAGATTCTTCCTATGAGAACCTGCATCAATAATAATCTCGAGTTAAAAAACTGTAAATAAGGGAGTCCCTGATTGTTCCTGTGTTTTCTTCCGAGTAAATTTGTTCTCCAAGCATAACTCAACCAATATACATTTTAAGATGATGTGTTTTGAAAGAAAAGTTAAAAGGTAAGGTTGAGAGTTACTCTTTTCCAAGTTACTTTTGAGTTCAAAAAACATGTTACTTAACCAGAAAAATAAATATTCTACCAAACGAACCCTTAGTTACAAGTTTTTGTATGCTATCTTTTTTATATTAATCCTATGTCTAATATATTTCCAATACGAAATTAGTTAGTAAAACTAAAGAACCATAAAATAATTTATTATTGAGCTTTTCAATATTATTGGAAAATAAAAGATTCTAATTCAACTCATTTTACTTATTTTCCCCTTCACCTTTTCTTCCGCATAATATACTTGCATATGAAAAGAAGCATCATTGTTAAAATAAAACACCATGGAATATATTAAGTACATATATTACCTCTTCAGCCGCTCGACCACCAAGGGTCATGCATGTCATATCAAATAGTTGTTCCTTAGTCATTAGAAGGTTTTCACTAGGGACATACTGAGCAAAACCGAGCGCCGCTGTTCCACGAGGAACTATCGTTACTTTCAATAATGGTTCAGCATGTTCCAAGAACCAGCCAGCAACAGCATGACCCGATTCATGGTATGCAACTGTTCGACGCTCTAGCTTGCTTATTACCTGTCAAAGAAACAGAAATGCTGAAGACAATTTTATTAGGGAAAGCTACAAACTCTCATAAAAAGTGTGGGGTATCACCAGTAAGAGATTTTATTTTTATTATGTTTACATTATCCTAATTGGTTAGTCAATGCATATACTAATTATAAGTAGTACACAAATTTTTTATAATTCAAAAACAAATGTTGTTATAATTTATTACTCCACAAATTTGTTGCTGGTTAGCCTAGCAGACTCTTTAGGGGAGAACTTCTTTTCAAACTTGGACTGAAGTTAAAATACTCCACATCTAAACAAGTATATCAGGAAAATGCTTGTCAATCATTTGTGAAATGAATCTGTTTACCTTGTTCTTCTTCTCCAGACCTCCGATGATTCTATCAATAGCAGCATCAAAATGATCCATGGTGACCTCTTTGCTATCATTCCGCACAGCGATTAGAGATGCTTCATTACAAACATTTGCAATGTCGGCTCCAGCAAATCCAGGAGTTAAAGCAGCAAGCCTCTGAGAGTAAAACGATGATTCTTGATCAAGTTTGACTTTCTTCAAATAGATTTGAAAGATTTGATCTCGGCCTTTGATGTCCGGTTTATCAATGGATATTTGACGATCAAACCGACCAGGCCTTAAAAGAGCTTTATCAAGAATATCGGGTCTGTTGGTGCCCGCAAGTACAACAACTCCTGTAGTAGTTCCAAACCCATCCATTTCAACCAAGAGCTGATTAAGGGTGCTTTCACGCTCATCATTGGAACCAGATAATCGTCCCCGGCCCCTTGCTCGACCAATTGCATCAATTTCGTCAATAAATATTATACTAGGCGCACATTGCCTGGCTTCCTGAAACAAATTTCGTACACGAGACGGTCCAACTCCAACAAACATCTCCATAAAATCTGAACCAGAAATAGATAGGAAAGGTACAGCTGACTCGCCAGCAGTTGCTTTTGCTAAAAGAGTCTTTCCTGTTCCAGGTGGGCCTACCAGAAGTGCCCCTTTAGGAATCTTTGCTCCCAGCTCCTCATATTTCTTAGGGTTCTTCAGAAAATGCACAAACTCCATAATTTCTTGCTTTGCTTCGTCACACCCAGCTACATCTTTAAAATATACCTGAATTAGTAAAGAAGAAAAAAAAATATAAAATTAGCAAGCTTCCGAGCAGTAGAACATAAAACGCAGCCTTGTACCTATTTGTTACAGGCTGCACCAACAATCATTAAAGTTCTATTTGAAGCCTATATTTTAATATCCCAATACTTCTCAGGAATGCTATTGGTTCTACACCATATTGTTACCATGCTAGATCAACCTCAGATTTTAAACTGAAAGGTATCTCTTAATTGAAGCCCTATTACTGAAAGAAACAATGAGTTTTAACCTTGTTCTTGGCATTTTTGTCCACTTTTGTTATATGGGCTTTACCAATGTTGAAAATTCCGCGGGCACCTTTCCCACCACCTCCGCCGACCCCTAATCCGCCCTGCATGCCTCTCCCCATGTACATGATAGTTCCCAACAATAACAATGTTGGTGCGAAACTCATGATTTCCTGGTACCAGGCCATTTCAGAGACATAAGTAACAGGAAGATAATCATGAGGGTCAATTCTCAATGCTTCTTGGGCTTCTTCCAACTTCTCCTCAAAAGACTCAACACTCCCTATGTTGAAGTAGTATTTATACCGACCACCGTGTCCTTTGGCAGAAGTGCCTTTACCAGGGCTTTGAACAGCCTCATCAATTGTTTGATTTTGTTCCGAGCTCTTTACATATATTTTTGCAACTGATTTGTTAGATACAACAATGTGGTCTACTAAACCAGGTTCAAGAAGCTTGTTTTTGAACTCTTGGAAGCTAATCTACAACAAGCAAACAAAATTATATCAGTGGAAGATCGATAGATAATAATTTTACACAGGCTAAAAAGAATGCCACTGTCCTAACATATTTGATAGAAGAGGGAAACATATCACATAAGTTTTCAGTAAAATGTTTCCTTCGTGTTCTAGATTAATTGAAAACAAAACTATGAAAACATTTCATACTATCTAAGTCTCTTAAAATGAAAACACTAGAGTAGCTTCCATAATATACTTTTTGCATATTAAAACAAGCAGGGAAACAAATTAGAGTTATAACGCTCTTCACTTATCCAATAAAAATCCCTCAAATTTTGTGAACTTCCGAACAAAGCCTGAACTTAGTAAATTAAGAATATCTACTATAAACGCCCATGTATCACAGAAAAATAGCTTACCTGCTGCTGTTCACGGAAACCAAACGAAAAAGTAGAAAGAACTATTCCAACAACTAATAGAGAAGTGACCAAATTCTTGAAACCTATCGAAGAGAAATACTCCGAAATTTCTTCCTCAGCAGTGCTGAAATCCTCTACAAGTAGGAAAAAAATCAACCGGAGTATTCAGAGACAAAAAAATAACAGAACATTATCTTGATCCAGAATAACATTCACAATGCAGATATCCAGTGGAAATCTACAGTACATAAACTTCCTTTTAAATTTAATATATTCCGGTGGAAATGATATTCACTCCATCTTAAGTTCCCAGTGAACAAGACTGATAGACCTGATAATTTCTTGACAGTCACCACACAAGGGCATAAAATAAAGATGCCGAAAAGAGGATTTCGACCAATCTACGTACTTGTAAAGAACTCAAACGTAAGAATAGGATGATAATACGATATAATGACAATTCGGCAGTTGTCATTGATCAAGAAGAATATCCAAAACGAACTCGCCTTTTTGGTACGATCCCCCGAGAAATGAAGCAATTATATTCATATCATAGCATATGAACAGTAAGAACTAGCATTCTTATTGAGACTAGAACTCAAAGGGAAGAAAGTAGATTTATGGATGGAATCCAATATGCAGTATTGACCCACAAAAGTATTCAGTAATTGTTAAAATATCAATATACTTTTAATGTCGAATCAGGATCAACTAGGACAGAAATAAAGCATTGGGTTGAACTCTTATTTGGTGTCAAGGTAATACCTATGAATAGCCATGGACTCCCCGGAAAAGGTAGAAGAATGGGACCTATTATGGGACATAAAATGCATTACAAACGTATGATCACTATGCTTCAACTAGGTTATTTTATTCCACCTCTTAGAAAGAAAAGAACTTACATAAAAATACTTAATAACATGGCGATACATTTATACAAAACTTCTATGCAGACAGTCAAGTGAAATCCAAACCAGGATTGAACTCCGTTAAGATCTCTTATTATAAAATGAGCCAAGTTTTAAGACCAACATATCTAAGTTCATAACAAGGAAACTTGTTCGGTAGCTATTATTCTTTAGCTCTACCTCCATCCCTATTAGACCCAATTGACTCAATTTTTAGTAATTTAATTCGATTTCTACGATACATAAAGCATTCCTAGTACAATGGCATCACAATATTTTGCACAAAATTTCAATTACGGAGGTACAAAGATGGAGAACAGTAAAGTAAGAACCTTTAGATTTGGAATTTTTATCCTTCTTAGGGATCTCCTTCTTCTTCTTTGGGTAGAAATTCTCATACTCTGCAAGCCCAAAAGATAAATACCAAACATCATCAGAATTCCTAAAAACCGAAAGACCAAACACATAAAAATATTTCGGTAACTTTACTCACTCTTCTTCTTAGGAGTTTCGCTTGAGAAAAACCTACGAATTCTAGGGTTTGCAAGTATATGATTTAAATCAGACAAGTGAGCCTTTGAAAGCGACTCCTTATGAGCTCCTGTCAAAGCAGCGTATCTTCTTAGAAACCCTAACTCTTCACCGAACCGATCTACGCAGCCATCGGTTCGCGTCGTTTCGCTCAAAATCTTCAATCTAGTAGCACCTAGGCGATACGATGAACGAGAGAATCGTGACAAAGAGCGGCCAATCTTCGAGAATATCATGATCGTGACAACGAGCTAAATCTTTATAAGGATGTTAAATCTCATTAAAAAAACATTTAAATTAGACTAGAAGTTTTTTTTTTGTTTTTTTTTTTCACGCCGGAAATTTTATATTTTGAAAAATTGGTAAGGAAAACATGGACTTTTGAATAGACATTTCAAATGGCTTCTAAATGTGATGTCTTCATCTTGTATTCTAAATTATAGGATATAGAAGTCCATGCATTTCGGTTTCTAAATGTCACCACTGTGATAATTTGGAATTGTGATAATTTGGAGACCGTCAAAATCTCTCGATTTCTTGTGTGTTGTTTCTTTAAAGTCGATTTCTTGTGTGTTGTTTCCTTAAAGTGACATTTTCAGATTTTTTAATATTTATAAAATTGTTCTTGATTAAAAAAACGTTTAAAACTCTTAAATATCTATTTATATACATTTGATGCTTCCATTCACTCAGTGAAGAGCATAACACAAACTTTAGTATCACTTACGTTTTATTCTATAAAACTTATTAAAATCAACAAAATCTAAAACTAAAGAGAGAAGTACCAGTAAATACCCACTCAACTACCTAATTACCCATTAGTATCCGAAAATTAAGATAGTGTCACTTGGTACCTCCACCTAAAATTTGGACAAAAATACCCCCAACTATATATACTCGTTGGTACCTTCACAAGTACTAACTTGAGAGTTGTTTGAAAAACATACTTGAGAGTTGTTTGAAAACCATACCTGGGAGTTGTTTGAAAAACTAACTTGGGAGTTGTTTGAAAAACTAACTTGAGAGTTGTTTGCAACTCTCTCGATTTCCTGAGAGTTGTTTGCAACTCTCTCTATTTCCTCAGAGTTGTTACTGGTGAAATTTTATTTTAAAAAAATATATAAAATACTATCAATAGATCTAGTTTTGTTCATCTTAAAAAAACCAAGGCGATGGTACTTTCATATATTTTTTCCGAGCTTCGGTTTGAAAGATATGGATCTTTTAAAAAATAAAATATAAGAGAAAGTAAAAAAGAGAAATTTTGGTTACGTGGTTGTTGATGAAGGGTGAGTGAGGGTAGTTAGGGTATTAAAATAATGTTAGATATTAAGTGGAAGTTTAATAGTTGAGATGAGTATTTAGAGGTAATAAAACGAAACTTGGGTACTAGATGGACATATAATAGTTGAGTAGGTACTCAAACGGTAATTTCCCAAAACTAAAACTCTTATTTTTTTCTAATTTTAAAAATTAAAATAGAATGGCCAAAATAGATAAAGATATACCAACATGAACGTAGAAAATGTATACACTTTTCTATTATTATTATTTTAATATTAAAAAAATTAATAATACTCGAAAAACCAAGATTTCGTCCAATGATAGCGTTCAGGTGGTATTCGTCGCCATCGTCCTGGCAGAAAATATGATAATTTCTGCCAAGACGATGGCGGAAACTATCACATTAACACCATGTTTTTGACGGAATGTGTTCAAATTTTGCCAATATTACGGTCGAATGAGCAACAATTTTGCCAATCTTGGCCGAATGGCCTTACGTAGTCCGGTTTTTTAATCTATTGATTCATTTTATTTCTATGCATTGCATGCGATTATCTAACATAAAATATTATCTATTATGGACTATGCTCGCCATTTTGTAACTTACAACATATATAACTTCGACTCGAGCAATTAGGTTCTCGTTTAAAATAGGATATAGGAAAAATGGTATAAGATGAAAAACATATAGAATAGATTACGTATGCGAGAATTTGGTATCTTTAGGTCTAAGGTCAAAGAGTGTGATTGTAAGAAGAAGGCATACGGTACCAAAAAAAATCAAATATCCTTTTCATTTGGTTGGTAATCCGGTTAAAAGTGATGATAACTTGGTCATAAATGTGGATAGTGCAGAAATTCCAAAGATAGTATTAGGAACATTACTCGCTAGTTTTGGAATATCAGTTTGTACTTTTGATAGTAGTGCTAGAACGTTCGTTGGAAAAATCCGTACTAATTCTTTCCTAAAAACCACGACTACAAAACAAGCACGAGTTGCATTTATATTTTTAAAGTAACTCTGATTGTGGTGAATAACATTAAATCAAAATCGTTTATAATCGTTAAATCGGCCTCAATGAGGTTTCCTAATATTGGTAAAATAATAGCTAGCATATCGTACACGAGGTATGCATTAGGAATACAACAATTTATACATCCTTTCTAAACAAAATTACTAACGTTAAACCTGACGGAAATTATAGATTTGGAGCCATCGCCCATGGTTTGTTTGGCACGAAAAGGGGATAACAGCTCGTTAGATAATCATTAGTACTGATAGTTCTAGAAATCTCAGAAGGGTTCTTAAGTCTAAGATATTGTAGGAGTTAAATTCGTGATAGAGAAATACGAGAATTCTATAGAGAGAAGTTTCCAAAAATAGTAATAAAGTAATAATTTTTCACCATTTCCCAAAAATGATACATTTCTTTATATAGTAATAAAGGTGGGCCCAAATACCACATGGTTAGTCTATTTTAGTCTAATATATCCCATTATTCTACTAATATTTAACATGTTTACTCTAAATATTACATATTTGTTAGGCCTATTTTACAAGACATATATTGGACCAAATTATCCCAATGTTTAACCAGTTCGACCCGCGGTTCAGATAAATCCTATCATTACCAGTAAACCCTTGGTCTTTGCAAAGAATTCTGAGGGAGAACTAACTTTTGTGTCACTTCGGATTTTAGGCTAACCAAAGGTAGCACTGCTTTAAATAATCTTGGAGCACAATGTTGGATAATTTAAACAATGATTTAAGATACGCGTCATACATAGTCTTACTTCTTTACACGTGTCATGATGAAATTTGGGCTAGGTCGCTTGAGAATTTGGTGTTAACAATGTTCATTTTCCCTATGTTAGTGTCATTTCCACTCTCCCAGATAAGTGATTGTTAAGTCTTCAACACCCTCTCTTAAATAGATGTTCCCCTTCTCACAATCTTTTTTTATTTTCTGCAATTATGTTTTAGAGAGAAGGAGATAAAACTTTTCACCATAAGAAAAACTAATTCCTAGTCAAATAACCATCATTAAATCAATTCTGGTGCACTTACCTTTGAGTTATGCGGACAATAGCCTTTTATGACAACCAAGTTCAACGCTCTTAAATGGTTTTTGATAGCTGAAAAAGTCAAAGCAAGAAAGGTTACGGGGGTCGTAGACAATAAGAAAAATATACTAGTTCAAGTGTTTACCTACGATAAATTCAACCCAACTAAGTAGCTACACGAACCTGCTCCCCCGGCTTCTTCTAATAAATCGTTCCTTTTATGAAAAACCACCAACTCTTCACCCAAGACAACCAGACCTTCAAAAGCTGCCAAATATTCACTAAAAACTACAGAATATTTAACCAAGAAAACTAAACCTTTACCATAGGCAACTTGCTCTTCTCAACAAGCTCATTCCCAAAAGGTCTCCCATATATCACATTTTATATTAATGGGTCATTCAGACTCCAAAACTCCTGATGATAATACCTTCACTCCCCCAATAACTAGACTTCGTACCTCGAAGTAAATTAGTATAGGCTACTCGGATCATAATACTTCTTCTAAGGGATTGGTTGAATCTGAAAAAGATAGTTTTTGCAGGAGTTCGAGCAATTTCTTCTGCTAAAATTCCTACCCGTACGACAGTTGTTGAGCTTCAGGTTGATAAATATGTATCTAGGGCATCGATGTGATTCGTCAATAAGCCCGAAAAAGTCATTGACACCTATAGAGAAGATGAGGCTGGGATGAATCTGGGGGTTGACACCGAAGAGGTTGTTGAGACCTACAGAGAATGCAATGAGTTAGTTTCTGATTCAGACAACCCAAAGAGCGATAGCGATGAAGCATTTTCCTTAGAAATATCTAAGGTGCTGGGAAGTATTCTTCGTGAACTCGACATTAGCTACCTCGTTGCATTATACACTAGAATTACCACTATTATCCGGATGAGGAAGGTCAAAACCTAAGTACGCATTGGGGAATCCCAAATCCTATTAGAATACACCTTCCCAAAGTTGAAGAAACACAAATTTTTATGAAAAATGAGAGCTAGTTGTCTATCAGAAGGTCCTGAATTAGGGGCTCTGGTTACCCTTGGACCCTTCCATAATTCGATACTTCGAGTTCGTAGGATTTTTTCCCACTCAAGTCAATCTTAATGCGTTTTTTACTCTGATTTCTTACATCATAACCTCACGTCTCTCCCAAATCTCACTACTGATGGAGGAGTTTGCAAGTATCACTACGTTATCTAGGAACCCCCGGCTTCCTCTCTATTTCATTACCCTCCAGAATAATTATATGATAGTGAATGATCTTCCCGAAGCAGAGAAGATATAGAAGCAATATGTTTCCTTTGTTAGTGGTGAATGGGAGAATGGAAAACCTCATTCAAAGAAGAAAATTTGAAGTGTCTAAGGAAGTGGAAGCGTACATGTAATTTTTCCTTAGTTTATTTACGATATATTACCTCTATAGAATTCTAAATCGGGAATTTCCTATAGTAATCCTCAAATCGCATAAGAAAAATTTGAATAAATAATATTTAAAGGTTGTGGACAAAATATTCACCGCGTTAAGAACATGGTCCAGAGAGAATTGGGCCAACAAATTAGGCAAGTGATTCATGTCACTGAACTTGGTCCAAAGCTACTTATGACATTCATCCAAAGGTGCCCCATATGTAGACCAACTTATTATCTTTCCCAACGCGACTGACACATGAAAAGACTAATGGCCCATGATGCTCGAGTTTTCCTTCTGACTAAGAAGATGGCTCCCAACCACAGGGTTAAGAAAGAATTTATTGATGGACCAGCTAAGAAAAAGCCACAAACTAATACTCTGAATTGGAATAAGCAACCAACGTGGTTGATGTTGTTGGGCTAGCTACAGCTAAAAATGGAGAGATTCTCAAGGCCTAAAAATGAATAAAATAACACATGCATTGAAACATGGAAAAAAAGAGATCAAAGCAGTGGTAAGAAAACACCTTATATTCAAAATATTGCTAACGCTATAAACAATGTTTCCCCTGTTCGGACTAGGCCACCATCCCATATATGTTCGAATAATAAGATACTTATGGTCAAGAGGAGCATATTCCCACTCCCCCGTAGGTAGGTTAATTATAAGGTAGCAATCAGCTCATTGAGGTATGAGCATTAAGCTTTCAGGGTGAAAACAAACAAACTTTGATGTTCATGGTTGTTTGGACGATATACATCGCAATTTAGAGGTCCAAAACCTTATGTGTATGGATTCACTAATCGATCTTCTAGAGTTTTCAAGTGAAGATAGGCTCACCTCACAAATCTAAGATATATGCTAGCCACCATTAAATCCTTCAGAACAAGGTCTACACGTTCTAGGTGGAAAAGCCCCATCAGATGATTCTGTTGTCACCAGATCATTCCAACTTTTCCACTCAGACTCTCGAGCTGTCTTTTTTTACTACCCTATGGCCTCTATCATTTTTCTTGCAAGTAAGGCAAAGAAAATGAATAAAGAACTGTCCAAAAAGAAGATTCATATTTCACGACTTAAAGAGGATAACGAAGCTTGGAAACAACGGTGTGACATGGCCCAATGATCAGTCTCGGATCAGCAGCCCATTGCCAATAAAGAACTTGAAGAGGTAAAAATGACTCATAAAAAAGATCTTGCTAGGTGTAGGTCGTCAATGCGGGAGTAGGATAAGGAATACAACCTTATTCTGGACCTTTCCTTCCAAAAATAAAAGGAGCTAAAGGTAGACACTAAGAGACCCGGAGAAGAAAGAGGCATATCCATTCAAGAGCTTTCCACCTTCAAATCTAAGGCAAAACAATTTGAGGCACTTGCGCTCGCTGATCTCAAAACGCAAACCAAAAAGGATAAGATGGATTCATTTGAAGCGTACACTCGAGAATGCGTTAAAACGTTATCCGACATTGATGTTGGGGTTAAATGTATGGTGATTCTTAGGTAATCACAAAAAAAATCCCAGACTTAAAATTGGGCTTGTACTGGAAACTGGTTCGGGAGGAGGATCGCCTTTCGAACGTTTCATATGAAAATGATACCGAAATTAATGAAGGAGCGTCGAATGAAGATTCTGGAAAATAATATTCCAGAGGCTATACTAAACAAGCAAGCTTTGAAAATAATCCTAGAGCCTCATAACAATTTTTCCTTAAACCTTTTCTTTATTCTGTATCGAAATTTTTATTTAATCAGGACGTTTTGTACTTTGAATCTTTATGTATATGCTAATATTCTTTTGTTATATTTCGCTTTTGCTTGCTTTTAAATCTAGGCTTCAGGTTTTTCACTGATTGAGAGTGATCGGTTCCCAATACGAAGAGAAACTCTGAGAATCCTTACATAGTCATAATATATTGTAAAATAAGGATTACCTAATGTAGACCAAGTAATGTTAGAAATGACCCACCAGATCCAAAAATAAGAATTATCTACTGTAGACCAACTAATGTTAGAAATAATCTCTCATATCCAAAAAAAGAATTATCTAGTGTATACCAACTGATGTTGGAAATGATCCTTCATATCCAAAATAAGAATTATTTAATGTAGACCAAATGATGTTAGAAATGATTCCTCAAGTCCAAGAATAAGAATGGTATAATATAGACCAACTCATGTTGGAAATGATCCATCGGATCCAAAAATAAGAATTATCAATGTAAAACAACTGATGTTGGAAATGATCACTTGACTCCAAGAATATGAACTATCTAATATATGAAGGAAAATCACTTGTATTTATCATCCGACTATGTAAATACCTCACTAAAACCTTCCCAAAACACCAAGGTGAGTTAGAGTATACCATAAGTCGTTATATTAATTACATGTTTGTACAATGTTTACTATATATTCAAGATAAAATCTTAGGTTTTCAATATTCCACGGATACCGAAACGGTTTCCCCTCATGATATGTCAATCGATAAGTTTTGGGCTCCACTCTATCGGTTCTCGCTGCTCCCTCAAAGTTATTTGTAAGGCCCTCGAGGATATTTCTCGTTTTTTACTTCAACCTTCTCATCAGTTTGTGGGTGGAAAATCGTTGAGAAACACTGTTGTATGCCTCTGGATTTGCAAAAACGTTTCATATTATTGCCATCAAACTATGGATAGTTGAATGTGGTTATTCTCCTTGGAACTCCAAATCTATAACATATATTGGATTTGATAGATTTGATAACATCATTTGCTCATGCCTGGGATAATGGTTCAGCTTCCACCTACTTGGAGAAATAATCCACCGTCACTGTCATAGTTTCTCATCCCCGGGAAGCCATCGGTAAAGGTCCCACCAGATCCAAACCTTATCGCTCAAACAATAATGTTTCGGAAATGGAATCAAGTGGTACCATAGGCGTACGTATGGTGTTGGAAAACCGTTGGCAAGTATCATATTGTTTGACTAATTCTCTAGCATCAACCATGATAGAAGGCCAATAATATCATGCCAAACTATTTTAGTTAACATTTTGTACATACAGTGAGTTATTCCTTTTACATCATGCAACTCGTATAATATCATTTCTGATTTATTTTTTCCGATGCACCGTTAAATATTTTTATACAAGATATCGTTGGGGACCGTAAATCTATTATCCTTAACTTGTAACTTTTTAGCATATGCCTTATCAACCGACAGAGTCCTTTTTGATAAGGGAATAATTCGCCGGAATTAATAATAAAGAGTTAATTGTGAATAGAAGGAAATTAACATGACTGTAATAGCATTTATCGTTTATTAGAGGATAATTTGTAAACAAAGTATTTAATGAAGGACCAAAAGAGAGATAAAGCAATCCCACCAATGACATTAATGGGTCCACCCTTCCCTACTATAAAAGGAGACCCATTATTTTTTGTAGGGGGGACGTTCGACAATATAATATTCTCTTTCCACTTTCTCTCTCTATATTCTCACTCTAGTCACATCAGGTCCAAGATCCAATATTCTTCTTAGTCATTTATTCTCTCATCATTGGCGCCGTCTGTGGGAAACCGTGATACCAAAAAGGAATCTTTTTCTTTGAAAATCGCAATCTAATCTTAAAGAATAAATGATGAAATCGTCGGAGAGAGGGCGGGAGAGAGGTGGCCCGAGCAATTTCATTATCTGAAGGCGAAGAAGCCCCGGGTCGGGAGTATTACGCCCAGGGTCGGGACAAGCGTTCGACCCTTATCATGACCAGGAGGCAGTTGCTGGAAGACATTGCCAGATTAAACGCTGAGAGAGAGCGGGCGTTAACCGAAAAAAGAGTTCGGGAAGGAAAAGGTAAAGAACCACTCATAGATAACCGCGGTAAAGGCCACCCGACTGCGGGACATCGCATCGAGGCCCGACCTGTTAGATATTATCGGGACTCCCATCTGGAGGACAAGCAGAATGCCAGAGCAGAGCAGTACCCGGAGGGCGACCGCGGCGTCTCCGCCGACTATATTTCGGACGATTCATTGGGAAGAGAGTACCGACGCAAGGAAAGTTTGAACAAATGCGCGTTGAAAACCCATTCCTGACGGGGCAGGGCACCCCGGTCGGACTCTCCCAAATACAAGAAGGGTAGCACCGAAAAAAGAGTACCGACATCGTTTGAAAAAGAAGAAATGCAAACAGGTAGCAGAGAAGAGCGAGTAGCTCTACATCAGGCCTAGTGGCAACCGTCGAACAGCCACAACCATGGGTACCGAACTAGTAGCCAATTCATCAACCCCAGCCATGAAGGTCTCTACGGGATTCAGACCGAAGGGCTCGGAGGCGGAGCGTTCGGGTTCGGGATAAATTGGAGAGCTTCACCGTTGTCCGACGAGATATTATCGGGGCATCTCCCGAAGAGGTTTGATATTTCCAAGTTGGAGAAGTATGACGGCAAGAAGGACCCGGATAACCACTTGGAAGCCATCAAAAACTTTATGTTGAGTTTCGACAACGAAGACAAACTTTTGTGTCGGGTGTTCTCAATGACTTTCAGGGATCGGGCGTCTAAGTGGTACAACCGATTACCACATGGTTGTATTAAAAACTTCGGGATGTTCTGGACATTGTTTCGACAACACTTCGTCGGAAGCAAGAGTTTCCGGGCTAATGGGGACACCATCATGAATTTTAAGCAGAGGTTGGGAGAGAGCCTCAGGGATTACACCAGGCGCTTTATTGGCGCTAAGACCGACCTGGACCATTGTGAGGATAATGTGGCGCTAACCGCGTATCGCTTGGGCTTGCTCCCAGGACCAATGAAACAAGCAGTTACTAAGAAATAAGCGTTTACCTTTTCCGCCCGTCTGGCCCAAATAGAAAAGCAAATACTGATAGAGGAAACCGAGGCGTCCGAACTAGCAGCGCAAATTCAGCAGAGCGCGCAAGCCTCGGTCGTTATGAAATAAGGGGCTCAGTTCGCCTATACTCAGCAAGCCCAGCCGGTCAGCACGATACCACCGACCCAATCTGTGCTAATCAAGCCTTCGGCTCCCCCGAGCCAAAAATTAAAGCAGACGAATCAAGTGGTATCACGACCCATGTCTAACAAATGGATCCGACCCGCTTACTTCGCTACCTTAACGAAATACGTGTTTTCGATCTACAAAAAAACTAAGAAAAGCGGGATATATCGGAGGCCTTTCCTTATACCAACGCCTCGGGAGCAGAGGAACAACCGGTATTGCCGCTACCATGAACACGTGGGGCATGATACTAAGGACTGCATTTCCCTCAAAAAGGAAATACAGATGTTGATAGAGCACGGGAACCTCCTAGAGTACGTAAATAAGAAATCCCAGTAGAGTACCACCTCGAGAGAAGTCGTCACGATACCGAAGTCCGAAACCACCATGACCATTTCCAAAGTCACAGACCCGTTTGATGTTTCAATCGAATACCTCGACCCAAAGGCAAATCGCAACGTCATCGGGATCATTGAAGAATGAGCTGCAGGGAGTATTGGGAACATAAGAAACCTTTGTAACATTTTCGAGTCATTGACTATTTTTGGTGGAGACTCTATGACAGGTACCACACACTCCTCTAGAAAACAACACATCGTGAATATGGCTACCCAGTTGGAAGCCCGGACCTACCCCCTCTCAAAAGGCATCCCCTCGCCGATCCTATACTTTGACGACGACATGAGAGACATAGCCGGCCCTCATGAAGACGCCATCGTTATCGAGGCGGTCATCGCGGGGGAAGAAGTCCGACGCATCTTGGTAGACACCGGTAGCTCAGCCAACATAATCTTCGCGTCCACTTTCGCGAAGTTCAAGACGCCTCCGGTCATCACGCGGTCGGACCGTACTATTGTGGGGTTTACAGGGTCAGCAGCAGACGTGGTTGGCGAGTTCGAAGGCGTCGTCCAGCTAGGCTGCGGACCATTCAAGAAAGAGGTCACCGTTTTATTTGTGGTGGTGGACGCACCAGCTTCTCATAATGTAATTTTCGGCAGATCATGGTTATCACGGATGCATGCTGTGTCATCCATGGTTCATCAATGTTTGAAATACGTGATCGGAAATAATGTGGGTATAGTCCGGAGCAGCCAAAAAGCGGCGCGGGAGTGTTACCGAGCGGCTTTGCCACCCAAAAAAGATCAAGAGATGGCACATGCGCGGGACTAGCAATTAAAGGGGCTTCCCCTGGGTTCGTTACCCGTTGATGATCCTAGAGAAGCTCCCGGTTTCTTAACCACCGATGAAGAATGTGAGAAATACCTATTCGCCGAAGGAAAAGTCCTGCAGATCGGAATCTGGCTGTCGCCGGCCCTCAGGAAACACCTGTTATCTTTACTACAGGAGAACTTGGATTTATTCGCATGGTGCTCGAAGGACGTGACGGGAGTCCCGGAGAACCACGTGATCCACAAATTAAGTATCAACAAGAATGTCAGACCCATTTCACAAAAGCGTCGGGCCTTTTCCCCAGAAAAGGCAGAAATCATCCTACGAGAAGTCGAAAGAATGATTAGCGTCAGACACGTTAAAGAACCGAGTTACCCGCTTTGGACGTCCAACCCAGTCCTCGTAAAAAAGAAAAACGGAAAGTGGAGGATGTGTGTGGACTTTACCGACCTCAATCAAGCATGCCCGAATGATCCCTTCCCAATGCCGATGATCGACCAATTGGTGGACTCAACGTCAGGAAATAGACTGCTGTCATTCATGGACGCGTATGCGGGCTACAACCAGATCAAGTTGCACCCAGCAGATCAGGAAAGCACAACGTTTATACCAGGCCGAGGCTTGTATTGCTACAAAGTCATGCCGTTCGGATTAAAAAACGCTGGAGCAACTTATCAGCGATTGGTTAACAAAACCTTTGATGGCCAAATAGGGCGGAATATGGAAGTCTACATCGATGACATGTTAGTAAAGAGCGACGCGGACGAGCAGCACCTAGCCGATTTGAAAGAAACTTTCGACAACCTCAAGGGTATAAATATCAAGCTTAACCCGGAAAAATGTTCATTCGGGGTAAGGTCGGGCAAGTTCCTAGGTTTCTTTGTTAGCGAAAAGGGAATTGAGGCCGACCCGACTCAACTCCAAGCTCTTACCAACATGACTCCGCCCAAGAATATCAAGGAAGTCCAGATATTAACTAGACGTCTGGCAGCTTTAAATCGTTTTATCTTTCGTTCATCTGATAAGTGCGCTCCGTTTTTTCAGGTCCTCAGAAATGCCAAGAATTTTGTTTGGACATCGGATTGTAACGCGGCCTTTTTAGGAATCAAGGACTATCTGTCATCCCCAAACCTTTTAAAAAAGCCTCTGACAGGCGAGACTCTTTTCCCTTACATAGCGGTCTCAGATTTTGCAGTGAGTGCGGCATTGATCAGCGAGTCAGGAGCGGCCCTTAAAGCGGTATACTTCGTAAGCAAAAGCTTACTGGACGCAGAAGCACGGTATTTAAGGCTGGAGAAAATGGCCTTGGCATTAGTAACCGCGGCACGAAAAATGTGGCCATATTTTCAAGCGCACCCCATTGTCGTCCGCACCTCATTTCCCCTCAAGTATGTTATTTAGCACCCAGATCTGTCAGGGAGAATGTCTAAATGGTCGGTCGAGTTGGGCGATTTCGACATCAATTTCGAGCCGCGGACGGCCATTAAGGGCCAAGTTCTGGCTGACTTCATAGTGGAATTCCATTCCAACCGCCCAGACCCAGACGCACCGTCTGGGGGAGCCGAACCGAATGAATGGAATGTCTGCACCGACGGGGGGTCGAACGTAAATGGCTGCGGAGCGGGCGTACAGATAGTCACCCCCACAGACATAAGTATGCATCAGGCCATCCGATTTGGTTTTCCCACTTCTAACAACGAAGCCGAATATGAGGCCGCCCTAGCCGGTTTGCGATTAGCACAGGTATGTGGAGCTAAGCATGTACGTCTCGCTAGTGATTCCCAACTTTTGATAAATCAAGCCTCGGGAGCCTCGAAAGCCAGAAAAGAACATCTGGTTCAGTACTTAGCCGCATTAAGGGTGTTAGCCGCATCGTTCGCTAAGGTTACATATGAACATGTCCCAAGAACCGAAAATGTGGTAGCCGACTCTCTAGCGTCTGCGTCTTGCTCAAACAATTACCCCTGGATAACCGAACAAGAGAACCCGTCGATCATAAAGAGGAAAGAGCTGGATAATCGACCTGAAATTTCTTGTCAGGTGTTTTCGGTAACTATTTCGAATTGGCGACGAGATATCATAGCTTTCCTAGCCGAAGGGGTACTACCGGACGATGGCACGTCGGCCTGAAAGGTGCGCAGTAAGGCCCGATGCTACGTTTTGTTTGGCGACGTGTTATATAAAAAATCATTCAGCCGACCCTTACTAAGGTGCTTGGGGGTAAATGAGTCGCAGATCATTGTGTCCGAGTTGCACGACGGGGAGGGCGCGGCCCACTGTGGTTACAAGGCCTTGATAAGAAGAATTTTTCTCGCCGGATTTTATTGGCTAACGATAACGACAGATGCTAAGCAGATAGTAAAAACCTGCGACACTTGTCAAAGATTTACGAACGCGATAAACGTGCCCGCGGCCCCTTTAGAATCTATATCTGAAGGATTACCCTGTGACCGATGGGGAATCAATCTTGTAGGACCGCTACCAATGGCATCTGGTGGGAGACAAATGATCGTGGTGGCCGTAGACTATTTTTCCAAATGGGTTGAAGCCGAACCATGATTCGCCACCAAGACTAAGGACATCATCACATTTATCTGATCCAATATCTGTTGTCGGTTCGGGGTACCCTAAAAACTCACCACGGGTAACGGACCCCAATTCGATAGCGGAGAGATGAATATTTTTTGCACAACTCACAAGATTATGCAATGTTTTTCTGCCCCATTCCACCCTCAAGCGAACGGGCAAGTCGAAGTCACCAACCAGACAATTTTGGACGGCCTCAAAAAGAACCTCGAAGGAAAAGCTGGCAAATGGCCAGACTATATGCAGGAAGTATTGTGGGCTTACCGAACTACACCTCGAAGGGCGACTAAAGAATAACCTTATACTCTAGTTTATGGCATGGACGCGGTCACTCCAGCAGAATCTATCTTTCCATCCTTCAGGATCGGTACCTATGACGAAGACGCAAATGAAGGCAACAGACAGTTAGCCCTCGAGCTCATAGAGAAAAAACGGAACCGTGCCCAGCTAAATTCTCTACATTATCAGACCTTAATGAGGAGTCGGTATGCGACTAAAGTACGACGGCGGGAATTCAAAGTCGGTGATAAGGTTCTGAGACGAGTTTTTCTGCATACCAAAGACAAAAGCCTCGGTAAGCTCGCCCCAAACTGGGAAGGACCATACGAAGTGATAGAGAAAGTCAAGAGCTGGACATATCGCTTACAAGATAAGCTCGGGCGTTCATTAAGGCTACCATGGAACATCGAACATCTGAAATTGTATTTGGAGTAGTTTCATATTTTGTAAACTCTGAGACTTATCTTGTAAATATATTTTTTGGGTCGGGGATGCACTATTTCCTACCTCGGTGGCGCGAGAAGGTTTTAATGAGGCACCGATAGCACCTGACCCCTTTAATTAAAAATATTTTCCTTTCCATCTTTAAAGTGTTACAGACGACTCTGTCAGCTGACGAGCTGATCGACGAATCTTTTTAACACTCTTGACTACTTTACAGAACCTTCATCAGTTTTTCAGTGTTCGAACTGATCTACATCTTAAATTCCCGACCTTACGGGAAAATTTTCAATTTTACATTGATCAACAGAACCTTTATCGGTTTTCCAGTGTTCAAACTGATCTACATCTTAAACTCCCGACCATTATATTTGGACCAACAAAACATTCATAGGTTTTTTAGTAACCGAACTGATTATATCTCACAATTCCGACCCCCACATGGATTTATAAAACCATTGTAGAATGCAACATTCACAAAAAACATAAGTACGAATAAAATATTGATTGTCTCAAAATTTTGTCTAGAGAGAAGGTTCATAGGGGATTCTGAAGTCCCCACACTAACAGATCTTAAATAACAAAATACAAAAACACAAAAACCAAGGACGTCGGGAATCAAGCATCTTTGTCCTCCGACTCGGTGTCGTCCGATTCGTCGTCTTCACAAACAACACCAGAAGGGCGGTCATCTTCCGGAACGTCCAGCCACATCGACCCGAGGGGAAGGTCAGGGAAGTGATTATGAAAAGACAGCACATATGCGGCCTTGGCCTCGGCCGTCTCCTTCTCCATCCACTTCTTGCATTTTTCAGCAAAAAGAGTGTTAGCTGCCTTCAGTTCCGTAATCTCCCGCGCCAAACCCGCAGCACGATCCTCCCCGGCCTTCTTGGCCTGCTCCAAGGCTCCTTCGGTCTCCTTGAGCCGCTCCTCTGCCAGTTCTTGAGCAGCCTTAGCCTTCCGCACCTCCTCTTCCAGACCTGCAATTTTCGCCTCTGCGCCCGACAGCTTCTGGCTCAGTTCCCCTACCCGACGCTCTTTTAGGGCCAAGGGCACAAGCATGTTGTACAAGGAAAGGGCTAGCGCGTCAGTTATCTGCAATGGAAAGTGTGCGGACTCCCGGGCACAGACAGCACCGGAAGCTTCGTACCACTTGACGACGCCACCGTGTTTTTAGAAGCCTTTGGGGGCCGGCGTTGTCAGGGATCACCACTAGGGGGTCGGCCATCGAACCACCCTTAGCCCCTCCGTATTGGTCGAACAGCTCCGGGACGGTAGCATTGTCGGTAACCCCAATACCCGCGGTCGACCCGCTTCTTTCCTTGAGCGTCTAGGCGTTTTAGCTTGAGCCCCCTCTGCGTCGGCCTTCCCCTTCCACTTCTTATTCAGCTCCTGGTTCTGATCGTCCTTACCACCCTCAGCAGCAGCTTCATCCTGGTGAACCTGGGCACCCGCCTCTTCAGCCCCGGCATTGTCTTGCTCGACATCATCGTCTGATTCTGGGCGCTTGCTAGGTGCCTTGTTGCGCTTCGGGAGAAATATGTGGGCATCGGGCGCATCCGTTTTTGCGATCAAGTCCTCCATACTCGGGGGCTGACGCAGCTGCTCAATAGTAAGCATCTCTGACGAGAAACGACAGAGGTTACTCATGATCAGGTTGGTGTTTTTAAACGCCCAGTGCATTGCCCGACCCCAATGCTGCTTGGCATAGTCCTTCAACACTTGGAAGGTGACTTTGCCCGATTTGAAGTAGTCCTTCTTCAGCCCCTGGACGGATTCTTTCGATACTACACAAAGGATCGGGTAAAAAAAATAAAAAAAATGTAAAGCTTACCATCAGGAACTCATGTCCGCAGTAGTTGCCTCGGATTTTCCTTACTATAAGGGTGGCCATTTTCCCAGCAGCCGCTAAGGAAGACGAAGCGGTGTTTCCAACCCTTGTCTCCCTCGAGAAAGTCACTTACTATCTTCCATGTATTTTTCAGAGAAGAATAGTAGAAAGGGGACTTGGGAGATTTCGACAGCCCGGACATGGCTATGTACTCCTCCATGGGCATGACCCGACCTGAAAGGCGCGAGGCCATTATGCAAGACATCAGCGTGTACCAGGCATTGGGCGTCAGCTGAGAATGGCAGATTTTGAGAGTTCTGAAATACAGAGCAATCTCAGGGTCCAAAGGGAACCTGAGGCCCCAGTTGACTAGCTCGGTAAAAATCACAATTTCTCGTGACCGAACATGTACGGGAGTCTCCCCAGGAACGGGAAACCGAACGGAAACGCACTCCGGAATGCCCCACCGGATCAGCAGCTCCTCTTGCTCGGCAGCAGGGAAGTAAAGATCTTGCCCTCAAAAAGAGAGATAACATTGTCTGCAGGCAACCAGCGATGATATGTGGTGGTTATGACCGCCTCTATCTCCTCGGGAAGTGACTCCTCGGGAGGGGCAGCGGCATTTCCAGTAGCCGCAATACCGTCTTCTGCGGGCAGAACATCCACCTCTGATTCTTCGTTATTTACTACCAGAATTTTCTCAGAACTAAAGGCGGTGGCGACGCATGGGTTGGATGGTCGAACAACAGGGTCCGTAGGGCCAGAACTGCTGCCAGTTTAGGTCAGATGAGCTTCTTTTTGTTCTTGACGAGCGCGTTCGGGATCCAGTTCTGCAGGAGTCAGTGGCCGCTGATTAAGACCTAAAAAAGTCACAGCAGTGTTAGTACCGGTTCGGTATCCTCGTATGGAGGGAGTAAGCTGAACCATCTCAGGAGAATTACCTCCCGCAGGAGAAGTTGGAGAGTTGGTTTCTCCCATAGAAAAAAATTGGGCTTTGCCGCGACGACGGGGCGAAAAAGGGGGCGGAGCAGCGTAAGAAATGACTGATGGGGAGTGCGGAGAACTACTGCTAGAAGGAATGACAATGGGCTATGGGGTCTGAGCACCAGATGGTTCGGGCAAGGTAAAGGACTCGGCGGGGATCGGATCAGCAAGAACAGGGTCGTGGGGCTGCGGTATAGGCGTGAATGGCTTGGTGTGAGGACTCCAAATTAATCCCGCGCGTCGGTATTCTTCATCACGGTCACCAATGCTAGCCCAATCTACAAATCCGTACACCGGTTCTTTCTTCTTTTTGGGTTTTGGATTCTGCTTCGGGTACCTGTTTCTCATAAAACAAGCTCTCTATCTCTAGAAATATCTAGACAGCACTTTCTCTCTCTAGAACGCCTCTGAGAGCAATTTGTGTTTGTGAGGTATTTATAGGCAACCCCACCTAGCTGTTGCATGTACGGGGAAGCCCAAGCGACGAAAAGCAGCGGGAAGTCGAAAGGACTCCTTAAGAGACTATGTTAACAAGCACGCTTCGAGTTAGCGGGCGACACGTGTCCCTTTTTCTATGACGCACGCTAAGCCTATACTAGCCAGCTCAAATGAAGACACTAGATGGGCCACTTTAACCCGATTCACTCCTCCAAGCCGGGTTACCGGCCTGGGCCCATGGAAAAACCGCCAAGAGGGATCAAAAGCAGACCCAAGGTGACTCATAAACAGCTTCGGGAATTTAGTTCGAAGAAAGTGTTGGAGTCCGGTTGCCTAATAGGACTTAGAAGGTCGGACAACGATAACAGGTGGAAGAAAGTCTTTGCGCCCGATTGCTTAATAGAAACCTTGAGGGTCGGACACACTGGAAAGAAAGGGTCTGGTCCGGGTAGACCAGTCATCAGTCCAGAGGGTAAGGGACAACAGCGTTCCGAGTTGATTCTTTTACAAGTCTTCGTTCCCGTTGCTCTCGAAGACTGGGGGGCTACTGATAAGGGAATGATTCGCTGGAATTAATAATAAGGAGTTAATTGTGAATAGAAGGAAATTAACATGACTTTAATAGCATTTATCGTTTATTAGAGGATAATTTGTAAACAAAGTATTTAATGAAGGACCAAAAGAGAAATAAATCAAGCCCACCAAGGAAATTAATGGGTCCACCCTTCCCTACTATAAAAGGAGACTCATTATTCTTGGTATGGTGGACATTCGGCAATATAATATTCTCTTTCCACTTTCTCTCTCTACATTCTCACTCTAGTCACATCAGGTCCAAGATCCAATATTCTTCTTAATCATTTATTCTCTCATCACCTTTAACCATGAACTATTGATGGTATCCCTTTAATATATTTCTCTTGTGGTTAAAATGTGGAGGAATTCGTCTATTTTTTTGGATTTGTTCGATTTTTTGTTATTGAATGGCTCTCTTGCATTATTATCAATGGGTACCCTTTAGAATATGCTATAGTTGTTAGGGAATCTGCCACCAAATTTTTAGCCTTGTGAACATGCTCGTACCTGGTGTTTTCAGGAATTATTGTCAGTTCTCTTAAAGCTCTTAAATATTTCACAAATTTAATTTCCTGACCTTGGACTATCCGAGCACGTGATTAACCAAAAGCTGTAAATCATTTATCGAACAAGTTCTTTTAGCTCCACAAATTTCCGTGATTCGTAACCCCGCCAAGGCAGCTTCATATTCCTCCTTGTTGTTCAATGCCTTGAGAACCGAAGCATATTGATTGATAAATTGCTTCCCCGATCAAAGAGATCAGATATATCCATGCTCTACAGCCCAAAATACTTAATCCACCATCACTCAGGATGACTCACTCAGATTTAGGTCCATTGTTATTTGTTTCGGAATAACTCATACTATTTGTTTCAGTACTTGGTCGTTCGAAGTGAAATTCAACTAAAAAAGATTAGCCAAGGCTTGAACTTTGATTACAGTTGGGGGTTCAAAATCAATATCATAGTCTCTGAGTTCCACCGGCCATTTTGTCATTCATCATGATACATCGATCTTTTATAACATATTTTTTTAGTGGGGAAGAGGTTCAAACAATGATCGAGTGTACCTGGAAGTAAGTTCTTATTTTTCGAGCTACAATTACCATTGGTCTTATTTATTTTTGTTTAAATAAAAAAATAGTCTTTATCCGTAACGCTTTTTACCAACATGTCATTAATATATACTTGAATGTTTCTTCCGATCTGGATTGCGAAGGCTTTACTCACTAACCATTGGTAAGTTGTCCCGACGTTCTTTAACCGAAAAGATATTACCTTATAACAATGTAATTACATATTGGTTATCAAAGAAGTACTTTATTGGTCTTCCAGATCGATTTATATACGATTGTAACCAGCGCAAGCATCTATAAAAGATAAGAGTTTATTACCCTAAGTGAAGTCCACAAGTTTGTCGATTATAGGAATTAGAAATGGATCCTTCAGACAAGCTCGAGTTAAGTCGCTGAAGTCAATACACATTCTCCACTTTTTGTTCTTATTTTTCACGATGACTGGATTGTTGTCCATAACAGGTATTGGGATTCTCAGACATGATCCACCTTTGTTAGTCGATCCACCTCGGCTACAACTAACTTGGATTTCTCAGCATAAAAAAAATCTTATTTTCTGGATTATAAGCCGCACACTTCTTTAGATGGAAATCTTATGACAAAATGATGTCGATTCGTACTCTCATGACATCCTCGGTACACCATATAAACATATGAAGTATTTTGATATAGATATATTAATTTCCCTGTTACCTCTGCTCATAGTAACATACCGATTTTCCATATCTTTCCATTTACGAAAATTTAGATTTAAATATTTTTGTCGAGTATTATTGAATCAAGGGTCTCCCTTAGATCATCCATAGTCTCTGACTCTGAAGTAGCCCGTTATAATTGTTATATTTATTATGCTTTGATACCTTTTATCTTATTGGGAGCCAACACAGAGGCATATCACTCTCTTGTTATTTTCTGGCTACTCTGAACAACTCCTACTTGGCTTCTAACCACAGAGTTTAAGCATTATTGGACTATTGAGGCAATCACATGCACTAGAAATAACTATGACCTGCCAAAGATTGCATTATTAGATGTTGGTTCGTATACTACTACAATAATACAATTACTTCCTTTCTAAAAAGCATCGGCCCAACACGACCTCCTTTTCGAATTCCCAAATCACCGCGACGATAATCCCTATGAATCCCACAATCGCTCCATCTGATCGAAGAATAAAGTATGGATTTGATATTTTCTACAAGTGGTTATGAACAAGATGTTAGCCAAACTGCCAGTATCAATCAAAATTCTTTCGGATCTTAGTACCTACAATTCTGTCCCAATTACCACTGCATCTTTATGAGATCTAACTATTTTCCTCAAGTCATCATCGTTGAAGATTAACATATGCAATGGATTTATGTACAGATTTGTCGAAACACCTCCTTCAAACTAACTTTCCAAATTCACCATGTGCCTTTTTCGGGAGATATTGGTGACTTCTGAAATTGTATCTTCACCAAAAATAATCAGTGATTAAAAAAACTTGCATAATATTTTTTATGTTCCCTCGAATTTCGAGTTCGTCAACCATTAAAAAGATCATTTGATCAAGGTCAGAATTCAGATAATCCATCGACACATCAAACTTGCCACCAAAATCTACTATAACCATAGTATTTTCCTCCTTTAGGGCAGCTACCACTACCTCTCTTCCTGGTTGGTTACCTGTCAGATTCGACTGTCGGAACCCAGTTGAAATCCTTCAAAACATTGTTAAATTTACATTCTCATTTAAAACTTAGAGTTCTTTCTTTAAGGATATACAATCCTCTGTATCATACTGATGTTCTCATAGTACTCGCGGTACCGATTAGTCCAACCCTCCCTCGGGGTTTACATTAGAATAAGTAATCTAAATTGCACATGGTTTTGACTATATTAAAATTAGTAGCTACCTTCTTAGTTAGCTTCACAAAATGATCGGTCAGATCTACTGATTTGATATTGGATTGTTTATTGTTGAATACTAAATGCATGTTGGTTCGATCTCAGTCTTAATGACATTTGGCTCAGACCCCTCAGTAAAAATATAGTATGAGGGTAAAATGTTTGAATCGTTTGAGGCCAATAAACCGGAGCGGATTACTATTGATAAGCGATGACAAGTGATTGACAATTATGTTGTCTCTATTAAGGCCTGGGGGCAAGTTCTATTTTTTGAGTCTCTTCTATAATTATTTTCTTCTCGCATTATGCTAAAAAGTGCTGAAGTTTGAGGCCTTTTTTAGTAAAATTATATCTTAAGAAATTAGAGAGAAGCTCTTTCTTATACACAGCGCAAGAAACTTTATCCTCATAGTCCTCTAGATTGATTTATATTCATACAAAACGCCTGGTATACTCCCTCAGACACTCTCTATTCTCTTGTCCGCAATTGATGATTGTCTTCATTCTCTCGGAATCTCTTACTTTCTGTGAAATCTTTCCTTAAAATAGTCCAAAATAAATCAAAGATTTTAATGGATCCCTCTAGTAGACGATTATACCACTTCGATGTGTCATCCTTGAAGGTTTGAGAGAAAGCACAACACAAAAACTTATCATCATCTTCAAAATTAATCATCAAAATTTTAAATTACTCAATGTGATTGTTCTAGTCTTGGTTCTCATCGAACACTTTAATATTCAAAATATTGAATCGTTTTAGCAATCTTCATGCTAAAATATTTACGAACAAAGGAGATTCCCTCCAATTATGGCCCTGCTGATACTGATGACTTACTGGGCCTTCATTAACTACTGTACAAAGAACCTCTTCGGAAGGATTTACAAAATTCGCCACTCATACGATAGTCAAAACTTTGGTTGTCTAACAACCTGTGTCGGGATTACTGATAAGCTATTGGCACTAAGGGAAATCAGACTTGGTTTGGTGCTTTGCTCTGTCTATTGTCGCTACCTTATCTTTTTCTTTGGACATTAGCGTTTATTTATATGCATAGTCTCGTAGATTCCTAGAATTCTGCACCTGCTAGGATGTCTACTGATAGTCGGAATGTCTTTTCGGTCTCCGTTTTTAAACATTTATCCCCTTGTGATGTTGGTTTTTCTTTGCCAAAGAATATTCGTCTGAATCGTAAATAATATAACCACTTTAGTCCGAAGAATCATAACTACATCTAGTCTTTTGCTCTTATCTAGATGTATAATGGCTACGGTGCATCTCCTACTTATGTTTATCATATAACTGATAATCATACTTAGTTTCATTTCCGTTAGAAGATTGTTACTTTCAGACCCTTGACTGGAACCTCGTAGCTGCAATCATCTTATAATTTTCAACGCTAATTTTTACGATACCATATACCAAAATCTTTTTATTATACTACCATAGCCGACTGCTCGAGTTGCTATTCGGCAAAATGGTCACCATAATGTTGTTCCTCAAACTGCTGTTCTTTGGAAACCACGCTGGTCACTACCCTCTCGATTGCAGCTGAAAGCTTCTTTTCCATCTCGGTATTCATCTCTTTAAAGAATTCTCAGACGTGCTTAGCTTTTCGGGTGGTTTTGGACATTGAATTCAGGTACCAAATCTCTTCACCTGTGATCGCCAATGATTATTCCATAAATCTCTGAAAGTTTCTTAGGTCTAAGATATTGCTGGAGTCAGATTCTAGATAGAGAAACATGAGATTTCTAGAAAGAGAAGTTTCCAAAAGTAGTAATGGAGTCATAAATGTTCACCCTTTCCCAAAAAGGATCTATGCGTTATATAGTAATGATGGTGGGCATAAAGGCCACACGGTTATTTCATTTTAGGATACTCTACCCCAATATTCTACTAATATTAACTATATTTATTCTTTGTTACATGACATACATTCAATGTTACACATTTGTTTGGTCTATTTTACAAGACATATAATTGACCGAATTAGCCCAATGTTTGACTGGTTTGACCTGCGGTTCGGATAAATCTAACCCTTATCAAGTACACAAACTAGAAACCAATAAAGAGTTTTAATTTAAGCACCACATATTTTCTTTAAAATGTTGAGTTAAAAAACAAACTACGTCGATTGAAATTTTATAAAGAATGCACCGTTAGAAAATTAGATATTGTTACCAAGTTGTGGTAAACTAATCGCGACCACTTTCAAACGTATTTTCTATTTATTTACACCTGGAGGTTGTACAACTTATTTACCGGTTAAATATCCACTACCAACGAATGACCCTCTCGTAGAGCTCGAGATCATTTTCGTGAACAAAAATCATTTTATTCATGTACGTAATATTATTCTAATTAAATGTTTTTAGTTAATAAAATGATATAATTGTTATATATAAATTATTTTGATTCCTTTTATTATAATTTTATAGGTTGATATGGTTTAAGTTTCACCTTTAGCAACGATAGATCCTACATGGGCGTACACTAATTAATAAGATGTTAAAATATTTGTTGGTGACATTGTTTGAGAGAGTGAACAATATTTTATAAATAAAACATCTCACATTGATATCATTCATACCATAATCTATAGAATGCGAGTCATTAATAGTAGACTTTAAAAAAAAAACTATAGTTTTTATCATTCGATAGTTATATTAGTTTTTTTTTTAAATTTCCTAAAAAATACTACTTGTTTTTTTGTTAATCATAATTATTTTACGTTTTTAACTTAAAACTTTAATTTTATTTTAGAACGAACGTTTATAAACTATTTGAAAGCATAGAACAAGTTTCCATCCTCCAATTTATTATGTATAATTTTTATATTATTTTGAAGTTAAATAATTACATATTACTGCCAACGTTTGGTGCATGAAATGGTTTAGATATCAACTGTTGGTGCCTAGTGTCACGGCCCGATTTTCCCAGTGGACAAGCTAGCATCTACCTCTCCATGCAGATCTTCATATGCTCCTACGACCTATCAATACTAACGGACGTCTTCATATGCAGGTACTTATACTCGATCCCTCTCATCCAACCCTCATAAATTATTGTATGCCATATGAAAAAGGTTGGCTTGTGCCGTAAGGTGCGCTCGGCATAGGCGCCACACGAGCGGAATGGCTGAGCCCGTGACACTAGGCTGCCAATGTCGCTAAAGGAAAATGACCCTGATGTTCATTTTGCCAGTAGGTTGGCAAAAAGTAGTAAATTTCCCCCAACACATATGGCTGACTAAAAACAGGAGCTTGTTAACCTATTGTCTTTATCTTTTGTCAGAATTAACCTAATTTCCGCCAAAGAATGGCAATAATATGCAATTTTCTTCTTTTTTTATATTTTTTTCTTAAAAAAATATCTTAAGCAAATACAATGTTATAAACATTTGCGCTATAATTAACGATTGAATTAACACATTTAAAGATTGATCAACTTCCATTTTATTTTGGAACGAATTCTTATGAACTTTTTAAACATATATAAAATAAAGTGAAAAACATCATAAAAAAGCATCAAAATCAAATACATAAAACAAAAATAACAAATACATTAAACATAAACTAAAGAACATCATAAACTGAAAAACATCATAAGAAAATTTATACGAAAACAAAAAATACATAAAACATAAACTGAAATGCTTGAAGCAAGAAATTCCAGACGTATTTCGAGAAAATGATAGTTCCAACTCTAATTGTCACGATGTTGTTCGATAAAGTGATCGTTCAAGTAGAATAAAATACGTTGTTTAATGGAATCGTAAACACCGCGACCAAATATCATATTTGGCACATTCATGCATCCAACAGAAGGTAAAAAACCTAAACAGTTGGAACGAAATTCAAATAATTGTACTTATAGTAACTTCTTCATGACTTAGTAAAGGTTGATAAAGAGATCGATAACGCTCATACTTGTTATACATTATACAAGCAATTTTATTTAAAAAAACTCGTCGGAAGTATATTTCAACCATCTTTTCTTAACAGATTTAACGGTCTTCAGCAAGTGATGGTCTTGTCAAATAATCCTTCCATGTTATACAAATATAACGGGTTTGATTGTTTATGATATTGAGTAAATGAAGAAATGTGTTATGTTGTAAAGCTATTTAAACGTAATCTATGTTGACGGGATCATGTAATTGGCGTGAAAATGTAGATAACATAAATCTATAGATAACGAGAAACAATAATGGTGCGATAATATATTGGGAGACTATCTATATGAGAATAATACTGAAATAAGAACTTAATAACTTCTGCCAATAATAAGTCCTTCCTAAATGTTACCCTAAAATTTCATCATTCACTTTTGTATATAAGGGTCCAAATATGTACAAAAAACTTCAACTACTTATATATTTTTTATAACAAAAATCATAATTTTATTCGATATGGAATATACTATTAGTGAAGACTCTCATCTCATGCAATCCGTTAAGTAAGTGAAAAGGTCAGATAAGACTATCAATGAGTTTATTAATCAATTTGTATTTACAATGACGTAGATATACATCTATGAAGCAAAACCATGTCTGACTCCTTATAGTTGAGCAGGTACACTTATCTGAAAAGCGAACTAATTGTTCGTAAGTATGACCTACTATACGTAATTAGAAATGAGGTTTTTAACTCATTCCATTGAATGTAACCGGTTTTCTAACAAAATATATGCTACGTTACGTGGAGGAACAAATCATAAAAAAAATCGGATGTAGTGAGGAGTTGCACTTTTAACGAAAGATATGGCTTTAAGTAAAATTATGTTGTTTTATGTTCATGTTCAATGTTGTTTTATGTTCTTTTGAGTACCGTTAGAAATTATATTTTTTTTATGTTCGTTTAAGTACTTTGAGTATTTTAATTTATTTTATTTGTATTATGTTCTTGTTTACTATTGTTCTATCGTGTTAAGTTTGATATATTCAAATATCCAACTTATAAGAGTGGAGACAATCTAAAGGAAAATTGAAACAAAAAATATTACAAAAGTAATTACAAAACGTTTAACAAAAACAACTATAAAATATGAATTAAAAAAAATATAAATGTTACAAAAACAACAACATAAGGCAGAGAGACAAAGTTTACAAAAAAAAGTAGAATCTGAATGAAAATATATCACACCAAAATATCTAACCTAATCTCCTCCCAATAGACAACATCCTGATATGTCTCACCGAGCTTGTCGTAATCCTCCTGAAACTCCTCGAGAGGTGGATTTAATGGCGCACCCTCTCCTGTAGATTCCGTATAACTGAACCCTCATGGTTATCGTACACGTAATCCTGTAGTGGGTATATAGTTGGGTTAACGAAATTGTACCAACTAAAATTTAGATAAGTTAAGATCTATCCCATATTCGAGAACTATTGCATATTATCTCTAACTATAAAGCATCTCAGTACAGTATATAGCACATACAAAGACCAATGATCCCAATCAACAACATCGAAGGCATATGCGAGAGACTTGGGTTTCCTTTTGGTTTTGACATGTGGTAGATGTCGAGACATGATACTTATAGTTAGAAAACTTACCTTAACTTTAGTAGTAATGGCTATGCATATGAGGTTTTACTATTATACACATGTATAGTGGTCCAAACCTCTCTTAGGAATGTATTACAAAATCCATACATATATGGAAAACTTACGAGATGGTCATTAAATCTCTAAGACTTTAACATCAGGTTTGAGACGCGTAATTCAATTAAGTCACAACCATTGATATATTTCTTAACTGAATTCCAACCCAAAATATCTCTACCTTTAGCGGATCATCCCAAGCCAACGATGTAAGTTTAGACAAATGGATGAATCAACAACTTGGGTTTTGGTACCAGAGTGCAAGTAACATCCTATTAAGGAGAAACTATGAACCAAGCCATCAAGTTCGGTTTCACCGCCTTTAATAATAAGTTAGAGCATGAAGTTGCAATCTCATAACTGGGGCTTGCTAACATCTACGGGTTTCAGAGGGTGAAGTTTTTAACAAGTTCTAAGCTCGTAGTCAACCAGGCATTGGGCAAGCAGAAGCCAAAAATGATAATTTGACTCACTACCTAAGAGAGTTTTTCCACCAAACAACTTTATTTAATCAAGTCATATTTAAATAGTTCCCACGGCAAAAAATGAAATGGCATATGATTTAGCTTCTTTGGCTTATACAAATTCAACACCATGAATAATCTTTCAGGAGATAATAAACCTTTTAAATTTTCAAATATATAAATTATATGCGTATGTTTAATACTAAAGTTACTTCTCTCGACTGATTTAAAAATATTTGGATGTTGAAGATCAAACAATGTGTGAACTTTGAGCCAAAAAACTTTGAAATTCAATTGACTCAAACCAATATAGAGTTTTAGAATATCATGAGCGCTCTCGATCCTATAAAATACTTATGTTTATAAAATTGATGTTAAAAAAATGTAAGTTTGAAGATGAAAAACACTTACTGATTGGTTATTGTGTTATCCAAATGTTGAATATTGTTGGTAAAATTTATAGCATAATCTAAAATGATGTTATCCAAGAATTCATAGCTTAATCTAAAAAAAATTGGTCAAAAGGCATATACTTTGTTCATTATAGCTAGTTTTGTGTGAAACTCTTCGAAGGTCTTTACTTCGACCAATGCGTTATTAAAATCCATAAACTCGTTCACATCATCTACTTTAACCATTATTTGTATCATGTTTGTGAGATTTTTTTGTTTATGTGTCACATGCATAGTATGGGATTACGTCGGAATATATATATATATATGATAACTCTCGATCCATCACAATAATACTTAGAAGTGCACAAATATTATCTACCAAAACTGAATGTAGAAAATTTAAAGTCCACATGTAGTTTTCTTGCTTCTTTAAATTCATAAAAATGAAACAAACGCAAAGTTCAATTTTTTTGAAATTACACCAAAATTTTCGAGCAATCGTATTTTGTACCTTATTGTCTTATAAATATTATCAATTATAAGTATTCATGGGAATGTGCGCTTTAAACCAATACTTGTCGGATGTGCAATTTATTTTTTGGGGATCACGTTTGTTTTCACGGTTGTCCAATGCCAAACAAAATAATTGCATTCCTTCATTTTTTTTATAACAAGTATTGCATTTGGGTTTGGGCGATTTTTCAACAAAATGATATTTTTGCCGAATATTGTAGATGGTATGCATGTTGGATTCATTATCTGGGTTATGAATCTTCAAACCCACATATATTCTCCTAAGACGAGAACCATTTAATGTTGATTTACGAATTAATTCATCTCCTCTTACTTTGTGTTTCCCAACTTGTAAATAACCTTTAAAATGTGTTGTCCTTGTATGGTTATGTTAACCCTTCTAAATTGTTCAATTATCAATAACAACATACTCCATCAACCAGAAAAAATCTCAACTGGAGTGGAATTATCTTCGTACCATTTGTACTAGCTTTTTGTTTAAAAACATTGTAAATTTTCCAATTTGTAATATAATTATGATTTTTTCTACATTTATCATCATGCTAATGATGATGTTGAATCCTATCTTTCAGCATTTTTTCAAAACTCACGTGTCCAATCCGGCTTTAATGTAAAAAGCGTACGTGGTAGACATATTAGTGTAATCGACTTTCAAACATTATGACTCCTACAACATCATATCGTCATCCCAAATCAAACCACACCACTATAACAAATAAGATTACATCTAAAATTAATATGGATATCCAAGATTAATATAGATCACACCACTATAACATATGAGATTAATATGGATATCCAAGATTAATATAGATCACACCACTATAACATATGAGATTAATATGGATATCCAAGATTAATATAGATATTTTCGCACTATAACCTAGAATGATCACTCAAACTTTCACCCCTAAAACGCGATGATAACCTAATTATCAAAATTTATATAAAAATAAACTACTACCAATAAAACAAAAACTATTCCGTGATAATTTGCACGTCCACCAAAAATTAACTAATTAATATCTAACTTTCACCGAGCATTGTGTTAAATAAAATTTAACACAAAAAAAAATTAATTTTATAAAAAAAAAGGACAAAATCTACAACGAAAAAGTACTCAAATTTCATTTGCAACTACGAATAACAACTTTGATTCTTTTATAACAATTCACTCGCCTAAATTCCCACTGCCAATGTAACCTTGTACCCTATAATCTCGTCCAAATTTCAAAGTATACAACTTTGTCAAAAACTTCAATAGTTCTCGAACAAAATTTTAGTAGTTGAACTTTTGACATGACTACTATAAAAGGTTCGTGGACTACAAAATACAGTTCTAACAATGGATTGGTTGAAATGTAACTTCAATGATGGTCTATGACAGGAGCCTGCAAACTTCAATGACCTATGCTTCAATCTCAATTCGGGCCACTTGAGTTTAATACACTCGGATTCCACAGGTATGTACAAAACATATAAAACATCACTGAATCGAAAAAACTCATTAGAAAGATTCACATTTCCATTTTATACATAAAAAGCACCCGTAGTCCCTCATGTTTACCATTTGTATCAACTTGGTCATCTTCCTTCAATCATACATAGAACTCATCCCCAGCCTTTTTTTAATTTGCATTTTTAGTCCCTCCGCACATGTGATGCATGTGAGCTTGACACGTGGCATCAGTTTTTGTTGCAAGAATGGTCTCCCAATTTTTTTTCCAAAATTGCCCCTTCCCATTCCATCTCAGCAGCCTTGTCAGCTTCCACGTCACCTTCACCATTTACCTTCAGTTTTTACCGTTTAACTAAAAAACTTACCATTTACCCTAACTTAACAAACGGACCGGGTCGAACCCTAACTTAATTAACCAAACTCGAAACCCAATATAACCCAGTCCAGCCCGTTTTCCTTTACCCAAATCGTTCTCGTTCTTCTCTCTAACTACTTCTCTCCTCTTCCATAGGGTCTCCTCCTCTCTCTTTCCTCTCTTTTTCTCGAAATCCATCTTCTCCCTACGAATTTCTGCATGCATAGCAGCAGCAGCACGATACATAGCAGCAGCAGCTCGGTTTCTCTCCATGGATGCCATTTCAGATTTCTATATATATATATAATCAACACTTTTTTATCTTCTTCTGACATATAAACACAGTAAATATTAAATAAATAAATAAATAAGTATTGCAATAAATAAAGTAGAAAATATAACCTACACAAAGAGAAGATTCGATTTCGGATTCAACAAAAACATAGGGTCGAGCGAAAGCATCATCGCCATAGGTGTTTTGGTCTCGTTGTTTCTCAACGTCGTATTTTTCATATTTTTTGCAGATCTCGTCCAATCTGAAGATAATATCGATTACTGTCATCTCTTTTCGATTTATTTAGTTTAAAATTGTATTGAATGAACAAAATATGATTTTTTTAAGAAGAAAACTAGAGATAGATTTTCCAAGAAAATTTTGATTTTCTCTGTTTTGAAATTCTGATTATTTGTTTGTTTCTCTGCCTTGAAATTGAATTCTCTAATGATAGAATTTAACAGAAGAACTTAAAATTTAGCGATGAATTGAAAAGTTGGAGAAATTAGGGTTAGTGTAAATTGGGGTAATTGGGGTTTTGGGTAAGTGTAAACGGGTCGGGTTATATTGATATGGGTTGGGCTGGGTTATATAAGGTTTCAGATTTGGTTAATTAAATTAGGGTTCGACCCGGACCGTTTGTTAAGTTAGGGTAAATGGTAAGTTTTTTAGTTAAACGGTAAAAGCTAAAGATAAATGGTGAAAGTGACGTGGAAGCTGACAAGGCTGCTGAGATGGAATGGGAAGGGGCAATTCTGGAAAAAAAATTGGAGGACCATTCTTGCAACAAAAACTGACGCCACGTGTCAAGCTCACAGGCTTCACATGTGCGGAATGACTAAAAATGCAAATTAAAAAAAGGATGAGGATGTGCGGAAGGACTAAAAATACAAATTAAAAAAAATGGGGATGAATTCTATGATGCATAATTGTAAAAAGAGGACCAAATTAATACAAATGGTAAACATAAGAGAGTGCTTTTTAGCCTCCAATGGGAGGATCAATTTCAGCACTTACCCAAAACAACAAACTACATAAATAAAACTTTTAAAATTGAAATAATTTTACATAATTGGATAACAAGCAAGAAGCAGTTTATTAGTTCTTTTTAATGTACAATCAGGGTCATCATCGTCATCATAATAAAACCTCCAATAGTTGACTTTTAAGTAGGTACAACCTGTGGCTCAAGAGGTGAAGACCCATCATCTTCTTCTACTGGTTTAGTTTCTGGAAGAATCTCGCTCTTTGTTTCATCCGCATCCGCTTCAAACCCGTGTTTGAATCTGTCATAATTAGTAACTTCCGTAGCTTTAAAAGGTCGCTCGCCTAAAACTCGTAGTAAATCCTCTTGGTGAAGAACTTCTTTTTCAAGTAACAGTTCGGCAATTTGAGCTACTTGTTCTTTGTGCTTCTCAATAAGTTCAACTGTGTGTTTATATGCTTTAGCTACCCATTCTCTAACTTCGTTGTCTATGATTGCACCGGTTTTGCTGCTGTACGGTTTCGACATCTCTAGGGTGTCCTCCCTTTGAGGGAAGGATAAAAGACCAACTTTGTCGCTAAAACCGTACACGGCAACTTGAGCATAAGTCATTTTTGTTACTTTCTCTAGGTCGTTTTGTGCCCCGGTTGAGATTCTGCCTATGAGAACCTGCACCAACGATAATCTCGAGTTAATATATTTAAAGCTGTAAATAAGGGAGTGCCTGACTGTTCCTACATTTTGACCTCAACATAGCCCAACCCCTGCCTCAAGAAAACATATGCTTCGGGAGTTTTTTTTGGTGAAAAGTACAATATAAAAAAGCGTACTTTGAAAACCACTTTTCAAAAGAAGTAAATATTACCTCTTCAGCCGCTCGACCACCAAGTGTCATGCATGTCATATCAAATAGTTGCTCCTTGGTCATTAAAAGGTTTTCACTAGGGACATACTGAGCAAAACCGAGCGCCGCTGTTCCACGAGGAACTATCGTTACTTTCAATAATGGTTCAGCATGTTCCAAGAACCAGCCAGCAACAGCATGACCCGATTCATGGTACGCAACTGTTCGACGCTCTAGCTTGCTTATTACCTGTCAAAGAAACAGAAATGCTGAACAATTTTATTGGGAAAGCTACAAACTCTCATAAGAATTGTTGGGTATCAGCAGTAAAAGATTTTATTTTTATTATGTAGACATTATCCTAATTGGTTTAGTCAATGCATATACTAATGTTAATAATTGTTTTATTAGTAAAAGCATTTGTTATAATTCAAAAACAGATGTTGTTATAATTTATTACTCCACAAATTTGGTGCTGGTTAGCCTAGCAGACTCTTTAGGGGAGAACTTTTCAAACTTAGACTGAAGTTAAAATACTCCACATCTAAACAAGTATATCAGCAAAATGCTTGTCAATCATTTGTGAAATGAATCTGTTTACCTTGTTCTTCTTCTCCAGACCTCCGATGATTCTATCAATAGCAGCATCAAAATGATCCATGGTGACCTCTTTGCTATCATTCCTCGCAGCGATTAGAGCTGCTTCATTACAAACATTTGCAATGTCGGCTCCAGCAAATCCAGGAGTTAAAGCAGCAAGCCTCTGAGAGTAAAACGATGGTTCTTGATCAAGTTTGACTTTCTTCAAATAGATTTGAAAGATTTGATCTCGGCCTTTGATGTCCGGTTTATCAATGGATATTTGACGATCAAATCGACCAGGCCTTAAAAGAGCTTTATCAAGAATATCGGGTCTGTTGGTGCCCGCAAGTACAACAACTCCTGTAGTAGTTCCAAACCCATCCATTTCAACCAAGAGCTGATTAAGGGTGCTTTCACGCTCATCATTGGAACCAGTTAATCCTCCCCGACCCCTTGCTCGACCAATTGCGTCAATTTCGTCAATAAATATTATACTAGGCGCACATTTTCTGGCTTCCTGAAACAGATTTCGTACACGAGACGGTCCAACTCCAACAAACATCTCCATAAAATCTGAACCAGAAATAGATAGGAAAGGTACAGCCGACTCGCCAGCAGTTGCTTTTGCTAGAAGAGTCTTTCCTGTTCCTGGTGGGCCAACTAAAAGTGCACCTTTAGGAATCTTTGCTCCCAGCTCCTCATACTTCTTAGGGTTCTTCAGAAAATGCACAAACTCCATAATCTCTTGCTTTGCTTCATCACACCCAGCTACATCTTTAAAATATACCTGAATTAGTAAAGAAGAAAAAAATATAAAATTAGCAAGCTTCCGAGCAGTAGAACATAAAACGCAGCCTTGTACCTATTTGTTACAGGCTGCACCAACAATCATTAAAGTTCTATTTGAAGCCTATATTTTAATATCCCAATACTTCTCAGGAATGCTATTGGTTCTACACCATATTGTTACCATGCTAGATCAACCTCAGATTTTAAACTGAAAGGTATCTCTTAATTGAAGCCCTATTACTGAAAGAAACAATGAGTTTAAACCTTGTTCTTGGCATTTTTGTCCACTTTTGTTATATGGGCTTTACCAATGTTGAAAATTCCACGAGCACCTTTCCCACCACCTCCGCCGACCCCTAATCCGCCCTGCATGCCTCTCCCCATGTACATGATAGTTCCCAACAATAACAATGTTGGTGCGAACCTCATGATCTCCTGGTACCAGGCCATTTCAGAGACATAAGTAACAGGAAGATAATCATGAGGGTCAATTCTCAATGCTTCTTGGGCTTCTTCCAACTTCTCCTCAAAAGACTCAACACTCCCTATGTTGAAGTAGTATTTATACCGACCACCGTGTCCTTTGGCAGAAGAGCCTTTACCAGGGCTTTGAACAGCCTCATCAATTGTTTGATTTTGTTCCGAGCTCTTAACATATATTTTTGCAACTGATTTGTTAGATACAACAATGTGGTCTACTAAACCAGGTTCAAGAAGCTTGTTTTTGAACTCTTGGAAGCTAATCTACAACAAGCAAACAAAATTATATCAGTGGAGGATCGATAGACAATAATTTTACACAGGCTAAAAAGAATGACACTGTCCTAATATATTTGATAGAAGAGGGAAACATATCAGATAAGTTTTCCATAAAACGTTTCCTTCGTGTTCTAGATTAATTGAAAACAAAACTATGAAAACATTTCATACTATCTAAGTCTCTTAAAATGAATACACTACAGTAGCTCACATAATATACTTTTTGCATATCAAAACAAGCAGGAAAACAAATTAAAGTTGTAACACTCTTCACTTAACCAAAAAAAATCCCTCAAATTTTTGTCAACTCCCAAACAAAGCCTGAACTTAGTAAATTAAGAATATCTACTATAAACGAGCATGTATCACAGAAAACTAGCTTACCTGCTGCTGTTCACGGGAACCAAAAGAAAAAGTAGAAAGAAATAGTCCAACAACTAATAGAGAAGTGACCAAATTCTTGAAATCCATCGTAATGGAATACTGAGAAGTTCCTTCCTCACCAGTGCTTGAATCCTCTACAAGTAGGAAAAAAATCAACCAGAGTATTCAGACACAAAAAAATAACAAAAAATTATCTTGATCCAGAATAACTAACACATTCACAATGCAGATATCCAGTGGAAATCTACAGTACATAAACTTCCTTTTAAGTTTAATATATTCCGGAGGAAGTGATATTCACTCCATCTTAAGTTCCCAATGAACAAGACCTGATAATTTCTTGGCAGTCACCACACAAGAGCATAAAAATACAGATGCCGAAAGGGAGGATTTCGACCAATCTACGTACTTGTAAATAACTCAAACGGAATGGGATGATAATACAATTAGATGACAATGCGACACTTGTCATTGATCAAGAAGGAAATCCAAAAGGAACTCGCGTTTTTGGTAAGATCCCCCGAGAATTGAGGCAATTAAATTCATATCATAACACATGAACAATCAACTAGCATTCTTATTGAGACTAGAACTCATAGGGAAGAAAGTAGATTTATGGATGGAACCAAATATGCAGTATTGACACACAAAAGTATTCGGTTATTGTTAAAAAATCAATATACTTTTAATGTCGAATCAGTATCAACTAGGACAGAAATAAAGCATGGGGTCGAACTCTTCTTTGGTGTCAAGGTAATAGCTATGAATAGCCATTGACTCCCTGTAAAAGGTAAAAGAATGGGACCTATTATGGGACATAAAAATACTTAATAGCATGGCGATACATTTATACAAAACTCCTACCCAAAGCAGACCCAATGGAGCAGTAGACAGTCAAGTGAAATCCAAACCACGATTGAACTCCGTTAAGATCTCTTATTATAAAATGAGCCATATTTTAAGACCATCATATCTAGGTTCATAACAAGGAAACTTGTTCTTGTTCGGTAGCTATTATTCTTTAGCTCTACCTCGATCCGTATTAGACCCAATTGACTCAATTTTTAGTAATTTAATTCGATTTCTACAACACATAAAGCATTCCTAGTACAATGACATCACAATATTTCCACAAAATTTCAATTACGGAGGTACAAAGATGGAGAGCAGTAAAGTAAGAACCTTTAGATTCGGATTTTCGGTCCTTCTTAGGGATCTCCTTCTTCTCCTTTGGGTAGAAATTCTCATACTCTGCAAGCCCAAAAGATAAGTACTAAACATCATCAGAATTCCTAAAAACCGAAAGACCAAACACATAAAAATATTTCGGTAATTTTACTCACTCTTCTTCTTGGGAGTTTCGCTTGAGAAAAACCTACGAATTCTAGGGTTTGCAAGTATATGATTTAAATCAGACAAGTAAGCCTTGGAAAGCAACTCCTTATGAGCTCCTGTCAAAGCAGCGTATCTTCTTAGAAACCCTAACCCTTCACCGACCCAATCTACGCAGCCATCGGTGCGCGTCGTTTCGCTCAAAATCTTCGATCTCGTAGCACCTAGGCGATACGACGAACGGGAAGATCGTGACAAAGAGCGGCCAATCTTTGAGAACATCATGATCGTGATAACGAGCTAAACTGAGAAATAAGGATGTTAAATCTTATAAAAAAAACATTTAAATCGAAGATTATGCAGGTTAAAAAGTCTATCCGAATAAGTGTTTGTTATAACTTATATGCATTTGCCAAAATAAAAGACGAAATTATTTTGCGAAGTGTTTTTTATTGATATTTATAAAATTATCATTAAGTTAAAAAAAAAAAAATTATACTTAGGTATCTACTCAATTATTTTATTGTCATTTAGTGCCTAAAATTTGATTTATTATCTTTTAATAGTCATCTCAACTATCTAATTACCATATAGTATCTAAATATTTTAACTGCCTTCACTCTTTTTTTTTTCTTTTTTTTTTATACAAAACACATCTTACTTTATCTAATTAAGAAATAGGACAATATCGCATGTAAATACAAGTTGTTATATACTTCTTACTGTCATAAATCAAGCCAGAAGAAAAAATGGGCAATTTTGTTTTTATAGTCCTCCAAGAAGGCATTTTCAATATCTTCCCTGCTCAATGCATAGTTGAATCTCCTCTCCACATCTTTTTCGATCTTTCCAGGTCCACTCTTCAAGTACCTTATATGAATATCAGTAACATCGAGAGATAAGTGCGCGAGCCAATCAGATTTTTTAACCATCCATAAAGCTCGATCTACTTGACTCTCATAAAACCTTAATTTCCTCAACCAAGCTTCAATACAAGGCAAGCTATGAGAGTACAGAGGGGTTTTCTTATCTGGTAGTCTCTTAATCGACTCATCTTCTGTTTCCGTTAACGCCTCCGCTTCAGACGAATTCGACGAAATTAGGTTTAGGGTTTTTCTTTTCGAGAGAGAAAGGAAAAAGTTGGGAGATTGAAGGGACACTCAAGAATGATGGGTCGGCCCGGTTCTCGGCGGTATATTGCTTGGCTTGGCTTATATAATCAGTTCAATGGCTGCTTGATTTTTTTAACTCGAGGCAATCAACATTAGGCTTTCGTCCTCAAGCCAGGGAGATGATCCATGAGCTATGATCCATGAGCTTAACCTTGAAGGTTCCGAATCTTCCTACAGGTACTCTTCTTCATGACATCTCTAGTTTCTTTCTCTTCTTGCAGTATAACCTTTGATATCAGCTGATTAATTCTTTATCAATCGGTTGAAGAAGATATTGGGATGATAGCTTCATTGTTCGAAACTTTCAACAAGAGACATCTCCATCAATCCAGAGATGAGATTTTCCACTGATGAAACCATAGTGAATAGGTACTCCACTATTGATCTTCTTGTTTCAGGTCCTTGTTGCTTTCTCCTTTGTCCATTTCCTGTTATTGGCTCCTTTTCATGGTGAGATATTCGGAACTTCATTCCATATCTAAGCGAAGTTTGATATATGTGCAGGCAATATTCGATTCTCTTTTCAAAAGGCAGAGTTGTACTGAGACTCTTCCTTAAGGTGGAAATGAAATCAGCCTGCATATCGTCCAGAGGTAGAGACTTAGATATCAGCTCTTCTTTTAAGGTAGGAACAAAATCTGCATAGTTTCATTTTAAATTCAACAGGACTTCAACAATTTGACAGAGGGTGGCGACAAATTTTCCGAGCTTCGATCGAAGTTGCTAATCTACTGCTTCATCAGAGTCTTGATTAGCGTATTCATTAGTGATGAAACTGGGCGTTTGAAGAAGACGCCTGACTCGAGACATGGTATTCCCCAGATCAAAACTTCAATCTTCATTGCTTGTGATCTGAAATCAAAGAGAAGTAATAAGGAGAAAAACATAAATAAAGCTTTAAAAAAGGGTTTTAAGAGTTGTCCTTATATAGGGAATTTTTTGTTTTTCGAGCTCGATGATTGATTGCAGATGAGGAGGAAGATTGGGAGACCACCGGAGATCAAGACCAGCAAAGACTTATTCCTATATTCAAATCAACAAATTAGGTTAGTCAATCAAACTATGATTAATTAAATCTCAATTGACCTACTCTCATAGTGTCGAGAACTAATATAGACAGTAAGGATTGGGCGGACTGAAGGTCTCGAAGGGAATTTTCATCTTGCATTTGAGAGTCCACCTTGTCAACCAATCGGCTGCAAGGTTCTGCTCTCCAAATGCGTGGGAAAAGGACATCGATGGTGAAATAAGATCTCTGATACGAGTAAACGTTTTTTCAATAGGAACAATCGAGTTTCCAGATTTAAGCAGAGAGATAAGAACTTCAGAGTCGCTTTCTATATCAATATTAGAAAGCCCTCTGAAATAACAGATGACCAGACCGTCCAACCGAGCTCGAGCTTCAGCTTGGATATGAGACTGCTTGCCGTAAGTATTCCCAAATCCCAGAATAATGTTGCCAAGGTGATTCCTGACTATGACAGCACCGCTGGATTCTCCAGATTGAGCACAACATCCATCAGTGTTAAACTTTAGTCTGCCACTTGAAGGAGGAGTCCAAAAAATGTATTTTACGTTATTCTTGATATCTCTGCGTAAATAACAGCCCAACTCGTTAGCAGTTAGCTCACAATTTTCCAATGCTTTAATCTAATTAAGTTAGAAAAGTCGCAGAAATTATGTTCTTGATATATTGTATGGAAGATTCATAACTATAGGTAGAATTGTTGAACTTGACTTTGTTCCTAGTCTGCCAAATAACCCAGTTGATTATGGGAGGCAGAATGGTCTTTATATGCACTTTTGAAGGGGAGGACCAAGACCATGACCTAGCCATATGAATAGGGGTCATAAACCTGAATTTTTTTACATTAAATAGGTTAGCAAAATAAGACCAGATTTTCCAAGCATGTTCACATGAAACAAAGACATGCTTGGTACTCTCGAGATTTTTACAAAAGAGACATTTAGAAGCTAATACTAAGTGTCTATTTTGCATAGTGACCTCCGTAGGAATAAAGTTTTTCAAAAGCCTCCAGTGAAGGACAAAGCATTTAGAAGGAGTGACTTGATTCCAAGATCTTTCAAACAAAGTAGATTTAGGATAGTTTTGAATGATTTTATTAAGAGTATCTTTGACATTGAAAGATCCATTATTTGAAAGACTCTACTGAATTTTGTCATCCTTATTTCTGTCAATTTCTAATTTTTTGATATTGTTGATACTAGAGTTAGATAGAAGAGGACTTATCATTTTAAGATCCCATGAGTTATAACCCCACAGAGTACTGACTGATTTTCCTTTAAACCATCTGTTCTCAACACCATCTTCAAAACTAATTAAGGGAGGAGCACCAAACCAGCTATCCAACCAAATGTCCACGTCTCATTTGCCAATTATCCAGGTAATATACTCTTCAGATTCCTTTTTAACTTCATTCATTCTGATCCAGTTTAAAGAACCTTTCTTATTATACTTGATTTGACTATGATGGTAATTTTTGCAATAAATACTATGAGTCATCCTAGACCAGAGAGAGCTTTTGCTTCTAAAACAGAACCAAAGCTTCATAGAGAAAACTTTTTGGTAGTCAACCAGTCTAAGAATATTTAGGCCTCCTTCACTATAACTCTTACAAATAGAGTTCCAAGAACGCCAATCCATGCTATGCTTCTCATTAGTGGAACCCCACAGAAACTTATTGAAGATTTTCTCTATTTTTCAGATAATGGAGGAAGACAGCTTGCTGCTATGACACCAGTAGATAGAAATAGGGAGGAGGACACTCTTGATGAGAGTTAATCTCCCAACGTAGGATAGGTTCTTGTCCTTCCAGGTCTGAATTTTGCTATTAATCTTGTCTATCAGGGGAAAAAATTGGAGATTCTGTTTGTAGAGCTCAAGGTAACACCCAGGTAAGTTGTAGGTAGCTTGCCAATACTAAAATTAGTCTGGATTTGAATATTGTTCAGTCTATTTTGATTGATTTTACTGGCAGCAATTAACTGTGTCTTATCTCTGTTAATTACTTGGCCCGAAGAGTCCTGATAAACCTGCAATAAGTGACCTATAGAGTTCATAGAGGAGGTTAAACCATTCGAAAAAATTAATAAGTCGTCTGCAAAAGCCAGACAAGGAATGTCTATTTTGTTTCTACATCTAAACTTGATAGATTTATCAGATTTATAAAGGTTAGCTAAACCTCTAATTAAATCCTCCTCAGCAAGAATGAACATATTAAGAGACAATGGGTCTCCTTGTCTGATACCTTTCCTGGTCTTAAAGAAATTGATGGAACGACCATTAATTAAGATAGTAGCATAGACAGAGGTAATAATGTTACTTATAAGCTTAATGAACTGACTATTAAAACCAAAACTTGCTAGAACTTTAAAGATAAAATCATGGGAAATGTTGTCGAAAGCTTTCAACATGTCCACTTTAATAATAACATTGCTGCTTTTGGTTTTTCTTTTCAGGTCATGAAGGAGCTCTTTGGTAATCAAGATGTTGTCATGGATGGATCGTCCTCTCACATAAGCCCCATGAACATCAGAAATAAGATTAGGTAACATGTAAGCTAATCTATTGTTAATTAATTTGGACATAAGTCTATTAAAAATGGTACAAAGAGATATAGGTCTAAAGTGATTCCAATAGCTAGGGTTTTCAATTTTGGGGATCAAGCAAATGCAGTAGCTTTGAACCCTTTAGGAATAGTATTTCCTTGTAAAACATTAGACATAGCATTGCAGATATCCTGCTTAATGAACGACCAATAAGTAGTTAGAAAGCAAGTATTGTAGCCATCAATACCAGCTGCACTTGATGGCTTCAAACACTTAATGGCCTGAAAAATTTCATCCTCAGTAGGCTCAGCACGTAAAAAATCGTTATCTATATTAGAAACAATATTAGGAATGTGCTTAAGAATATCAAAATTTTGAATGTCATTAAAATTAGAAGGAATGGAAGTAGAAAACATATCTTTAAAGTAGCTTTCCGCAAAAGCTTCCTTTATAGCCTCATCACTTGTCCACACATTATTAACTTTGATGTTAACAATTCTGATGCGCCTTCTTTTCTTCTTAACAAAATCATGATATATACTGGTATTTCTGTCCCCGTTTTGAATCCAAGCAGAGTATGTTTTCTGCTGCCAGTAACTTTCCTCCATAGAAAGAGCAAGGAGGTTTTCCGCAATAGCTTTAGAGATATCAATCTTATCTTCAGTGCTTTTGCTCCGAAGATACTTTCCTTCACAAGAAATGACTTTGGCCTCAATATCTTTGACCTTGTCAAAGATGTCACCAAAGGTATTGCGATTCCAGACCTTTAAATCTCTTTTGAGTCTTTTTAGTTTACTCCATAAGACGTTAATATGGCTACTAGCCATACTTCTATACCAACTGTTCTCAACAGTCTTAATAAAACTAGGGTCCTCTGTCCACATATTGAGGAATCTGAAACTACTGACAATCTTTATGTTCTTATTGCTAATGCAGATTTCTAAAAGGCAGTGATCAGAACAAGTACGAGCCAAATGGCTAACATCAGTTGAGTTAAAGCTGCTAGCCCATTCCTGATTGACCAGGACCCAATCCAATCTCCTTCTTTTAAGGCTTCTCATCCAGGTAAATTTAGTGCCCATGAAATTAGTTTCCTCAAGCTTGCATTCATTTATCATGTCGTTGAAGTCATCAACACTATGCTGACAAAAGCTGTCACAATTAACTTGATCAGAAAAGGATCTAGTCATATTACAATCACCAAGGACCATCAAGTCCTTCACAGTGTGAGCAATACTCTTCAATGTATTCCAGAGATCGAGTCTTTTATTCCTCTGACATTTAGCATACACCGAGGTAACATAGCTATACTTGTTGTGATTAGTGATAAGAATTTCAGTGTGCACCAATTGGGTATGATCCATCTTAATGTTAACTTGAATTTCGTCCTGCCAAAAGATCCACAATTTATTAGAAGTATTAGCATAAAAGTTACTGAATTTTAAGTAAGAAGCTATAATATGTAGTTTAATAGGAAGGATGAAAGGCTCCTAAATAAAAAGGAGCTTAATATTGTGACTTTTGACAATAGACTTAAGTCTTTTTTTAGAAGACTTATTGCCTATTCCCCGAATGTTCCACGAGAGAACATTAATCATTAGAGTCCTTGCTAGTAGAACTGTGGGCCTTCACGAAGAGTAAAGACTTGGTAGCTTTTGAAGTGGTCCTCTTCTTGATTCTAGCTTCTTTAAGTTTCTGGTTTAGGATTTTTTGAAAACTTTTGCCGGTTTCTCTACTTTTAAGCGTAGGCGTTGTTGGTAAACTACCAATATTGTTTTGATCCGGCATATTGTAGCCAGATGTAGGCTTAGAAATAGCTGGGGAGTCCTGGTCTGGATCCTTTATCGCTTATATTATGTGCTCAGAGTTACTCTTCATGTGTATAGCCTCTTTGCCTTGCTTTTGTGTCTCGTTGTCGTGCCGCGATCTTATTATTGATTTAAATTTATGTTTTTGCTGTCTGATTGTTAAGTCCTGTGGCTGAACTATAATCAGGTTTTGGTTAACTTGAGTTTCAGATTGAAGGCCTTCTACAGCTTCTTTATCACCATCATGATTCACCTGAACATGCAAGTCATTCTGTTGATGTTTTTTAGCTTTCTTTTTGCAATTCTCCACCTTGTGCCCAATATGGTTACAGAAATTGCAATAGTGTGGAACATTCTTGTAGGAAATTTCCACCCAGCAACCATCATTTGGACCAAACCCAACCCACATCTAATGTTGCAGTCTACATGTAACATCCAATTCCACCCAACCATAGACAGCATTGTACAAAGCCTTATTTTGGTTAGGAAACCAAGTCTTTATAGGACTACCAATAGAGTTGAACATTGCATCAATCATAGATTGATTATAAAGATATTATGGAATCTTGGAGATTCTTGTCCAAATAGGGGTAATAGGACTTTCGATTTTAGGATCAAAGTTTGGTGACCACTTTAATACTCTCATAATTGTAGTGTCGATTGTCCATGCTGTCTTACTCCATAGATTTCCAAGGTCTTCCTTCAAATCTAATTCGAAAAGAATATGGTGTGGATCTCTGGTAGAGAGACTTAGACCACCTTTAAACTTTCTTTCAGCAATAAAATTGTCAAGAAGCTGTCTTTTTGGTATTCTTTCAGAAAACTTTCCAATAAGAGTAAATTTAGATGATCCTAACAAAGTATCTTTGACTTCCTTTAAAAACTGAAGCGATATATGGTTATTCTTGTAGCTAATAGAATCAGACTTGAATTTTTTATTTTCAGTTACATTGTTCTTGAACAGATCAACAAACTTCTTTTTTCTTGTTGTATTTTCATCTTGCAGACTGTTTTGATCCATGAATCGATAGAGATGAAGCTACTGCGAAAACCACAATCAAGAAGAGAGCAGGCCACGATCAAGAGAGATGATCAAGGCAAACAAATAGACGGAACAATAAACGCAACTCAGACCACGATCAAGAGAGATGATCTAAGCCTTGCCAATCAACAAGGAGAAGCAGATCACTACTCAGCCCTAGGATCAACAAGGGAAGATCAAAGGCTCGACGAAGAAGAGAATATCAAATTAAGGAAAACTCTTGATACAAGAGAGATTATTGGAGCTCATGACTTATTTTCCAGTTGAACCCTAGTCAATTATCAACCTAACTGCCTTCACTCTTATGAACAACCATGTAACCATATTTTCTATTTTTTACTTTTTCTTTTTATTTTATCTTTAAAAGGTCCATATCTTTCAAATCGGAGTTCGGAAAAAATAAATGAAAGTACCATCGCTTTTATTTTTTTTAAATGAAAAAACTAGATCCATTGATGATATTATTATTTTTTTAAATAAAATTTCACCAGTAACAACTCTCAAGAAATGGAGAGAGTTGCAAACAACTCTCAAGAAATCGTGAGAGTTGCACACAACTCTCAAGACTATATGCGAATTGTATGCAATACTTGTACCCAAACACAGCTTGTACACAACTCTCAAGACTACATGCGAATTGTATGCAAACAACTTTTACCAGAGGCACCTTGTACACAACTCTCAAGACTACATGCGAATTGTATGCAAACAACTTGTACCCAGACGACTTTTACACAACTCTCAGGACTACATGCGAATTGTCTACAATACTTGTACCCAAACACAACTTGTACACAACTCTGAGGACTACATGCGAATTGTGTGCAATACTTGTACCCAAACACAACTTGTACACAACTCGCAGGACTACATGCGAATTGTATGCAAACAACTTTTACCCAGACACACCTTGTACACAACTCTCAGGACTACATGCGAATTGTATGCAAACAACTTGTACACAACTCTCAGGACTATATGCGAATTGTATACAAACAACTTTTACCCAGACGCAACTTGTACACAACTCTCAAGACTTCATGCGCATTGTGTGCATTCTTACATGATGAAGATGCGAATTGTACTATAATACACATGCACCCAGATCTGAATTGTTCCACTTTTTACATGCACGTTGCAGGGGCTTGGAAAATATGGAAAGAGAACCATAACCAACAAACAACCACCTAAAACTCATCTAATATACATCACAACACGCACAAAACGTTTATCAGTACATGCAACCTAAGAAACTACTGTGTTTGACGATAAACCCATAAACTAAAATGCCTATTGCCGATCCTAAATACTTGATTTTGGTCAAGATAAACAACTTCAACTGGCGTAGAAACAACGGTCAAAATCGGGAGTAGAAGACGATCACCAGTCATCGGTTGAAATCGGGTGAGGATGGACTGGATTTCGGGTTGAAAGGTTCTGTGGAGGGAAGATAAATATGTTTATATATAGTCGGGGGTATTTTGTCCAAAATTCAGGTTGAGGTATTAATTGACACTATCCCAAAATTGGATACTACTGGGTAATTAGGTAGTTAAGTAGTATTTTACTGGTACTTTTCTCAAAAGAAAATTGATAACCAGCAATTTCACCGAATAATTTCAGCATATTTTTAATAACATTTTTGTTATATTTTCAACAAGAACATAACGTTTTTCTTAACTTATTTTTAGTGGGCTAGTTTTAAATTTGATTAGAGAATTTATCATGAACACTTTAAAATTCACAAGTCAATGAGTCTCACTTAAAAATAAATAGTATATATCTATATTTTAAGATTCAAAAGCTATTGTTTCGTGTTTGTATCAAACTAGTTTTCTATGTTCATTTTTGTTTCCCAACGGTTTTTTATGTTTAAAAAATTTGCATTATCAGTCCTTCGCACATGTGCGTACGAAAAAGTTGACCTGTAGCAACCCAAACATTAACATTTCTCTCTCATAATTGGTCTCCGATACCCTATTAGCATTTACAAAATTGATTGAAAAGGATGGTCGGTCGAAAATACAATGTTTGCTTGTAAAATTATAAATTTACAAATATAATCAATGGTATCGGACGACCCATGAAGAAATAAATGTTATAACCAATTTTTTGTTTGCACACCCAATTAGCATTAATTTACTATGAACCTTCCATTGGTTTCTAAACATGGATAACACTTACAAAGAGATTTTATATAGGATGTCATTGTTAGAAGTAGTTGGGGTTACATCGACTAACAAAACGTTTGCATTAGATACATGTTCCTGGTGAAAGAGAAGCAAGAAAACTATGAATGGGCCATGTGATGTTTGAAAATGGTTACGAAAGAGAACGATTGTGAGTTACCTTGTGTTATAATCACGGATCATGGACTTGCTTTGATAAATACCATAGATAAACTATTTTTGAGCATGAGTCATATATTATGAAGATGACATATCAACAAAAATGTAAACGGGAAAATAAAATAAAAACTGTCTGAAGATGACAACGAGTTTAATATTTTTTTGGTCGCTTGGAATGATGGCATTGACCAGCGTTGATAGAGTAAACGAGATGTTAGATATAGTGTCGAGGATGTTCAAAAACAAAAAGAAGACAATCGACTACATCATAGAATCATGTTTTACATTATATAAAGATAAATTTGTCCATGCATACACTAACAATATTATGTATTTTGACAATCACACGTCTAATATGACGAAAAGCTCGCACACTACTTTAAAGAAATATATCAGGACAAAGCAATTGAATTTTGAAGGATTTTGGGAGAAGTTTCATTGTTTTTTATGACACAACATTCAACCATAAAAGAATCAATGGAGTTAAGCAAGTGTCGTCTTATTCATAAATTTCAAGACTTTAAACCTTTTAAATTACTACGGTGTAGGCATGACCAATCATTTTAACGATAATATAAGATAATTATCATTATAATACTGGGAAGTTCGGAGGTGAAAAATCCACATGTAATTATATCATTCGAACAACAAATAGGTTACCATGTACCCATGAACTAGAGCTCATCCAAATAGCGGATGGGTATGTTCCTACGTGAATTATAGAAAATATTGAAAAATATAAGAGATGGTCTCTTGAATTAAACTAACTGGGGAAGAAGATGTCAAATCTAACTTTACAAAGTTAAATGCAAAACGACGAGAGCTTGATGTTTATGAACAAAGTCATTGGCTTATAAAAATTTATATGAATCTTGGATCAGTTTACTTATTTTATTTGTGAAACCCTATAAAAGGTGAGTACACACAATCGTATTAGCGACCGAGGTCGTGGTCATGGTCGCGGTAAAAAACTTGTTTGTATTATTCTACCGAAATAGATCATTCTATGCACGAATATGTCGAAGAATAATGGTTAAAATTCCATACGGGTAGTGCAAAAACTCTAAAGATGGCAACATTAGTCGCTAGTTTTTGAATGTTAGTTTGTAATTTTGGTAGTACTGCTAGAGCAATCATTGGACGAGTCCGCACTAATTTTGGCATAAAAACCTTGACAATAAAACAATCACGAGTTTTATATAAAGGTAAAGTAGCTTTGATTGCGGCGAATAACGTTAAAGCAAAATCGTCTATTATCATTAAACCAACCCCAATAAGATTGCCTAATATTGGTAAAATAATACCTAACATATCATGCATTAGGTATGCATCACACATACAACAATACATACATCATTTCATAAACAAAATTACTAACGTTAAACCTAGCAGAAATTATGAATTTAGAGCCATCACCCATGGTTTGTTTGGTGCCAAAAGTGGATGACAACTCGTTAGATAATATTTAGTAGTGATAGTTCTAGAATCTCTAAGGAATTATTAGGTCTAAGTATTTCGGGAGTCATGTTCTAGATAGAGAAACACGGGAATTCTACAGAGAGAATTTGTCAAAAGTAGTAATAAAGTAATAATTGTTCACCATTTTTCAAAAAAGATATATTGTTTTATATAATAATGATGGTAGCCCAAAGGTCACATGGTTAGTCCATTTTAGGTCACTTCATCCCATTAATCTACTAATCTTAAACATATATATTCCTGATTATATGATATACCTTCAATGTTAGACATCTGTTGGGCGTATTTTACAAGACATATATTGGACCAAACTAACCCAATTATATTTCGGTTCGACCCGCCAGTTCAGATAAATCCTACCCTTATTAGTAACTCACATAGTCCTTACAAATAATTCTGAGAGAGGACTAACTTTAGTGTCACTTTGTTTCAGGCTAACCAGAGATAGCACTGCTTTGAACAATCATGGAACACAATGTCAGATAACTTTAACAGTGATTTAAGATAGACGTCACACATATGCTTACTACTTTACATGTGTTATGGTGGTATTCAGGCTAGGTCACTTGAGAAATTGGTGTTAAAAATCTTCAGTTTCCTTCTACTAGTGTCTTTTCAATTTTCCCCAAATGAGTGATTGTTAAGTATTCAACACTCTCTTTATAAATACGATTTCCCATTCTTTTTGCAATTATTTTATAGAAAAAAAGATAACTTTACACCATCGCAAAAACCATTTCCCTAGAAAAACAACCACCATTAAATCAACTCTGATGCACTCCCCTTTGAGCTCTTCGGAAACCAAGTTCAACGTTGTTGACTGGTTTCCGATGGTTGAAAGAGCCAAAACAAGAGACGTTGTGGGGATGGTAGACAAGGATCTAAAGACATTTGTTCCAGTGTTTACCTTCGGTAAATTTAACCCAATTAGGAAACTACCCGAAGCTGTTCATTTGTCTTCTTCTAATCTTATCAGTCTTTCATAAAAAAACCACAAACTTTTCACCCAAGATAATCTAACCTTAAAAAACTTCCATATATTCACAAATAGCTATCAAATATTTACCCAAGACAACTAACCCTTTATTGGACGCAACTTGATCTTCTCAGCAAGCTCATTCCCAAGAGGTCCCCCGTGAATCACGTTTTATACCAATGGGTCATTCAGAATCCAAAGTTTTTACCAATAATATATTCACTCTCCTGAGCACCGGACTTCATACCTCAAATAAAATCAGAGAAACCTCATCAAATCATAATACTCCTCTTAAGGTATTGGTTGAATCTAAGGTGATAGTTTCCGTAGGAGTTTGAGTAATCTTATCTAGTCAACTGCACATCCCTGAGGCATCTGTCGGGCTTCAAGTTACAAATTTATCTCTAGGGCGTCGTTGTGCTTGGTCGATGAGCCCAAATAGGTCGTTAAGACCCATATAGAAGAAGAGGTTGGGACAGATACGAGGGTTGACGTTGAAGAGGCAGTTGAAACCCAAACAAAATAAATGAGGCAATTGTTGGGTCAGACAACCCAAATACCAACAATGACGATGCATTTCCCTTGGAAATACATGGTACATTATGAAGTAACCTTTACAATCTCGACACTCTCTACATTGCTATATTATATACTAGAAAGTACCACTATAATCTGGAGAAATAAAGTCTTAGGATAAGGACGCTCTTGGGAATCTTAAAGTCTATTACAATATATCTTCTTAAATTTGGGGAAACATCACTCGCTATGAAGAAACAGTTTGATTGCACTTGTACCCTTCTATAGTTCGATACTTTGAGACTAATACTCCTAAAATGGAACAAAATACCAACGGTGATGTTGCTAGGCTGGCTACAACTTAAAAAAAGACTCCAAAATCTTAGAAAAGAAAAAAACAACACACACCGAAAGATAGAAAAGGGAGACCAAAGTAGTAGTATAAAAAAACCTTATGTTTAAAATATTGTTGACACTGCCCTTTCTGTGGACCGGGCTACCATCCTTTATATGTTCAAATAATATGATGCTCATGGTCAAGAGTAGAAGATACTTCATCCTTTGGAGGTAGGCCAATCAAAAGGTAGCAATCAGCCCATCGAGGACTGAGCATCGAGCTCTCTGGGTAAAACAAACAGACTTTAACCTTCAAGGCTATTTGGATAAAATGCATTGGGTTTTGGAGGTCTGAAACCCTCTAGGTATGGATCTATTCACTGATCTTCCATTTTTTCAGTTAAAGATAGGCTCGTCCCACCAATCAAGGATACATGCGCTCCATCACCAAATCCTTCGGAACAAGGTCTACAAGTTCTAGGTGGACAAACCCCATCATATGATTTTATTGCCACCAAATCATTCCAGCTTTGCCACTCAGACTCTCATTTTATCTATCTTAATTACCTTGTGTCCCTTGTTGCTCTTCTTCAAAGGATGCTGAAGAGAATGAAAGAAGAAATTTCCAAAGCAAAGAGTCGGATTGTGTAGCATAAAAAAGATAATGAGGCCTGTAAACAACGGTGTGACAATTCCCAACGTTAAGCTTCAGATCAACAATATTTTACCAACAAATCTGAAATATAGCCTCGCTCTAATTTAAGAGAACTCAAAGAGCTAAAATGGCTCACAAAAAATATCTTGCTAGGTGCAGGTTGTCGATGCGAGAGCAAAATAAGGAATACAACCTTATTGTAATAAAAATAAGATAAAATTTGTCACTAATAGAGCCAAATAAGAAAGAGACATATTCATTCAAGAAATTACATATTTCAAATTTAAGGCAAAAAAAAATGAGGCGATTGCGCTCGCTGCTCTCAAAGTGTAAACTAACAAGAATGAAGTGGTTGCGATTGAAGCGTAAGACCGAGAATGCCTGGAAACATTGTATGGACGTGAAGCTAAGGTCAAATCTATGATGGGTCTTAGTATTCACAAAAAATCCAAACTTGAATTTGGGCCTGAGAATAAGCTGGAGCTATTTAGAACAAGCAAGCTCTGAAAATGATCATGGGGCCTCATAATATATTTTCCTTACTCATAATCTTTATTTTACATAAGAAGCTTTATATATATATATATACCAATATTATTTTCTTATATTTTTTTCTTGATTTTAGATTTAGGCTTTGGGTTTTTCCTTTATTGAGAGTGATGAGTTCCCAATACGAAAAGAAACTCCGAGAACCCTTATATAGTTAAAATCTACTATAAAATAAAGATTAGCTAATATGGACCAACTAATATTGGAAATGACCCATGAGATCCAAAAAATAAGAATTATCTAATGTAGACAACAGATGTTGGAAATGATCCATCAAATCCAATAATACGAATTATCAAATGTATGATTGTAAAATTATTTGTATTTATTAGCCAACTATGTATACACCTCGTTAAAATATTCCCGCACTATCAAGGTAGGAAAAATTATGTCATTGATCATTACAATAATTATATATTTGTATAATTTTTACATATTTATTCAAGATAAAATCAAAAGTGTTCAATGTTCTATGGATGTCGAAATGGTTTGCTGTTTGTCAAACGATAAGTTTCAAGCTTCACTCTTTTGGTTATATGGACCCTCCCAATTTGTCCCCAACTTTCCAAGACTTTTATCTTTTTTATGTAAGAACACCATCCTTAAAATTTTATCTGTACCTAAAAGTCCTTTGTTTGACCCGAGACGCATATCTACTTTTCATCCAGGCTTGATAGTGTAAGTAATTTAAGTGTATGTGTGTGTGTTATTTTCTTTTCGATTAAATCAAGATCAATTCCCTTGCCTTCATCGTTATTGGCCTCTAAATAATTTATCACTCTAAAATACGGAAGAATGGTTTCAGATGAAGTACAATATTTATTCTATAAACCATAGCAAAATGCGATTCCTAAGTTGTTGTTTGGTGAGTGGTTGAGTAAGTCCACAATACTTCTTGGAAGTAATTCGTCCATTTTCCCGGAGTTATCTTTATGTTCTTCTTAAGGCCCTCAAGGATAGTTTTATTTGTGACTTCAATCTGCCCATTGGCCTGGGGTGGAAAGGCACTAAGAAATACTGATGTATGCCTCTGGATTTGCAAAAAACATTAATACCCTTGTTATCAAACTGTGGACAGTTCTTTGTGGTTATTCTCTTTGGAATTTTCGAACCTACAATATATATTAGATATGATAAATTTGATAACATTCTTTTGCTCTTCTCTAGGATAATGGTTCAGCTTCCACCCAATTAGAGAAATAATCTACCGTAATTATAATAGTTTGTCGTCCCCTGGAAATCATCAGTATAGGTCCAACCAGATCAATACCTCATCGTCCTTTTTCCTGTATGTACCTCGAAGTTATTCTTAAGGCCCTTAAGGATATTTATGTTTGTGACTTCAAATTTACCATTTTCCTATGGGTATAAATATTCTAAGAAACACTTATGCATACCTCTGAACTTGCAAAAAACAATTTATCTCCTTGTTATCAAACTGTGGACAGTTGTTTGTGGTTATTCTCCTTCGAGCTCCAAGCCTACTACATATATTGGATATGATAAATTTGATAGCATCCTTCTCTTTTGTCCTGGACAATGTTTAAACTTTCACTCACATTGAGAGATAACCCACCGTCGCTATAATAGTTTTTCATCCCCCAGAAGCCATCAGTAAATATCCATTTAACAAGGAACTCTTTGAGATTATACCTCAAATATTTGTCTATTGTGGTTTGTATCTATAGAGCTTCATCTGATTTTTGGCTTTTTTCGAATTTTATTATTATTAGAGGGCTCTCTTACATTAATATTCATGGGTACCCTCCAAAATATGCTATGGTTTCTAAGGAATCTACCATCGAATTTTGAGCCATGTGAACATCCTCGTACCCGATGCTTTCAAAAAGTGCTTCTATTTCTCTCACAACTTTCAGATATTTCACTAAATGATATTTCTTGGCCTCAGAATGCCTGGATTCGTGATTAACCAAAAGTTGTGAAACATTTATCAAACAAAGTCTTTTATCCCCATAAATTTGCGCGAGTCGTAACCCTGCCAAGGTTGCTTCATATTTTGCCTTGTTGTCTAATATTTTAAAATCGAAGCGTATTGCTTGATACATTGCTTATCCTGTAGGGAAAATCAGTTGTATCATTGCTCCACAATCCAAAACACTTGATCCACCGTCAGTCCGGAAGACTTACTCATATTTACGTCTATTGTTATTTTCTTCTAAATTACCCATACTATTTGCTTCAGTACTTGGTCGTTTGTAGTGAAATTAAATTAAAAAAATCAGCTAAGGCTTGAGCTTTGATTGCAGTTTGAGGTTTAAAATCAATATCACAGTCTCTTAATTCCACCGACCACACTGTCATTCGCCCTGACACATCGCGCTTCCGTAAACACATTTTTTAATGGGAAAGAGGTTTGGAAAATGATTAAGTGTACTTGGAAGTAAGATCTTATTGTCTGAGTTTCTATTACCAAAGACAAGGCTGATTTTTCCATTTTCAAGTACTTGTCTTCAGTATCCATCAAACGTAAACTTACGTAATTAATATGTTGAGGATAGTTATCAACTTCTCTCACCAATACTGCACTCATTGCATAATCTGACACTTTTATGTATATAAATAATTTTTATACCACATTGGGCTCGGTTAAATTTTTGGGGTGGATAAGTGTTGTAATATTTTGACAAAGGCCTCCTCAGATTCGAGTGTCCAATTAAAATATATTCTCGTCATAAGATTTGAAAGAAATGAGCACATTTATCTGAAGACCTGGATATGAACCTATTCAAAACTGCAAACCTTCCAATTAATATATGTAACTCATTGATAGATCTGGGAGCGTCCATAGTGGTTCAAGAATTTAACTGTACTATGTTGACTTTGGTGAGGTAAAAATATGGTCGAAGGTATTCTTGGTAGTTGGTAGAGAAATACTTAAAATTTTGTGGTCGATAGTGAGATAGTTAAGCAGCTTATTTATTAGTGTACTTAATTTTTTGTCCTCCCTCATTAATGAGGTCTCTTAGGGTATTTATAGTGTGTTTTTGGGTCATGGGTCGGTTTTAGTGTAAACACTGTTTTATGAGACATATAACTAAGTCAGAAGACATATAGTTGAGTCAAAAGGTAAGAAATGTCTTCCTTATTTTAGGTCTAAAATACCCTTCGAATTATTCTAACACCTTTGAGGAGTCGCTTCCAAAAATAAACGACCATATCATGCAGCCCCCTTAGTTCTTAAATATCTCTTTAGAGGACTAATAAATATTTATTCGAACCAAATTAATCTTAAAAATTTGAATCGTTGTTCTCACTCTTTTCCATTAAGTAACGAATAAACTCAAACATACTTTGAAGTAAAAAAAGTTATCGTTTTTATGAGTCGTATTTCCTGACACGTGTCAGCTGTTCATCGGATCTCAATTTTTTTATACCATAGGTAAAATGAGCCAATTAATGAACAATATTTCCACTTCCCAAGAGATTTTCTTGTTTTTTCCATCTTTAGAAAGATAAAAACTATTACATAAGAAAGAAAAAATCAAAAGCTTTAGTGTTTGTATGGTTACTGCTAGAACCGTTCTAATCAAAGATAGTTGGTTGAACTTCTCCGAGTTAGAGAAAGAGAAAAAAAAAAGTTAGTTACACTGCTGGACTTCTTATCTCTTCACCTCCAGTTGTCACTACTCTAATTATTGATTACGGTGGTATTTATCCTTATAGTCTCAGCATTCCCCAAAAGCCTTTGACAACTGCTCAATTGTTTACTTTACACAATTGCTTCTCGAGGCCATCATAATATCAAAGGGCCACAAATCACCAAACTCCTTCAAAATTTAAATCTATGGGATCGGGTTAAGATAACATCACCCTACTCAGAGTGATTAGACAATCAAAAGGTAAAGCTAAAGTTGTAACCATTACTAGTGACTGATTCTCCCTATCCACGAAACTTGAATAAAAACAATTCTGTTACAGAAGATGATGCTAGCACCCAACATATCAAACCATCAGGATCATAACCAAATGTAAGTGAATACATTATGGAAGATCTTAGTGAAGATTCTCCCATTGAGACATCTGGTCAAACATGGGAAACTTCAAAGCCTTTCATCGATAAGGTCTTGTCAGGGAAGGAAATTCATGATAAAAAATTGAATGTTGTTCGTACTAAGTGGGGATTCCTAGACGCGATTAAAGTTAGACTTCCTAAGCCTGGGGAAACTCCGATGATTTGTCATTCTAATGGACTTTTAGTTTATACCGACGTGCTTAACTGGGTCATTCGGTTTCCCATAGATCCCGAAATTATTAGGTATTTCCATCTAGTTTGGTTATTCCTGAGATAGGCCAGCCGAATGCCTGGTTCACTAATTGCTTATAACACATCGTCCCAAATTTCTAAAACTCCAATTACTATGGAATAAATGGAGGCTCTGTTGGGTTGTGCCATGATTCTAAGAATCTTTTATACTATTTCAACGTGGGGAATGATTACAAAGTAGTAGACGATCTGTTAGAAGCTGACAATGTATGAAAGAATCAATTTCTTTTCATTACTGGACCATGATAAAACTTTAAAAATATTTATTTCTCAAAAGAAAATCCAAGCCAACTTATTAGATTTTGGAAGAGCTCAGGTAATCCTCTTTAAAAATGTGTTCCCTATTTGTTTGATTATTTTACCATAAGTTTTAATTTCATTTTCTTTATTCTAATTTCAAACCGCTTTGTACATCATCTCAAGGATGCACAAGTCGATTTTTAGAAGTTGTATGATTCGCAGAGAAACAATAGAATAATGGCTTTCACGAATGCTTTACCCTCACCAACTTAACTCGCGTCCATATTTGGAGGACCAATCCCAAAAGAGAATTGCCATGGGAGGAATTCATCACTCCTCATTTATCTATTTCCATTTTATTGAGAGTCGAATCTTCCAATGGGAAATTGTAACTTCCGACCAGGAAAAGATCCCCCACTCATCGGCTTAAACAAGATAAGAAGAATAAAAAAGGAACTTCGAAAGATGATGTCAAAATGGCTACCGAAGAACAATCCTTTGAGATCGATGCATCATTCTTGGATGTAGTTGCTGCCATTGTGAAAAGAGGTGATGTGCCCACAAATATGCTTGAGTCTAAGAAAAATACGGGTAAAAAGATAGACAACCAAGGTAGTGACGAGAGAATAAAATAGAAAAGTAAAACTTCAACCAGTTCAGAGTTAGTATTACGTCTGAATTCTAGTGTTTCCATCATACATGCACTCGGTCCTACCTTTTTATTTCCAAACTTTGAGGGAGAAACTAATTTTGGAATTAATAATCTGATGGATAAGTTGACAGGGTTCGACTATGAAGCATTTGACAAGGCTTTCCCAAGTGTTGCACCCAACATGATATATGATGGTATACCCTTTGATGTTTTAAAAGGAAAATGATACAGTTGGGTACTCAATAATGGGTTACGTGAGACCTGTTGTAGAAATGGAAAAGGAACTCAGATCTCAAAGAGGAACCATTTTTTTTATTCAAGAGGAGAACAAAAAATTGCAAATTTCCCTCAAAGAGGAAAATACTAAGTCCAACAAGGGTAGGCTTACACACTCAAAAAGAGGTGGGAACGACAAAAAATGAGGTGGTCAAAATATAAGGAGAACTTGATATACTGAAGACATCCAATTCCTTCGAGACTAAAGAATTTATGGATCATATTTTGGGTAAAAATTAGAAGACAAATTCGAGTATCCAAAAGCCAAGTCTACACAAGAATCAGATGATGATGTCGAAGCATACGCAGATGCCACTATAGATAAACTAAATGAACATGATGCCTCGATCAAGTCGGACATGGTCTTGGAATTTCATAAAAAAATTCCAATATTAACCCTTGACTCTTTACGGGGGTGAGTTCCAAAGAAGTTTTTGCGCCCGTCATATTTTTGGCAGATGAGATGGATCCTTTTTATGAGTCTTGAGACGAAAATTCTGATGGAAATGATAAAATGGTTCGAAAAGGAAAGTTCAGATGAAAAAGAAGAAAAGACTGAAGGGAAAGAGCCCTAAGGTTAACAATTTTAAATTTTACCATTTTGTATAGGTCCTTATTATGTCAGCCAATTTTGTAATGTTGTGTCAGATATTTGTGTAAGCTTTTGAAATTATAAAAGTAGTTTTTGGTTATAAATCTTTGAACCATTCGAAATATTTCTGTTGTTCCTTTTGATTTAATAAAAAAATTATTTTCTTATATTTCTTCCAACTTGCTTCAAACTACCAATTTATTTCGGATAGCTTTACTCTAAATAAACAAACCATTCGAAGGCATACATAATTTCAAACACAAATCATTCGAAGGCATACATAATTTCAAGCAAAAACCATTCGGAGGTAATCCATTCGAAGGCATACAAGATTTCAAACACAAGCCATTCGAATGTAATCCATTCAAAGACATACAAGATTTCAAACACAAATCATTCAAAGGTAATCCATTCAAAGACATACAAGATTTTAAACACAAACCATTTTAAGGTAATCATTCAAAGTCATACGAGATTTCAAACACAAACCATTCACAGGTAATCCATTTGTAGGCATAAAAATTTAATGAATATAACTTAGAAACAATAGGTTTTGAAAGGAAAAAAGTGATAGATTGATGATACGAGCACCCGTTAAAACCTCCCTAAGCCACAATGGTAGGAAATAGTATTCCTTTTAAATATTTATATTAAACAAAGGTAAAGTAAATATTTACAAATCCTTACTCGAGGTATAATCTCAGATGCTGAACATTTCATGGATGCCTAAATGGAATACCTTCTTGATCGACTAACCAGTACGTTTTTCACTCTTGATTCTTTCTACAACAGTATAGGGGCCTTCCCAGTTTGGAACCTGTTGAGTTCATTTATTATAAGTCGCTTTGGTAAACAATAATATGAGTGTTTTAGTGAGAGAAATATATTAGAGAGAGAAAGTGAGAACACGGTGAGTAAGAACAAATTTTCAACCCCTTTATTAGTTCAGCTCTGGCCTTTATATAGAGGTGCACAAAAAGATAAATTACCCTTAGTCCCCAATAAAAGTATGTACTTAAAATCATTCCTTTAACTTTCTATTATTTACATTTAAGTTCATGAACTTTTATTTACTTATCAGTAGCCCCCTAGCTCTCATGTCAGTAAATGAATGAGCACTAACTGTCTTTGAATCATGCCAAAAGCAACTTCAAAATCTGACCTATTAAAAACAATAACATCTTTCTCCTCGAATCTCGTTAGATGCAGATTTGACAATTAAATCAATAACTTTTTTCTCCTCGAAGTGTTACATCGAAGTATGCTTTCAGAAAATCATTCCTTAAGTTAACTTCAAAGTGGATCTTTAAAATCTAACCGTTTAAATTCGTCATGATTTCCTAACTGCTAGGCTTACAGCTAACATGATAGATGTCGAACACATAACATTTTAACCGTTTCAAATTCTGTCCAATCACCACAAATTCTTTTCCACTTTGCATTCATCTCCTTCCTCCCAACCTTTAGCTACCTTCACCGTCTTCTTCGAACTTTCTGGTTGCTTTTACCGAAAAAAATCAGATTTTCCGATGAATCTTCAATCTGTTTATGAGAAAACATCCAAGATCTAAATATCTAAAGCAAGAATTTCTAGAAAAACCCAAATCTCCAAAATCTGACGATAATCAGGTATTCGGAACTTACGATTACTTTTGCATAAGTGAGAGAGCAGACGAATACAGAGCTGCTGGGTTGATAAGCGACACTCCCCTCTGAACAACTACAAAAACCATTTACTATGGTGATCATAGAGGAGAGTCAATCTTCTAAAGCTCGAACACCCAGAACACCTCAAACTTCTACCTCTCACATTAAAGCATCACCTTGAATCAGTGGTGAATCAAGCAAATCTGAAGCAACCTCTTCTTTAACTTATCCCCCACAAATTTCGAGGAAAAAAAGGCTTGTATAGCAATGAGAGATGATACCGATGCTACACCAAATCCTTTCTCATCAAATTCATCTACCAAATCTCCTCCTCTGAGGGAGATTGTTGAGGAAGCGTTATTACTTCAATAAAATCCTTTAAAGAATCTTCCACAATTAAGAGATAAAATGCATGAATTGGAAGAAGTTGATTCTGATGCTACTCATTCAGACAATGAGGCTGACTCCAATGAAGAAGAATCATAAAATGCTACAAAGAAAAAGGTCTGTAAGCCAAGAAAAAAGAAAGCTCTTATTACTATATCCGATGAGAAAAGAGCAAAAATTGGCAAGAATTTAAGATCTCTTGATGCTGACTATATTGTCGAACTGAAGAAAGTTCCATACATATATTATCAAGAAAGTCAAGCATCAGATCTTAAGAAAAAATAGGGAATGAGAGACAACATTACCCTTCGGTTACCCAAAAAGGGAGAGATTCCCTTAGATTGCAAAGACAATGAGCTGGTGGTATATCCGAAATCATCAATTGGGGTCTCCGGTTCCCACTAGACCCCATGATCGTTGAGTACTTCGAACTTCTAAATCTGTGACCAACTCAAGTGACACTGAATCAATGTTTCAATCTTATGTTCGTGATCATGGCCTCTCGCTTGTCTAAGATTACGATCAACATCAAGGATTTCATATATTTGACAAAACTATCCAAGGGACCAAAGCTTCCGTTTTACTACCTTACCATAGATGATGATCTAAAAAACATCGACGACCTTCTGGAAGTGGACCAATTAAAGAAGAAAAAATTTATCTTCATCTTAGGATCATGGGAAAATGGTAAGGAGATATCTGATGCCAACCCATGAAACTGAACCTCCTCTGGAGAAGCAACCGTGAGTATTATAATATTATTATTTTTAAACAAAATAGTATAATTGTTGCTACCCTTATTCATTATCTACTTATATGATCCTTTCAGAAATTCCGAGGCGTTATGCCATTCGTCGAACAAAAGCCAAAGAGATATTCGTTAAGCTTGCCGCTTGGGCTGAAGCAGAATGGAATAACATTTTTTACACCACCTTTCAACCAATCAATTTCCTCAACAGTCACCTATTTCCAATCACACTTGGAGCTTTTCCTCCTAAAAATTTGATAGAGTAACCCAACCCCCATCATGCTTGCAAAAGATTAATCCAGCCTGATTGTAAGGTATCCCTCCCCATTCGTAACAGATTAGACAGTCACCTGCCTCAAAAGAAAAAGGTGAAAAAGAGAAAAAAAAAAGCTAGTACATTTGGTGCTAGCCCTTCAACAAATTCGAAGCCCAAACGTTTGAAGAGAAAAACAAAAGAGAATACGCTTTCGACCATCAAAAAAGGAGCAGAAGGAGAGCCTTATTCAAAAAATAAAAAAGCTTCTACACCCTCAAAATCTAAAAGTTCTACTAGTCCTCAGAAGAAGAAAAATAAGAAGAAGAAGAAGAAGAAAACAACAACGACCATCGAATACATAGTATCTGATGGTAATGAGGTCACAATTGATAAGGTTCAACAAGAACTCATCGGAGAAGAACTCATCGGAGATGCAATGACCACTGCAGGAGATAATCAAGATGACAATCACTTCAATCCTAATAGTTTTATCAACTTTACTGATTTGCAAGAACTCATCGGAGAAGAAGATCATGTCATTCAGGAAGTTCAAACTCGCTTACACAACTTTGGCAGAAGATCTGAAAACTATTCTTTGGAAGCATTACTTGAAATCATTGCTCCTATTGTTCCTACAACTTCTTTGGACCTCATTCCTCGCCCTACTCCAGTAGGTTTCCGTCTTGTTGCACCAAATCTAGACGTCCTTGCTGCACTTCCACCATTACTCTACCTCAAAACTGCAGCAAGCACCATCACATATGAAATCGAAGCTACGCAAATTTATCTGAAACGACTTGCCAAAAATATGGTTCACTACAAAGAAACCGATGAAGCTGAGAAACAGTTGAGGGAAAAATTCCAAACTCATGTAATAGATCAATTTCATGGATTTGAAATGGCAAAGTCTGAGCTTATCAGAGGAGTCATTTTTGTTAAAGGGCATTTCCGAGAGAAGCATCGAATTGAAATAAAAAAATCTTAACTCTTCTTATCAAGAAGAGCTAAATCAACTCATGACTAAACACCTTAATAATTTGGCTGCTGAGAAGAAAAAATCTGAGGAGCTTCAGACTTCTATTACCAAAAACGAAGCAGAAAAGAAAAACCTAAGCGATGAGATAGCACACTAAAGACCAGTTTTGAGGAAGAAAAACAACTTGCTATCACTGCTGCAGAAGCTGAATGCACCAAAGACATGTTGGGAGCTATCAACAATGGTAAAGAAGAGACGACCATCACTCTTCTTCGAGAAATTCATGCAACATATCCAAAAATCAACCTTTCGAGCTTATGGAATGATATTTCTTTCAAATGGTGCCCTAGAGAAGCCTTCGACCCTATCCCAAGTTCATCATCAGAGGAAGAATCATCCAAAGAAGAGTCATTTGAATGATTTTACTATCCTTTGAATTTTATGTTATCTTTTTTTTTGTATTTGTCATATTAGTATCATATCCATTGTACTCATCGAATTATTCTAATTGACAAATGTTTTTGTTTATATTTCATATTTATCATCAAGTTATGTGATCCTCTAATTTTTTTACTATAAACATTCGAATATTATGGTGAACTAGCTGATTATGGCACATCGAAAATCACAATACATAGCACTTCGAAATTCCCAGTGCATTTATTGAACTAACACTTTGAATATTACAGTGCATTTAATGGATGTAACACTTTGAATATCACAGTGCATTTAATGAACGTATCACTTCGAATATCACAATGCATTTAATGGACGTAGCACTTCGAATATCACAGTGCATTTAATGAATGTAACACTTCGAATATGGTTGTTTCTTCGAAAAGTGTAATAAATACTTCGGAACATTCTACTATTGATCAACCCCAAAGATGATCAGTATTTGATCAATTATCAAGATAGTTTAAATAAATACTTATAAACAACCATTGGCCAAAAATGAATTTTATTGATAATGTTAAATATGTACATAGCGCCTCAGTAAAACCTTCATGAGCCACCAGGGTAGGGAAGAGTGCGCTTTTTAAAAAAATAATTCAGAATATAACGTAGTTACTCCCGGTATAATTTCAGATGATGTATATTGCACGGGTGTTGAAGTATCCTCCCCTGAATATCGCAGAGGCGATAAGACCATGGCTTTATAGTTTCGACAACCATATAAGGTCATTCCTAATTCATGGCCATTTTTCCGAGTCACTTTTCCTTATTATGCAGGAATACTTTCCTTAACACTTTGTCACCTGCTTTAAACTCCCGCATTTTTACCCTCGAATTGTATCTGTTCCTCATAAGAGTATGGTAATAGATTACGTTCAAATGAGCTCGAACTCTTTTTTTATCAATCAAATCTAAATTTTCTCTTGTAGCTTCGTTATTAGATGTTTCAGAACATTGAGCTATTCTAAAAGATGACATCGTAGATTCCACAAGGCTAACATCATCCATTCCATATGCTAAAGAAAAAAGAGTTTATTTAGTAGTTTCCTTGGGAGTTGTCCGATAAGCCCAAAGTACTTCTTGCAAATAATTCGGCCATTTCCCTGCTGCCCCTGTCAAATTTTTCTTCAACTCATCTAAAATAGTTTTGTTTGTGACCTCGACTTGTCCATTGTCTTGGGGATGAAAATGTGTTGAAAAACATTGATGAATTCCCTTCGATGCACAGAATGAAGTCATCTCTTTGTTATTAAACTGATGGGCATTATCCGTAGTAATTTTCCGAGGTACTCCGAAGCGGCAACAAATACTGTTTATAATGAATTTGATTATATCTTTTGCTTTCGTTCCAGATAGTGGTTTTGCTTCTGCGCACTTTGTAAAATAATCCACTACTACAATTATCATTTTTCGTCCCCCAGATGCCATCGACAAAGTCCCCACCAAATCAATCCCACATCTATCAAATGGTATGGCCTCGGTTATAGACATAAGTGGAACTAACGGTTTGTGTATAGAATTGGCAAACCTTTGACAAGTATCACAGCTTCGAACCAAATTTTTGGTATCGTTCATGATTGAAGGCCAATAAAATCCTACAAGTAAAACCCGACGAGATAGCGCTTTAAACCCGTAGTGAGCTGACCCCTCTCCATCATGCAAATATGATAATACCTCCTATGACTCTTGAATGTCTAAACACCGTAATAACGGCCTACTTAATGCCTTCTTATACAAGATTCCATCCAAAACTGTGTATCCAAAGGCTTTACCCCTCAATTTTTTGGCCAACTTCGTATCATTTGGCAATGTTCCTCAAATAAAAAAAATTAGAATATCAGTTCGCCAATCGCCTCAGATTACATTTGGAGTGACAAAGGATTCTTTTATACATTCACACTGGTCTGACTGGGTCAAAATCGAAGGATTTTCTTGTAACAAAATCCAAGGATACTTCTTTTTGTAAGAAATATTTGCTAAAGAATCAGCCACCATGTTACTTCCTCGACTAATAAGTTCCACAACAACATGATCAAATAGTAACATTAAGTTCTGAAGCTCCCAAATAGGGGTGGCGATTCGGGTGTTGTCCGGCCCGACCCGGCCGGGTTTTGTCCGACCCGAACTTAGAACGGGACGGGTCCGGGTTCAGAAATTGTAACCCGCAATCGGGCCGGGCCAGGTTCGGGTTTCAAATTTGTCCGGCCCGTTCCGGCCCGAAAATCATAAAAAATATATAAAAATAATATTTATATATATATAATAAAAATAATATATTTAAAAAATAAATTAATATATTTAAAATAAATTAAAAAATATTAAAAAATATTCAAATTAATGTCCGCGGGTCGGGCCGGGTTGACCGGTGGACATTAGCGAACGGGCTCGGGTTTGAAAATATGAGCCCGGGAGCGGGTTCGGGCTCAAGTATAAAAAAAACGGGCTCAAGCGGGCCGGCCCGAACCCGGCCCGCGGACGACCCGAACCCGGCCCGCGGACGGCCCATTGTCATCCCTACTCCCAAAGATACAAAATTAAGCGATCATTTTTGCCTCAGAATTTCCGGATACTTTATTTGCTACTAACTGAGAATCTGTCTCTAAGCGCACTTAAGTTGCTCCACATATTTTTGCCAACCTCAAACCAGCCAAAGCAGCTTCATATTCCGCTTCATTATTAGAAGCATGAAAACCAATTTTGATAGACTGAAGCATCGTTTCTCCAGATTGAGCAATTAACTTAACTCCAGCACTGTATCCTGAAATACTAGACCCTCCATCTGTTCGAACAGCCCACATCAAACTTGCTAACACAACATCCTGACTTTCTTCTATATCTGATCTGCTCGAATGAAATTCAACAAAAAAATCTGCCGACGCTTGAGCTTTAATCGCTACTCGAGGTGTAAACAAGCTATCATAATCTCCTAACTCTACTAACCACTTGGTCATCCTCCCCGAAATATCAGGACATTGTAAGACATTTTTAAAGGGAATGAAGTTCAGACTTTGATAGTATGAGTTTGGAAGTAAGGGGGTAATTTCCTAGCAGCAATCACCAAAGCTAATGCTAATTTCTCAATCTTTAAATACCTATTTTATGCTGCCACTAAACTTTTGCTGATATCAAACACTGGATTCGAAATTCTTGAATCTTCACTTATCAATACTACACTTAGTGCAAAATCCGATACCGCAATGTTTAAAAAAATATTTTCCCCACTTTGAGGTTTTGACAAAATCTCTGGTGATATTAACAAGTTCTTTATGCTTGTAAACGCTGCTTCACAATCTGATATCCACTCAAATCTATTTGGCCCTCGCAATACTTGAAAGAAAGGAAAATATTTGTCAGAAAATCTAGAAATAAATCTATTAAGTGCTGTTAAACTTCCTGTCAAATTTGCATTTTTTTAACAGATCGTGGTGAATTTATTGCTATCACAGCTTTCAACTGTTCACGGTCAGCTTCTATTCCTCTTTCACTGATAACATAACCTAAGAACTTCCCTGATCGACTCCGAAGGTGCACTTTTAAGGATTAAGTTTTAGTCTGATTGCCCTTAAATTCAAAAATGTTTCCTCTAAATCCTCCAGATGTGCATCATCCCTCAAGATTTTTACCACCATATCATCAATATAAACCTCTATGTTTCTTCCGATCTGAGTGGCAAACGCTTTATTCATCAACATTTTATAAGTAGATCCAGTGTTTTTCAATCCAAAAGGCATAACCTTGTAGTAATGCAATCACTTGTTAGTTATGAAGGTCGTACATTCTTGGTCCTTTGGATCCATCTCGATCTGATTTTATCCTGAAAAAGAATCCATGAAAGTTAATATCTTATTTCCCGAAGTGGAATCAATCAGTTGATCTATTCGAGGAACAAGAAATGGATCTTTAGGACATGCTCGATTTAAGTCTGTAAAATCCACACATATTCTCCATTTTCTATTATTCTTCTTGACCACCATTGGATTTTCCGTCCATAAATGATACTATGTCTCCCTTATACGTCCGACCTTAAATAGACGATCCATTTCGAAAACTATAACTTCTTCTTTCTCTAATGAAAATGCCCTTCTTTTTTGAATTACCGGCTTCACCTTTGGATCAACAGCTAAACCATGGAAATAAATTTGATCGACACCCCCGTCACATCCTCCGTTCTCCAAGAGAAAATGTCCAAGTTAAAAGAAAAAAATTCTAGCAGTTGTTGATGTAGAACTAATGTCAGTAAGGTTCCTATTCGAAGTACTCTTCTTTCAAAAAAATATACTTCTCAATTTCTTCACTTACTGTCAAAGACCCTGGGGTTTCCCTCGGATCATCAACCCTTTCATCAAAATCCGAGGTCAACCCATCTAACTGTTATTCATTCATCAAGTCTCCACTGCTGGATCCTCAGATCCGAAGTGCAGTGACATAACACTCTCTTGCAACATTCTGGTCGCTTCGAATGACCTCTACACGATCCCCTACCACATATTTAAAACATCGATGTATTGTCGACACAACGACATACATTCTGGACAGCCAAGACCTTCCAAAAATAGCGTTGTAACTTGTGGGACAGTCCACCACCATAAAGAGCACTTGGAACTTCTTCTTGAAAGATCTCTTTCCTGAGCGCACCTCTCCTTCAAATTTCCCAAACACCGATATTGTCACACTAGTGAATCCTATGATCGTACTCTCCGATTGAGATATTCTAGGAGAATTACGCATCCTGTCATAATTTGTTTTGAAAAGGACGTTCACAGAACTACCGGTGTCTATGAGAACACATCGAATTTCAACACCATCCACTTCTGCCCAATAACTACTGCATCTTCATGCGGCCCCGCTGTACCCCGCAAGTCGTCCTCATTGAACAAGATAAAAGGTATATAATTTTTGCCATAGAAATGAGTAGAAATTGTTCCTTCAATTTGAGTTGTCAAATTGACAACATGTCTTTTCCTCGAACTGTCAGTAGTACCAGCCATTGAGTCGCCTCCGAAAATAGCCAACGACTCAAAACATTCACACAAGCTTCGCACATGTCCTTTCTTTACCGGCTCCTCACTAGCCATCAGAACTAACCTGTCTGGATCATTATCTAAATATTCCGAAGCAACATCAAATTCAACAGCCTTAGAATCTAGAATCATCAAATTCTCAGCTGGCGCACTTGGGTTAGTAGGCGATGAATTCAATGTTGGAGTTTTTGACGCGCTTCCTTGTGACTTCACATAAGTCAAGAGTTTTCCATTTTAAATCAAGATTTAGACCTCTTTTTTCAATACAATACAATCATCTGTATCATAACCAATGTCCTCGTGATATCTGCAATATTTGTTATTCCCCTCCTCCCTTGGCATATGTATTGGAGCTGGCTTCCTGAAATTCACGAAGTTCTTGTTTTTGTCAAAGATTGCAGCTACACTTTCAGTTAAATCTGCATAATACTGTCGCTTAATCCATTGATTTGGCCTCAGTCTGCTGTAATTGTAGGATGGGGCATGATTTGAATACCCCCCCCCCCAATTCGAGGTGGCAAATTTTTATTCCTCAAACGCGACTGTTGATTACCATTCGAGGGTTGACCTTGGTTATTGGCCACCTGACCCGAATATTTTGGAACATTGACTGGTCCTCCTTGGACCCTGTTTGATTTTTCAACTTTGATCTGGTCTTCAACCTGAGCCATCAATGCCCCAAAGGTTAAAGATCTCTTTTTTTTGTCGTTTCATTAGCCAGATCCCCTAACAATATCCTACGGTGAAAAGCTGCCATCGCCACACCTTCTTTGCAATTATCCAAACTTGCCTTAATCAAAACAAACCTCTTTGTGTATTCTTTTAACTTCTCTCCAACTGTCTGTTTGCACTGGATAATCGTATCTCCATTCGCTCTCATCTCCTTTCTTCCAACAAAATGCCTTCGAAAATCAGTATAAAAATCACTAAAATTCGATATGGTTCCCCTTGGAATCCAATTTTACTACTTTAACGTTGTTCCTTAGAAAGTTTGTGAAAAAGCACGACACACCAGCCGATCGTCATATTTGAAATTCATCATGTAATTCTTAAATTATTCGATGTGATCATCTGGATCCTGCATCCCATCAAACTTTTCAACCTTAACAATATCAAAATGCTTCAGAAGCGTAACAGATCGAATTTCACTTGTCAACGGAGAGCTCATTCAATCGACACCCTGCATGTATTGATTATCAGTCCCCGTGACTGCATACAAATTCCGATCAGTCTCAGCAAACTGATTCGATGTGTTCCCATCACACAAATTAGATTCCTTCAAACAACGAGGAATGTTGTCCCTCTTAGATTTGTGTTCCTTCTTATTCTTCCTTGGTTGTTCCCCTTCTTGTTCATCATTCGAAGAACTTTTATACCTCTAAAATCTTGAGGCAGAAGTTTCATCCTCTTCGTCACTAGAGGTGACACATTTCTGTTTGTTTTTCTTTCCCTTTCGATAAGAATATCGCTCTTTTGGAGCTTTGATGCGCGCCTTCTTATGCTCATTCCTAATATGTCAATTAGTGCAAGATCGATCAAAATGGTTTCCAATTTCATTTCTCTCATTTACTTGTCTCACTTCGGATTTAAGTTACGTCGAGTGAATTTTTTGCTCTATTTGCTCGTACTTCTCATTCAGCGCGTTTATTTTATCCAGGAGCTGGTTCATACGCATTTCAATATCTGACTCATTTTGGATCAGAATAGATCCTTCTGGTCTATTTCCATTCCCCTGTAAATCTTCTCTCAACATTTCAATTACTGATCAGACTAGTGGATTGTTTTCAAAATTCATTGCGAACTTTCGAGACTGTTTTTCAAGATTAACAAAATTTGAACGAGAGAATAAGACACTGATTGTTAGTTTTCCCCAGTGAAGTCTCCAATTTGGTGAGTTCAGTTATTATAAGTCGCTATGGTAAACAATAATAGGAGTGTTTTAGTGAGTGAAAGATTTTAGAGAGAGAAAGTGAGAACACAAGTTAGTAAGAACGAAGTTTCAACACCTTTATTAGTTCAGCTCTGGCCTTTATATAGAGGTGCGGGGACTTAGTTCATAACAGTAAGTAGTTACAAAAAAGGATAAATTACCCTTAGTCCCCAATAAAAGTATGTACTTAAAATTGTTCTTTTAACCTTTTATTATTTACATTTAAGTCCATGAACTTTTATTTACTTATCAGCCAAATTTCCTGTCTTTAGTGTGTAGAAACACTTTCTTCAGAACTTTATCTCAAACCCTAAACTCTTTACTTCGTATTTTTATGTATATATGGTCCTCATTAAGCCTTGTAGTGAACCGTTCTTAAATGAGCTTTATGTCTCTTTTCTTCAATCAGATCTAACTGAGCCTTACTACGATATCATTGTCTTATTTGTAATAATTTTGGACTCTGAATTAGGGAAGGGTAGACTCTTTTGGAGATATTGCATCCATCCCGTAAACCAATGAAAAATGAGACTCTTATGTAGCAACATATTGAGTAGTTTGATAAGCCCACAACACTTTTTGTAAATAGTTTGGCCATTTACCTGTTGCCCCCTCTAAATTATTTTTAGGCCTTTTCAAACGGTTCTGTACCACTTTTACTTGCTTGTTGGCATGGGGATGGAAAGGTGAAGAAAAATAATGTCGGATTCCTCTTGATGCACAAAACACTTTTATATCTTTATTATCAAATTAAGGGCCATTGTCTATTTTAATACTCCTAGGTATTTCCAATCTGCAGCATATATTGAATATAATAAACTTTTATTACTGTTTTAGAAGTAGTTCCAAAGAGAGGTGCAACTTCTGCCAATTTCGAAAAATAATCAACTACCAAAATAATAGTTCGGCATCCTCCAAAATCCATTGGTAGTGGGCCAACTAAATCAGGACCCCATATGCCGAAGGGTACTACTTCAGATATAGTCTCCATGGGAACTGTTAGAACATGAAATTCATTTACAAACCTTTGGCATGAATCCCATCGTTTAATTAATTCCTTATCATCTTCCATGATGGAAGGCCAATAAGTTTATACCAACGAGAACCTTCTAGTTAAATCTTTATAATCACAATTGGCAGAACCTTCTCCATCATGTAATTCATACATAATCACTTAGAACTCATCGAACCCAAGTCAACGTAATAAAGTTTGGCTAAAATATTTATCGTAAAGGTTTTCCCTAAAAACCAAAAACCCATGCACTTTAAACTTCAACTTCTTAGCTAAGCTTTTATTTTGAGGAATAACACCCTTAGTAATGAACATTTAGATTTCATATCTCCAATCCTGGCTTACTATGGTAGACAAATGACAAATTTCTTTAACTCTAACTTTTATTTGAAGAGTTGTTGTTATCGAAGGACATTCTTGTATTAAAATCTATGGGGTAGGCTTCAGCATATGCGATAGTGGCCAAGGAATCAGCCACAAAATTTGCAGCCCTCGGTACATGCTCATACTTTACATTTTTGAAGTAGACAGATGCTTCCTTTAGCACTTGTAGATAACATTTCTCATGGAGACTATATCTGAAGTAGTACCCTTCAGCATATCAGATTCTACTTTAAATTAATGGCTTCTAAGTTGGAAAAAGTTTCTTTGAGATCAAATAAATGGTCTTCCTCTTTTATGCTTTTCACTATCATGTCATCAATATATACCTCTAAATTTCTGCCAATCTAGTTGGTAAATGTCTTGTTTACTAAAAGTTGATAAGTGGCCCCAACATTCTTTAAACCAAAATGCATCACCTTGTAGCGATGTAGCCCCTAGTCAGTGATAAATGTAGTATGATCTTGATCCTTCAGATCCATTTGGATATGATTGTAGCCAACAAAAGCATCCATAAAAGATAATAATTCGTTGCTAGAGATGGAGTCTACTAACTTGTCTATCCAAGGAACCATAAATGGATTTTTAGGATAAGCCATGTTAAGATCGGTAAAATCAATACATTGGTTATTTGCCACTTTTCTTTTTTACCATCATCGATTTTGTTGTCCATAACGGGTATTACGATTCTCTAATATGGCCTACTTTTGTTAGGCAATCTACTTCGTTACAGATTGCTTCAGATTTTTCTTTAGAAAATTCCCTTCTTCTTTGAATCATATGAATTGCATCTGATTATACTTATAACTTTGATACAACACTAACTCGTACACCTGTTACATGTTCACTGCACCAGGTAAACACATGTAAATGCTTGAAAAAAAGATCAAGAACTCTTCTTTTAACTATATTGGTAACTTTGACTCTAGTTTGGTTTATTTGGGGCTGGGGGTAGTTTGGTAAAGTGTTTTGGTAAGTTTGAAGTATTTTGTGTTTAGTGTGAGGAGTAGTGAGATACTTAAGCAGCCTGCTTGTATTAAATGTTGATCACCCTCATTAATGAGAGTGGTTGAGGTATTTATACTCTTAATTTAATTACCCATGAGCTTACCGGGTCAAGTTGTGAAAGTGGGTCAATTTTAAGGACCCATTTGTCTTTTAAGTAGATTAGCAAATAGCTTAGTCAAAAGGTGTTTTACATTTGTCTTGTCCAGATTTTTTAGTGGTGTGTTATGGTCCGAATTACCCCTGTTCGGATTAAGTGGTGGGTTGTGAGTGAAGTATCCGAACTCATCACTAACCCATTTTTTAGGCCTCACTAAATGTTTTTGGGAGGGCTAAAAAATATATCAAGCCAATATCAACTTCATCTGATCTGCTCGTGTTGTCTGGACTAAGAAGTTCACTTTTAACACCAACCCAGTTCGAAATTTGTTCCCAGAATTCTAAGAGTTTTCTTCTTGGATCGTGGGACACATGTCAATATTTGGTTCGACTTACCAGCCGTTATTTTTCCTAGACCGGCGCACCCACTAAGTCTAGAAAGTTACCTAGGCTTTTGATTCTTCACACGTTTACGCAGTATTTAATCATTGCAAAAACCCTCTTCAACTTCTCCTAGGTAATTGTTACTTTTTACTGTTATATAAATACTCTTTTACTATTTCATTGTCTTCCACACTCAAAGATTTTTTTAGAGAGATATCCATCTTTACCTTCAAATCGTTCTTGAGAGATTTTATGTTCACAGCCAGAAACGTTTTAGTCAAAGGTGGCTAGTTGAATTTGTCAAAGTTAGAGAGAGCGATGAAGGTAGAAAGAGAGAACCGTATCGCCGTCGGCCTCCCAGTTTCTCCAAGTGAGAAAACCAGTCAACCAACTCAGGACATCGATCAAAGGTCATCCTCTTCCAAAAATCTTAGGCCCATACAACTTTCATTCAAACCAAACCTTTCACCCCTTCCTTCTAGTTCTTTTGTTCAAGAGTCCTAACCTTCTGTGGCTAAGAAAAAAGCCATTTCAAGTATCAGAAAAACCTCTCCCTTTATTGCTATGGGTTCTGATACAGAAAACTCTCCGGAGAAGATAACCCCTCGCAGGACGACCCGCCAAACCAAAACCCAATCCACACCATCACTGCCAAAACCCTCCAAATCGGAGGTATATAAAGCAGCTCTACGGGCCAAGCCCTCTGGATCACAATGTCAACCAGACACTAGGCCTTCAGAGGCAACAAGCGCTCAACCACCCGAAGAGCCTTCAGCGCAAGAAACTGACCCCCCCCCCCTTCTTCTAAGGAAACTGATAAGCCTTCCACAATGATGGAAGAGGTTATAGAAGACAGCATCGAGGAGGCTCCCTTCGAGATCGAGGCGTCAGGTCAAACGGGAGATGTTGTCTCTAATAAGAAAGGCAGTAAGGTAAAAGTCTATATGACTCATCTGGACTTGCTTCCGGAGTGCTTAGAGGGTAAGGTAGGCCCTTGTTTCAAACACATTAGCGTCAAATATCTCTTGGCCTTGCAAAACATCAACTACATCTACACCCATACTGTTGAGCTGGGCCGAATTCGGACCAAATGGGGGATTCCAGAGTCTGTAAAGGTAAGGATACCTATTACTCCGGAGACTCTTATGGATTGCAAGCTAAATAAGTTGGTAATATTTACCGAATTCTAAATTGGGGACTCCAGTTCCCTTTAGACCCAAAGATCGTTAAATATTTTCACTTAGTTAAACTTTGACCTAGCCAATTGAGCCCCAATGCTTGGTACTCTCCCCTTGCCTGTATCATGGCATCAAGGTTGTCGAAGATCCCACTTCCGATGGAGTAGTTTGCTGTTGTAGCAAGCTTGTGTAAGAACCATCAGATTCCATTCTACTATCACAACATGGGGAATGACTTTAAAGTTGTGGACGACCTGTTGGAATCCGAAAAGAATTGGAGGACACAGTTCGTATTTGTTAGTGGAACGTAGGAAAATGGTAAGAAGATTAAGGCCAACACCAACCCTAGCATGCTGACTAGCAGGTGGAAATCACTGGTAATTTCCTTTCTTCTCCTTGTCTTCCAAGTTTTTTATTTTTAAATTATAAGTTTTTCAATTCTGACTAGCTTATTACTCCTTTTAAGTGCCTTTGAACGAGTTCACCGGATATTTGGAAGAGGGGAAAAACACCTCTGCAAAACTCAATGCATGGGCTTCGGAGCACTGGGGAATGCCTTCCGCAATTGCTTCACATCGGGCATTTTCGTGAGGTCCCATCTGTGGAGCACCACAGGCAGGAGAGACCTCTCATGGGAAGAGCTAACCACCCCTCCTCCTCCTGGTGTGATTCTCAAAATGACAGAGGCCAAGGATGGCAAGTTGTTCTTACATTCGAGAGCTAAGGCTCCCAGCAAGATGAAGAACAAAAAGAAAAAGAACTGCAGTAGAGTTGGTTCAAGCAGCTACAGAAGGGACTGGTTCGGGGAACCGGGGGGGGGGGGGGATTGATGCAGTCCTGCTCAAAGCAGTAGAGGTTGAAACAATGAGGAAGGCTGGAGGGTCACATAATCCACCAAAGCCCCCTAAGAAGGACAGGAAACGGAGGGCCAACAATGATAAGAAAGATGTTAAGAAGAAGAAGGTTACCCTGGGAAAAGAAATAATTCTTTGCCCTTCAGAGATCCAACCTCCACAAGCCCCTGCTGATCCTACCTTGCAAGAGGAAATCCCAACAGATCTCCAGTCCGGAGGGATTGCTGGGGGGAGGGAATGATGAAGTGGACATCAATGCCCTTCAAGACATTGGTTTGTATTTTAATGATTTTGAGAAGGATGACTTTGCAGGTCCCTATCATCCCTCCAGTTCTTCCAATATGGTGACCTTCAATGGTAAATCATTCTCCGTATCCGGAGAGAAAGATGTCTTGAGCCACTCCCTCCTCGGTCATATCCGGCCAATACTTGATCCGGAAAGGCAGGTGAAAAGTCAGACCAACCTTATCAACTCCCTCACTTCTGAAAAATAATCTCTTTCAAATGATCTCCTAAACGCTCAGCAAAGTATAGATGAACTGAATAAAGAGATGGAGGAACTTAAGAAGGACAATGAGGATTCGACAACTAAGTTTGCCACATCGAAAGCAGCCAGAACTGAGCTCCAGACTAAGTATTCTGACTTAGAAACCTCTTCTTCAGAAGAACTTACAACGTTGAAGGAGGAACTGAAGATCAAGGATGGTGCCATTCAAACCTTAGTCGATGAGAAAACTAGACTAGAGAGCACTGTTTCGAAGATGACCAAGGAAAATGAGGAATTAAAGAGCCAGCAAGAGCAATCTATCCAAGCGGGTATTGATAAGTATACCAATGAGGTAATAGACTCTTTAGAAAAAAGAGATGATGGGGTCAAGTCTGACATGGTGTTGATGTTCCATGAGACCTTTCCGAAGAGGACCCTAGGTCCCCTATGGAAGTATGTGGATTACGAAGACATCCCATTTCATACTTTAGCAAATGGTGATAAGTGCAACTACTCCAGTAGAATCGATTCCACTACTGATGATGAAGAGGGAACTAGTGAGAGTTCGAGTGTCGAACTCAAAAGTCCTAAAATAGGTGATGGGGGTGAAGGAACGTCCGAAGGAACAAGCCCTAAGGTTTTATCATATGTTATTTTTTGTCTTTCCAAACAGTCAAAGTCCTTGGATGGCCAAGACACATTTTGTACTACTATTCGGTTAAAGTCTGAATAAGTCTTTTTTAACACATAAAGTCCTTGGATGGCCAATGCATGTTTTGTTTTCATGTTCGGCTCAAGTCCGAATAGGTTTAATTTATCAAACTTTCTTTTGTTTAATAATTTTCTTTAAATTTTTCATGGCTAATGTTCAAGTAGCCCCTAGCATTTCAGAAGTATTAAAGTCATAGTTTTTAATATCTTCAATGACATGTATTTAATAGTCATCACTTAACCAAGTTTATCCAATCCACTAAAGACCCAAGATGTTGAACAAGTGATTTATACTTGAATTGAATTGTAGTAAAACCACTCCGAATGTTTTAAGAAGGCATCATATATTATTTAATAAAAGACCAGACACCTCATTAAAACCTCCCCGCGCCACCACGGTAGGAAAAAGTATGCCCCTAATATTTACATTGATATTTAACAAGTAAATATTTACAAAAAAAAATTATTCTAAATATAACCTGAGATGTTCAATATTCCATGGGTGCTTCAAAACTCTCCCTTCTTTGTCCCGAAGTCTATATGTCTCAGGTTTGAGCTTTTAACAGACCTCATAGGGGCCTTCCCAGTTCGAAGCCAACTTACCAAACTGCTTCTCCTTGGTGTGTAAGAAAACTTTTCTTAACACCTTATCTCCTGGTTGAAAATATCTTCTTTTGACCTTGGAAGTAAATATGATCCTCATCAAACCTTGGTAGTGAGCTGTTCTTAAGTGAGATTGAACCCTTCTTTCTTCTATTAAGTCCAATTGATTCCTAATTGCTATCTCATTAGCTTGTTCGGAATAGTTGTGGACTCTGTCTGATGGTAGAGTAGCTTCTATGGGGGTAATTGCATCCATCCCATACACTAAAGAAAAATGAGACTCTTGTGTAGGAACCTGAGGAGTAGTTCGGTATGCCCATAACACTTCTTGTAAATAGCTTGGCCACTTCCCCGCAGCTCCTTCTAGATTATTTTTTAAGCAAGACAAAATGATAATGCTGGATACTTCAACCTGGCCGTTTTATTATGGATGGAAAGGAGAAGAAAAAAATGTTTAATACCTATAGAAGCACAAAAAATTCTCCATATCTTTGTTATCAAACTGTGGCCCATTGTCTGTAGTAATCTTTTGAGGGATCCCAAATCTGCAGCATATATTGGATAGGATAAATTTAATGCAGCCTTCAAAGTGGTTCATGCAAATTGAGCTGCCTCCATCCATTTTGAGAAGTAATCAATAGCAACTATAATAGTTCTGCACCCCTCGGATGCCATAGCCAGAGGTCCAACTAAGTCTATTCCCCATCGGGCATAAGGTACTGGCTCTTAAATAGACTCCATAGGTACTGCTGGCATATGAATTTCATATCCATACCTTTGACATGGATCACATTTCTTTACCATTTCTATAGTATCTGCCGTTATGGATGGCCAATAGTACCCAGCTAACAACACTCTCCGGGTTAGTGCCCTGTACCCATAATGTGTTGTGCCTTCTCCATCGTGTAGTTCGGATAAAATGACTTGAGATTCTTCAACCCCTAAACAACGCAGGAGAGGTCTACTAAAAGATTTCTTTATAAAGAACTCCCCTTATGATAAAAAAAAAACCACGTGTCTTGTGTTTAACCTTTCTTGCCATAGCTTTATCCGAAGGCGAAACCCCATCATAAATATATTGAATGAGGGAATACCTCCAGTCTTTAGGTTGAATCACCTGTATGCATATGTTTTCCCTATCTTCCTTATTTTGACTTGGATGTATGGACGGGCATTCCTGTTTATGAATCCAAGGGTAGGACTCAGCATACGCTATAGTTGCCAAAGAATCTGTCAGTGTATTCTCTGATCTGGGAATATGCTCATAACAAACACTTTTAAAGTTGGCTGCCACTTCTTTCAGGATGAGTAAGTACTTGATTAGTTGCTCCTTCTTGGCCTCAGACTGAACTTGAGCATGATGGATGAGCAGTTGAGAGTCACGCATCAACCGAACTCTCTTAGCCCCACACAAGAAATCCAATTTAAGACCAGCTATAGTTGCTTCATATTCGGAGTCATTGTTGGAGGCCCTGAATCCAAATCATATAGCTTGGTACATCTTATCACCATACAGATAAGTTAGGAAAATTCTAGCTCCCCAACCCATTGTGCTTGAACCACCATCAGTTCGGAATACCCACTCTTTCTTGGTTTTATCTTCTGAAGTTTGTTTGGACTTTCTGTCCGAATGAAATTCTACCAAGAAATCAGCCGTTGACTGACTTTTGATAATTTTTCTAGGGGCAAAATCAATGTCGTAATCGCCCAATTCCACTGAACACTTGGTCATCCTGCTTGATATGTCTGCCTTTTGAAGAACATTTTTAATAGGAAAGATGTCCGGACAATGATGGAATGAGATTGAAAATACAGCCTCATCTTTCTTCTCGCAATCACTAAGGCTAGTGCTAACTTTTCAGGCTTTAAGTACCTCTTCTCATCGTCTATTAAACTTTTCCAGTCGAGGGTAATTGTCCACCTCTATTTCCAATACTGCACTTATAGCATATTTTGACACAGCCAAATATACATAGAGTGTTTCTCCTTGAACAAGTTTAATAAGAGTCTTTGGTGATGATAAGTGTTTCTTTATTTCAACAAAAGCTTGGTTGCACTGTGGAGACCAATTAAAATCTTTAGCGTTCTTCAAAGTTTAGAAAAACGGAGCACATTTGTTCGAAGACCTTGAAATAAAATGGTTTAGGGCAGCCAACCTTCCAGTGAGCCTCTGGACTTCTTTAATATTCTGAGGAGGATCCATGTCCAAAAGGGCATTAAACTGATCCAGATCAGGTTGTATTCCTTTCTCACTTATCACATAACCTTAAAACTTTCCAGATCGAACCCCAAAGACAAAATTTTTTGGATTTAGTTTCAAATTTACAACTGTAAAATTAGCAAATGTCTCTTGAAGATCAATTATATGCAAATCCTCCTCCAGGATTTTAACCATCATGTCATCTATGTATACCTCCATATTTCTACCAATCTGACTAGCGAATGTTTTGTTCACCAACCTCTGATAAGTAGCCCCATCATTCTTTAACCCAAAAGGCATCACCTTGTAACAATGGAGACCTTTGTCTGTTATAAAGGTAGTATGATCTTGATCTTTCGGATCCACCTGTATCTGGTTGTACCCAGAGAAAGCATCCATGGGGGACATCAACTTGTTTCCAGACGTTGAGTCTACCAACTGATCTATCCGGGGGACTAGATAAAGATTTTTTGGGCAAGCTCTATTAAGGTCAGTGAAATCCATACACATACACCATTTCCCATTCTTTTTCTTGACTAACACCTGATTGTCAGTCCATAAAGGATACTGAGATTCCTTTATGTGTCCCATCTTCGTAAGCCGATCAAGCTCTTAGACTATCACATCAGCTTTTTCCTTAGAAAAAGCTCTCCTTTTCTGCACAACATGTGAAACATCACTCCGGATTCACAACTTGTGTGAGATAACACTTGCGGGCACTCCGGTTACATCACTATTGCACCAAGCGAAGACATGCTGATTGTTTAGTAAAAAGGACAACAATTACTTTTTCAACTCTGGCGCCATTTTGGAACCAATCTTGATATTTCTACCATATGCAATGGAGTGAGTTTCAATCTCTTCAACTGGTATTATAACACTAGGAGCCTCTCTAGGGTCATCAATCTCACTCTCACCCATAGAAGGCTCTAGTAACTGATAATCTTCATTAATTCAAACTGCTCTCAAAGTCTTAGGAGCAAAAGCAGTTGCATAGCACTCCCTGGCTATCTTCTAACTACTTCAGACAACACCTACTTGCCCTTGAACTGCATACTTCAAATACGGATGGACTGTTGAGGCCACAACATGAATTTTGGAAAGCTAGGACCTCCCAAAAATCCCATTGTAGGATGTGGGGCAATCTACTAAAACAAATAACACCCTCACCATTTTTTTAAAAGGCCCATTGCCCAACAACACTTCATCTTCAAACTCCCCAATTACATTCGTAGAGCTCCCTGTGAAGCCCATAATGTTTCTGTTCGAGTGTTGAATAACAGCAGGATTCCTCATTTATTTGTAGGAGCTTAAGAAAATGATGTTTGTCGAACTGCCTGTGTCTATCAAAATCCGTCGTATGTCATTGCCCCTAATAGATGCTCCTATAACCACCGCATCCTCATGAGGCCCAACAATATTTCTTAAATCATCCTCATCAAAAACTATGAATGGGAAAGGGTTTTGGAACTGGTGGGAAGACATTCCTCCCTCCAAGTGAGTGGCCAAACTGTGTACATGCCTCTTTCTTGATGAAGGGGTGGGTGCTGTCACAGTATCTCCTCCAAAAATGGTGAATGACTCAATGAAACTGATTAGTCCGGACACCGTCCTGGTTTGTTCTATTATGACTACCACTTTATTCCGAGTTGGATCAGGATCAAATCTTTCAAGAATCACCATTTCCCCTTCTTGAGCAGATGTTCCCACATTGTTTGTAGGGCCTGTTCGAGGCGCACTGCCAGGCCTGTTTCCACTTCTTCTTTTAACATAAGCTCCCAATTTTCCTCTTTCAATAAGGTTATGTACTTCTTGTTTTAACACTATGCAGTCTTGAGTGTTATGGCCTATATCGTTATGATATTGGCAAAAACAAGTATTCCAGCTTTCTTTATGAAACTGTAGTGCCGTCGGTTTTCGTAAATGGACTTCATCATTGGTCTTGTCATAAATTGTGGCCACATTCTACCTTAACTCAGCAAACCACTCCGGCTGAACCCAAGGATCTATTTCACCTTTTGAATGTTGGCTCTGAGACTGATTTTGGTTGGATTGAGTTTGTTTAGTCCGGTTAGATCCTTGTCCGATCTCCTTAGCCTTATATCCGGACTGGTTAGCATCTGGAGGAGTTGTTTGGTGGACCTCACTTGACGGTGTACCATGGTTTTCTTGGTTTCTTCCACATTAATCTGTTTTCCCACCTGATTCAACAGGCCACCTTAGGTAATAGCTTTCTTCCTGGTCACCGAATCAGCCAGGTTCCCAGGATTTAACCCTTGTCTCAGAGAAGCAATTGACAGTTATTCGAAGTAATCTGCTAATCCGTTCTTTGTATTCACAAATCGACTTATGTAGTCCTTTAAAGACTCGTTTGGTTCTTGGGCACAATGGATAATGGTATCTCCATTTCCCTTCACCTCCTTACTTCCAACAAATTGCCTTCGGAAAGCAACCCAAAATGTATCAAAGTTTCTAATACACCCCTGGGGTAAGCTATTATACCACTTAAGAGCACTTCCTGTAAACGTTTGAGAGAAGGCTCTACACAAAAGTTTGTCATCGTCATCAAAATTCATCATGAAGTTCTTGAATTGCTCCAGATGGTTGTCCGAATCTTTACTTCCATCATATTTATCCATTTTGGAGCTGTCAAATCTTTTGGGTAGGTTTCCGGAAAATATTTTGAAAGACAAGGGTGACAGTCTCCAGTTCTTATTGCGGCTAAAGACTGTATCTTCATTAGGTGTTGCAAAAATACATGGTTCGGTCTGAAAAGCAAAAGGATTTATCAACAACTGATCGGCATGTCTGTGGGATGACCCTTTGCCCAGATGTCTTTTAAACCTACCATGCCTATTCCTCTTTCTTGAATATTTTTTTATTAGCTTCATCTTTTTTTTAGATCTCTCCTCATCACTGCTTGATGACAAATATTCCTCAAGCTCAGCCTCATTCGAAGAGCTACTAGAGGACTTAGAATCTGAACTTTCAACAGGCTTAGATAGATGTATCTTCTTAGAGCTGATGTGAGTCTTTTTTGAACTCACATGATTCTTTATTGATGGATCATTCTCCCTAGGTTTGTCAGTATGATGAATAGCTGACGTCCCTAACTTCTCTCTGATACCATTTTCTGCTTGTTTTATGACCCTTAGCGCCTCTATTTCTGCTCTCAACTTGTCTCGCTCTTCAACGTGGTATTCCTTGTTTTCCCCAACCGTTTCCACCACATGAGGTGGAGTTCTTTGCTCGTTCGGATCCATCTGAACTGGCTCTTTTTAATGATTTTGAATGTAAAATTCAAGAACCTTCGTGCTCCAACTGTGGTCGCCAATTTGGTTTATTTTGGGCTGGGGGTAGTTTGGTAAAGTGTTTTGGTAAGTTTGAAGTATTTTGTGTTTAGTGTGAGGAGTAGTGAGATAATTAAGCAGTCTGCTTGTATTAAATATCGATCACCCTCATTAATGAGAGTGGTTGGGATATTTATACACTTAATTTAATGACCCGTGGGCTTACCGGGTCAAGTTGTGAAACCAGGTCAAGTTTAAAGACCCATTAGTCTTTTAAGTAGATTAGCAAATAGCTTAGTCAAAAGATGTTTTACATTTGTCCTGTCCGGATTTTCCAGTGGTGTGTTATGGTCCGAATTACCACTGTTCAAATTAAGAGGTGGGCTGTGACTGAAGTATCCGAACTCATCAGACTCGACTCTAACATTTTATCCATCAACCAAGCTATGAATTTTCACTTCTTCAATGGGAATAACCGCACTAAAAGTCTCTCTCAGCTCATCCGTATGGTTATAATCAGAAGAGGACTTTAGTAATTGTCATTCTTGTTTAATAGCTGCATGGTAAAGTGATTTTGGAGCAAGTGTAGTAATGTAGCATTCTTTATATACATTTTGACTACTTCGAAACACTTCCACCATGCCTTCAATGGCATATTTTAAGCATTGATGAACAATCGATGCAACAACATGCATCCTTGAGATCCAAGACCTCCAAAATATCATTATAAGGAGTCGAACAATTTACCACCACAACCAGAACTCTGATAGTTTTCTTGAAGGTCCCCTTGCCCAAAAATTATCTCTCATTCAAATTCCCCAATCACATCTGTAAAGTTTCTCGTATATCCCACTATAGTTCGATTCGAATGTTTAATAACAACTAGGTTTTTCATTTGCGTATAAGCATACAAAAATAGTATGTTAATTTAGCTACATGTATTTATTAGAATCGTTTAGAATTATGTTCCTTCAGTAGACGCCCGATTACTACAACATCTTCATGCGGTCTAGCAATATCTCTTAAATCATCTCCATAAAAAACTATAAATGATGTAGGGTCTTGATAAAAATGATTTGGCATTTTTTTTTCTTTTAATTGATCATTTAAACTATCCACGTGCTTATTTCTGGAATAGCTCAAAGGCGATATCATCGTATATCCTCTAAATATTATTAACGATTCCAAGAATTGATACTATTTGGAAAGCGAGTATTTCGGTTTTCTTTTGGGGTTTGGATACGCAAAGGCCTTTGGAATTGTACATGAGCTTTGTCCTTATTGTAAATTATTGCCATATTTTCAATTTTCTTGGCTAAATTGCTAGGTTGAACCCATTAATTTCCCATTGGTCTGGATTGTTGAGATTAATTAGATTTGGGAGTACTAGAACCTTGAACGGACTCTCACAAACGACTATTGGAAGAAACTTGGGACTAACCACCAGTATGTGGTTGTAATGTGATTGTGAGAGGTTTATTCTATCAAGGTTTCCTTAAAATTTTAGTTTTTTATACCGTTTTTTGTTTCCCAACTTGATTTAACAAACCATCATAAGTCTCTAGTAACCGTATCCGCTAAATCTCTAGATTATAACCCTACCCTGAGAGAAGCTATGGCTACCTGTTTGTAACAATCAACCAAACAATTTTAAATATTCCCAAACCTGCTAACGTATTCTTTTAAACTTTCAGTAGCAAGTTGGTGACAATGAATTATTGTGTCCCCGTAACATATCAAAAATATTAATTGACCTCTCTAGAAGCCTATTGTACCATTTCAGCGGACTGTCTTTGAAAGTTTTGGAAACATCTCGGAACAATAACTAATCATCATCATGGAAACTCATCATAATTTTTTTGAGCTGGTCTAAGTGATTATCTGGATCGATGAACTTCACCGGTATTAGAAAATATACCTGGCTAAATCGATGAACTTCACCAGAATCAGCAAATATACCTGGTTTAGATCAGACGACAAACGGATTTCTCAATAACTTTTCTATGTTATGATCAACTGATCCCTTTGCCTTTCCCCGATAATCTATTTCGTATCTTTTTGATTTTTTATTTTTGTTGATGCATCTTGGTCCTTTACTTTTTTACTTCGACTAGCAATTTTCTTACATCGACGATTAGTTTGATGTTTATCCTTTTTTCTGATAATAATCACTACTCGATGAGGATGAAGAGACATCTGATGATGATGAAGAACTCTTGCTGGATTTTGAAGAGCTAGAATCGTCTTTAATTTGAAGTTCTTTTCTAGAAAGTTGGTGGTTTTTAGGTGAATTATCCCTCGAATGTCACTTCAGATAATTAGGGGTATTATCATCTGGTACAACTAAATCTCTTTCATCTTGTCTATGTATTTTCATCGCCTCGATTTATTTTCGTAATTCAGTGAGCTCATCCTGCAACTAAGTTCTTTCCTCATGCTCATCATTCTTAGATGAGGCTCTAATATGTTCTTCTTTGACCTGAATTTCTTCAACCATTGAGGGAATATCGACTTGTATTTCACTTTCCATTATTCGATAGATTTAGAAAATAATTTAAAGCTTTGGATTTTTTATATCCAGGTGCTCTCACTCCCACTGCGGTCGCCAATCTGGTGAGGTAAAAATATGGTTAAGGGTCTTCTTAGTGGTTGGTAGAGAAATACTTAATATTTTGAAGTTTATAGTGAGATAATTGAGTAGCTTATGTATTAGTTTAGTTAATATTTTGTCCTCTCTTATTAATGAGGTCTCTTAGGGTATTTATAATGTGTTTTGGGGTTATAGGTAGGGTCATGGCTTAAAGCCTTAAAAGTCAATTAGTGTAAACACTGTTTTAGGAGAGATACAACTGAGTTAGAAGACATACAACTAAGTCAAAAGGTAAAAAATATTTTCTTTAATTTAGGTCTCAAATATCCTTCGAATTATTCTAACACCTTTGAGGAGTCGCTTCCAAAAATATCTGACCCTATCAAACTTCAATCCCCATTTTGTTGATTATATAGACCAAAAGATTTCCCGATCGTCCAGATCATTTTATTAACAAAGTATATTCCATAAGTTGGTCGTTTCAGGGGATTTGAAACAGGTCTTCCAGACAAGCTCGGTTTAAGTCCGTGAATTCAACACACGTTCTCGACTCTTTGTTCTAAGTTTTAATGACGACTAGATTTTTTGTCCATATCGGTATTGTACGACCCATATTTGACACTCAATCCACCTCGGCTATAATTGCCTCAGGTTTCCCAACAGAATTTTTTTTCTGTATTATAGGTCGCACACTTCTTAAGATGGAAAGCTTATGACAAATGATGTCCATTGGTACTCCCATAACGTCCTCGGTACACCATGCAAACATATACAAATTCTTTGATAAAAAAAGTTAATTTCTCTCTTACCTCTAGTTATAGTAACGTAAAGATTTTCAATCTCTTTCCATTTGATATTCTCGTCGGGTATTATCGAACCAAGAATCTCCCTTAGATCACCCACAACATCTGATTTCGAAGTAGACCCATGTAATTATTATTTTATTATGCTTCGACACCTTTTATCTGGTTGGGACCCAACATAGAGGCATGCCACTCTCTTGTTACTTTGTTGCTACTCTAATGTACAAGTTTTTGAAGTTCCTTCGAATTTTGGGTTCGTCAACCATTAGAATGATCATTGGGTCAGGTTCATAATCTAGATATTATATCAACGCATCAAACTCCCCATCAAGATCTGATATAACCATAATATTTTCCTGCTCTTGGGCAGCTACCACTACCTCTCTTCCTGGTTAATTACATGTTGGAACCCAACTATTTTCTTAACAAATATTGTTAGCTTCCTGTTCTCAATTAAACTTGAATTTATTTCTTTAAGGATATACAATCCTTTGCATCATGACCGATGTCCTCATGGTACTTGCAGTAATGACTAGACTGAGCCTCCCTTGAGGTTTGCATCAGAAAATGCTTTCTAAATTACACATGGTTTCGATCTTTATTATTAAAAAAATTGTTATGCTCTCATTTACCTCCGCAAAATAATTTGAATCCACTTATTTGATATTAGCATTGCTAGCTACTTGATACTAAGAGTATGCTGGTTCGATCTGGATCTTGATGGTGTTGGTTTGGACCCCTTGGTTGAAAAGTAGTCGAAATGTGAAATATTTGAATCGGCTGAGGCCGATAAACCGGAGCGGGTGACTATTGATAAGCGATGATAGGTGGTTAACATTATGTTGTCTATGTTAGGGCAAGTTTTTCGCTTCAGTCTGCTCTATAATTATTTCTTTCTCGACTTTTGTTAACAAAGCACCAAATATTAAGGCATATTTTTTAGCAAAATTTTCTCTTAGGACTCTAGGAAGAGCATTTTCCCGCAACGTAAGCAACCTTATCCTCACAGCCCTTCAGATTGATTTTCGTTCGTAAAAAATGTTTGGTATACTCCCTAAGACTCTTTTTGATCTCTTGTCTACAATTGATGATTGTGTCTTCGTTCCCTTAGAATCTTTTACTTCCCACACACTGTTGTTTAAACATAGTCCAAAACATGTCAAAACGTTTAATGAATCCTTTCAGTAGTCGATCATACCATTTCGACGCACCGTCTTTGAAAGTTTGAGAGAAAGAACGATATGAAAACTTGTCAACATATTCAAAATTCAACATAAAAAATTTAAGTTACTCAATATGATTGTCGAGGTCTTGGTTCCCATCAAAATTTTACAACTTCAAAATATCAAATCGTTTTGGCAAGTGCCCTGCTAAAATATCTAAGGACAAAGAAGATGTCATCCAATTATGGTCTTGTTTATAAAGACCCTCATCAAAAGGATTTACAAATTGGCCATTTATCTGATAGTCAAAACTTTGGTTGCGTGACAACCGTTGTTGGGATTTTTTATTTACTATTGACACTGTTGGAAATTGGACTTAGGATGTTGCTTATTATTTCTTTGTTATGTCTATTATCACTACCTTATCATTTTCTTTGGACATTGGCATTTTATTATTTGAATAGTCTTGCAGGTTTTTCTAAACCTGCATCCGCCGGGATGTCCATCGATAGTCGGAATGTCTCTTCAAACTCTGCCTCTTAGAATTTCTTCTCATACGATGATGGTTTCTCTATTTATAAGAAGATTCATTTGAATCGTAAATATAATAATCACTTGAGTCTGGAGAATTCTAACGAAGTCTAATATTTCTCTATTTTCTTAAGGTATAACGACTATGGTGTCCTATGTTTATCCTTTAGTTGATAGTCTTACTCAGTCTCATTGTCGTGAGAAGACTGGTCCCTTCGGACCTATGATGGAACCCTCCTATTTGCGATCATCACATTATTTTTTATCTAAAGTTTTGCGATATCCTCTACCAATTCTTTTTATTGTACCACCAGGAATGACTGCTCGAGTTGCTCTTTAACAAAACAGTCATCATAATGTTGTTCCTCAAACTGTTATTCTTTGGAAACCACTATGATCACTACACTATCTATTGCAACTGCAACTCCTCTTGCATATTGGTATTTATCTCTATGAAAAATTCTCATACGTGCTTAAAGTTTTGAATAGTTTTGGACGTTGATTCCGTGTATCAAGTCTCTCCCACTATGGTCACCAATGATAGTTCCAGGATTCTACAAGGGTTTTTAGATATAAGATATTACGACAATCACATTCAAGATAGAGAAACAAAAAAATTCTAAAGAGATAAGGTGCACCCTTTTCCAAAAATGATACATTGTTTTATATAGTTATGATGATAGGCTTAAAACTCACATGGTCAGTCTATTTTAGGCTACTCCACCTTATTATTATATTAATCTTAATAATATTTATTCCCCTCAATATTACATATTTTTAGACCTATTTTACAAGATATATATTGGACCAAATTATTATAAATATTTACAGGTTTGACCCGCAATTTAATTTAAGTGCCGCATGTTCTTTAAAATATGTTGAGGTAAAAAAAGAACTACGCTGGTTGAAATAAAATAAATAGAATGCACCGTTAAAAAATTGGATATCGTTAACAAGTTGCGCCAAACTAATCGTGACCATCTTCAAACGTACTTTCTATTGCTTTACACCTAGAGGTTATACAACTTATATATCGGCTAAATATGCACCACCAATGGACAGTCCTCTGGTAGAGCTCGGGATCATTATCGTAAACAAAAAATACTTTATTTATGTACGTAATTAATTTTTCTATTAAACCCTTTCAGTTATTAAAATATTATAATTGTTATATATAATTTATTTTGGTTTCTTTTATTTTACTTTATAGGTTGAAATGGTTCAATGTTCACCTTTACCAACAATAGATCCTACATGGGTTTACACTATTAAAGAAGATGTTAAACCTCGGTTGGTGATATCGTTTGCGAGAGTGAAAGATATTTTATGATAACAACATCTCACACTAATACCAGCTGGACCATAATCCATAGAATGAGAGACATTAATAATAGACCTAATAAAATACCTATAATTTTTGTTATTTTGAAATTATATTAGTTTTTAAAAAAAATTGCACATAACTTAAATTTTATTTTGGAACAAATGTTATGAACTATTTGAAAGCATTGAACAAACGTCTTGCCTCTCACTTATAGGTTTTATATTTTTTTAAAACTTAAATAAATTATATATTACCTCCAAAAGAAAAAAAAACCCTGATTTTTATTTCGTCATCACTTTGGCGAAAAGTAATAAAATTCCCCAAACGCATATGAAGGAAAAAGACATAAGCTTACTAAAAATGTTATCTTATTGCCATCATCTTTTATCGGAAAATCGATCTAATTCTCGCCAAAAGATGGTGGTATTAATCAATTTTTTCTTCTTTTTTTCTTAAAACATTTAAAAAAAACAAATACGATTTTTAAACATTTGTGTTATTATTAACGATTGAATTAACACACTTTAAGATTGATCAACTTCTATTTTATTTTAGAACGAACATTTATGAACTTTTTGAATACATAAAACATAAATTAAAAAAACATTATAAACTCAAAACATCATAAACTAAAAAACATCATAAATAAAAGAACATAAAAACAAATACATAAAACCAGAAGAACAAATTCATTGAACATAAAATGAAATGTTTCCTTCGTAACCCCCGGAACTTCTTTGTAGTGGCTCCGTTCCATGCCTCATTTCATAGGGAGGACCTAGAGGGAAGTTATGAGCATTACGTTCATGCATACCTTCCATACCAAGGTTAGCACGGTTAATAATATCAACCCAAGTATTAATTACACGACCTTGGCTATCAACTACAGATTGGTTAAAATTAAAATCATTTAACAAGAATAAGGAAAAGGAAAATGATTGAATAGAAGAACTCCCGAACATTTGGCGATCTCAAATGTGTCGATATCGATGGATATATCTTAAGAAAGTTCAAAGAATAAAAATAATATCATAAATTGAAATACATGAAGCAAAAGATTCCAAATGTATTTTGAGAACTCATCTTCTAATTCTAATTGTCACAATATTTTTTGATAAAGTGATCATTTAAATAGTAAAACTTATGTTGTTTAATTGAATCATAAACACGGGAACCAAATACCATATTTTCCACATCCATGGCATCCTACGGGAGGTCAAAAACCTGGATAGTTGGAACCAAATTCGAAAAAATATACATGATAACTACTTCTTTATGACTTAGTAAAGGCTGATAAGAAGATTCATAACGTCCATACTTATAGTACATTGTACACACAATTTTATTAGAAAAAACTCATTGATATTATGTTCCAACCATACTGTCTTAACATATTTGATGGATTTTAACAAGTGGTGGTCTTCTCTAATAAATCATCTATTTTTACAAATATATTGGATTTTATTATTTATGATATTGAGTAGATGAAGAAATGTGTTATGGTATGAAGCTATTTATAATGAAATCTATGCTAGCGGGATCATCTAGTTGGTAAGAAAATATAGAGAGCGGCAACTTGTTGATGGCGGGAAATTACAGATGGCGTGATAATGTATTGCCATACTATTTATATGAGAATTGTACAGAAAAAAAGAACTTAATAAGTCCGGCCAATAATAAGTCCCTCCTAAATGTTACCCACCAATTGCATGATTCACTTCTTTATATAAATATCCCAGATAACATAACTATGTACGCAAAATTTCATTTACTTATTTATATTTTATAATAAAACTCATAATTTTGTTTGATATGGAATAGACTATTAGTGAAGACTCTCATGTCTTGCAAATTGTCGAATATACAGAGAGAGCTAGGTCGGATGAGACTACCGATAAGTTTTACCCAATCAAGTACTATGTACAATGATGTACATCTATGACTTTGAAGCAAAATCATGCCTGACTCTTTATAGTCATGAAAACATATATAGTAGGTACACTTATCTGAAAAATGAACCATTTTTTCATATGTTTGATCTCCTATACATAATTGGGAATGAGACGTTTAACTCATTTAATTTGAAAGTAACCGTTAATCTAACAAAAAACATGTTACGTTATATAGAGGAACAACTTGTTAAAAAATATGGAGCGAAAAGTTTCACTTTTAACGCAAGATATGACTTTGAGTAAAATTATGTTATTTTATGTTCATGTTTAATGTTGTTTTACATTATTTTAAAAACTATTATAATTTTTTATGCTCGTTTAAGTACTTTAATTCATTGTATATATTTTATGTTCTTTTAAATATTTTAATTTATTGTATTTGTTTTATGACTATGTTTAATGTTGTTTTATCGTGTTAAGTTTAATATTTTCAAATTGTTAACACAATAACAGTTTGTTAACACAATTGTTAGCAAATATTGAACGTATATGCGTTGAGACAATGTAAAGGAAAATTAAAACAACATATATTACGAAAGTAATTTCCAAATAAAAACAACTACAAAATCTGAATGAAAAATAACAATTGTTACAAAACAACAACATAAGAAGGAAACACAACGTTTAAAAAAAATGTCTAACTTAATCTCCTCCCAATAGAAATAACATCTTGATGCGTCTCACTGAGCTTGTCGTAATCCCTCTGAAACTCCTCGAGAGGTGCAATATGGCGCACCCCCGCCTACAGATTTCGTAAAATAAAACCCTCTCGATTTCCATACATGTAATCATATCGTGGATATATAGTGTATACACCCCAGAGTATATAAAAATTGCATTATCTCTAAATATAAGGCCACTTAATACAGTACGTAGCACATACATAGATCAATTATCTCAATCGGTAGTATCAAAGGTGTATGCAAAAGACCCAGGTTTCCTTTTGGTATTTCTCTATGGTAGATGTCGATACACGATACTTATAATTAGAAAAAATTACATTTCATTTAGTAATAATGGCTATGAAGATGAGGTTTTACTATTAGTCACATTTATAGTGGTCCAAACCTCCTTACCTCTTAGGAATGTATTGAAAAATCCAGACACATATGGAAAACTTACTACATGGCCAGTAAATCTATGAGACTTTGACATCAGGTTTGAACCATGTAATGCAATTAAATCGCAAGGTATTGCCATATTTCTTAACTGAATTCTAATCCAAACGACCTTTACCTTCGACGAATCATCACGAGCCAACGTTTTAAGTTCGGAAAGATGGATGAAGTAATAACTTGGGTTATAGTACAAGAGTGCAACTAACATCCCATTAAGAAGAAAAAAATAAACCAAGCCATTAAGTTCGATTTCATTGCATTTAACAATAAGTTAGAGTATGAAGTTTCAATCGTATGAATGAGGCTTGCTAACATCTATGCGGCTCGAATTGTGAAGCTTACAACAAATTCTCAACTCGTAGTCAAGAATGCATTGGGTCAAGAAGAAGCCAAAAAGGATAATTTGACTCAATACACACGAGAGTTTCTCTACCAAAGAGCTTTATTTGATCAAGTCATATATGAACAAGTTCCCACGGTAGAAAATAAAATGACAAATGATTTAACTTCTTTGTTTTATACAAATTTAGCACCATGAACAATCCTTCGGAAGATAATAAACTTTTTAAATCTATAAATATATAAATTATATGCATATGCTTAATACTAAAGTTACTTCTCTCATATTAAAACATATCTGGATGTTGAAGATCAAAGAATGTGTAAACTTTGAGCCAATTTTTTTTGAAATTCAATTGACTCAAACCGGTATAGGGTTTTAGACTTACGTGAGCGCTCTCGGTCCTATAAAATACATATGTAATAACATTTTTATTATATTGATGCTTAAAAATGTAAGTTTTAAAAAAACACTTAAGGATCGGTGGTTGTGGTATCCAAATGTTTAATATCGTTGGTCAAGAAAGTAAGAAATTTTCTCTGTATGATGTTATCCAAAAAATCATAACATAATCTAAAATAATGTTATCCAAAATTTAATAGCATAAAATTAAAGTTTTGGGCAAAATGCATATACTTTGTCCATTATAGCTAGTTTTATGTGAAACTCTTACGGTATTTGCTTCGACCAATGAGTTATAAAAAATCATAAAATCCTTTGTGTCGTCCACTTTAACCATCAATTTTTTCGTGTTTGCTAGATTGTCTTGTTTTTATATCACTTATATAAAATGTGAATTGCGTCAGAATATATATAAACACTCGATCCGTTGCAATAATACTTAAAAATGAACAAATATTATCCACTAAAACCAAACGTAGAACACTTAAAGCCCACATGTAATTTGTTTGCTTCTCAAGGCTCATAAGAACGAAACCAACACAAAATTCAATTTTATTGAAGTTACACCAATAGTTTTTCGAGCAATTGTTTTCTTTTAAGTACTAGCCATTATAAGTGCATGTCGGAATGTGCGCAACAAGCCAATACTTGTATGATGAGTAAAAAAATGGTGATTGATGAGGGCGGAATTCGCCGATCCAAGTGATAGGGGTAAAAACGCAATAAATAGTGGTTGACCTGATTATTAGAATAATCGAAGTCCTTCAGGGACCAATATGCAAAAATAAAACAGTAGAGGGGCCTCATCGATATGTGATGAACGGCCCGCTAAGAGCTTAAATGGGTCCTCCTTATTTTAGTATAAAAGGGTGACCCACTTGCCTAAAAAAAGGTATTGAATATTACTTTCACAAATTCTACTTTATCTCTCTACACTTTCTCTCTCTAGTCACATCTGACTCAAGATCCCAAATATTCTCTGTTGATAATTATTGACTCATCATTGGCGCCGTCTGTGGGAGCAGTGATATCGAAAAGGAATCTTTTGTTCTTTGAAAATCACGTTTTTCGGGATGAATAGCGAAGCGGCAATAGAGAGGGACGGTAGAGAAGTCGTCCGAACCGTTTCTGGTTCGGAAGGCACGGGAGTCCCCGGTCGGGAATGGAACGGCGGACGGGATAAGCGGTCGACTTTGATTATGACCCGAAAGCAGCTCCTCGAGGACATTGCTCGGTTAGAAGAGGAACGAGAGCGGGCATTGGGCGAGAAAAGAGCTCGGGAAAGAAAGGGCAAAGAGCCCATCCTGGAGGATCGGGGGGCAGCCGGCCGTGGCAACGATCCGCGAATAGAGGCACGACCTGTCAGATACTACCGAGACTCTCCCCCCGACGACGAGGAGGTCGTCAAGACTCGTCGGAACCCAGAGAACCGTCAGGCTATAACGTCGGATTACCCCTCAGACGACTCGTCGGGCAAAGAATACCTGCGGCGGGAGAGAGTCCAACGAACGCAAAAGAATCGATCCCGACGTCTTCGAGGATCCAGGGCAGATCCCTTGCAGTATAAAAAGGGCAGCACGGACAAGCCGACCCCTGTGTCCTTTGAAAAAGAAGAAACGCACGCCGCCAGTCGCGGAGAGCGAGAGATGTTGCCTCCAATCCCTTGGCGGCCATTGAATAGCCAGAACCATGGATACCGAACCAGCAGCCAATTCGTCAGCCCAGGGGCCGAAGGGCTCTATGGAGTTAGGACTGAAGGTCTCGGGGGAGGAGCTTTTGAGCTCGGAGTCAACTGGAGGGCCTCCCCGTTGTCCGATGAGATATTAGCGGGACAACTCCCGAGGCGATTCGACATTTCCAAGCTGGAAAAATACGACGGGAAAAAGGACCCGGATAACCACTTGGAGGCCTTCAAAAACTTTATGCTGAGCTTCGATAACGATGACAAGCTCTTATGTAGAGCCTTTTCCATGACTTTCAAAGATAGGGCTTCTAAATGGTACAACCGATTGCCGCAGGGTTGCATCCGGAACTTCGGAACCTTCTGGGCAATGTTCCGGCAGCACTTCGTGGGAAGTAAGAGTTTCCGCGCCAACGGAGATACTATCATGAATTGTCGACAGAAGCTGGGGGAGAGCCTCAGAGACTATACCAGGCGGTTCATTGACGCGAAAACCGACCTGGACCATTGTGAAGAGAATGTGGCTCTAACTGCGTTTCGTTTGGGCCTGCTCCCGGGACCAATGAAGCAAGCTGTCACGAAAAAGCAAGCGTTCACTTTTTCCGCGCTTTTGGCACAAATAGAGAAGCAGATACTGATCGAAGAAACAGAAGCTTCTGAGTTGGCGGCGCAGATCCAACAGAGTGCCCAGGCCTCGGTCGTGATAAAACAGGGTTCCTGACCAGACCACGCCAGATCGGCCCAGCCGGTTAGCACGATACACCCGAGCACACCATTGGTAGCTAAATCTCTGACCCCGTCCGGTCTAAGGCCGAAACAAACTGGGCAGGCGGCTTCTCGACTCATATCCAACAAATGGACCCGACCGTCTTACTTCGCGGACCTCACGGAGTGCGTGTCGTCAATCTACAAAAATACCAAGAGGAACGGGATGTACCGAAGACCTTTCCCTATCCCGACGCCTCGGGAGCAAAGGAATAACCGCTATTTTCGTTACCATGAGGACGTCGGCCATGACACGAAGGATTGCATAGCCTTAAAGAAGGAAATACAGATGCTCATCGAGCATGGGAACCTGTTAGAGTATGTCAAGAAGGCCCAACATGCCACGACCTCGAAAGAGGTGGTCATCGTACCAAAACCAGAGACGACCATGGCAATTTCGGAAGTTACCGACCATTTCGACGTTTCAATTGAATACCTCGATCCCGAAGCCAATCGTAATATCATCGGGATCATCGAGGAGGAGGCGGAAGAGAGCATCGGTAGCGTGCGTGGCCTCTGTGAGATGTTTGAGTCATTGATAATTCTCGGGGGAGGATCTACGACGGGAGCCACGCACGCATCCGGGGAAGGGCGAGTTGTCAACCAACCCACTCAATTGGGAACCCGAACTTGCTTCCAAACCAGAAGTATCTCTTCCCCGATTCTGCACCACGACGACCCAGGGGCCGACCACAACCTTATCGGAGTTGTTGAGGAAGAGGTAGACGAACACGTCGGTAAAGTGCAAGGCCTGTGCGATCTTTTTGAATCCCTGACTATCTTCGGGGGGGGGATTCGATGGCGGGAATAACGCATTCCTCCAGGAAGAGACACATCGTCAACTTGACCACCCAGCTGGAAGCCAGAACTTGCTTCCAAACCAGAAGCGTCCCCTCACCAATTTTGCATTTCGATGATGACGACATGAGGGACTTAGCCGGGCCTCACGAGGATGCCATTGTGATTGGGGCCGCGATCGCGGGAGAGGAGGTTCGGCGCATCTTGGTAGATACCGGGAGTTCGGCCAATATCATCTTCGCTTCAACTTTTGCCAAGTTCCGGACACGACCAGTAATTGAGCGATCTGACCGTACCATAGTCGGGTTTACGGGGACGGCAGCCGACGTTGTCGGAGAGTTCGAGGGCGTGGTACAGTTAGGCCGCGGCCCATTTAAAAAGGAAGTCACGGTTTTGTTTGTAGTGGTGGACGCGCCAGCCTCGCACAACGCCATTCTGGGACGATCTTGGATATCGCGCATGCATGCAGTGACTTCTACAATTCATCAGTGTGTGAAGTATGTGGTTGGAAACAACGTTGGAGTAGTACGGAGCAGCCAGAAAGCGGCCCGGGAATGTTACCGAGCTGCGTTAGCACCCAAGAAAGACCAAGAGATGTTTCCAGCTCAAGCATAGCAATTAAGGGGGAACTCCCCAGGTTCGCAGCCGGTGGACGACCCTCGGGAGGCCCCAAGTCTTTTAACGACAGACGAAGATTGTGAGCTGCATCATTTTGCCGCTGGAAAATATCTGCGGGTCGGGGTAAACCTTTTACCAATCCTAAGGGAACAGTTACTGGTCTTACTCCGGGAGAACCTTGACTTATTTGCATGGTGCTCCGGGGACGTTACAGGAGTACCAGAATCCTTTGCGATTCACAAGTTGACCATAAACAGGAATGTCAGACCGATAATTCAGAAGCGTCGGGCTTTTTCTCCCGAAAAGGCGGAGGTAATTCTGCGGGAAGTTGAAAGAATGACCAGCGTCGGACATATTGAGGAAGCACAGTACCCCTTGTGGATCTCTAACCCCGTTCTTGTCAAAAAGAAAAGCGGGAAATGGAGGATGTGTGTAGATTTTACCGATCTCAATCGGGCGTGCCCGAAGGATCCTTTCCCAATGCCGAGGATCGATCAACTGGTGGACTCGACATCGGGTAACAAGTTACTATCTTTTATGGATGCCTATGCCGGTTACAATCAAATTAAGCTACACCCCGCGGATCAGGAGAATACCACGTTCATCACGGGTCGAGGGCTATACTGCTACAAAGTAATGCCCTTCGGACTGAAGAATGCGGGTGCGACATACCAAAGACTGGTTAACCGAACATTCGAAGATCAGATCGGGAGAAACATGGAGGTTTACATTGATGATATGTTGGTCAAAAGTGGGACCGATGTGGCCCACCTTGCCGACCTCAGAGAAGCTTTTGATAACTTACGAATGGTAAACCTTAAGCTGAACCCGGAGAAATGTTCTTTTGGGGTCCGGTCAGGGAAGTTCTTGGGATTCCTCGTCAGCGAGAAAGGCATCGAAGCCGACCCTATCCAGCTCCGAGCCCTAGCTGACATGACTCCTCCTCGGAGTGTGAAAGAAGTTCAGATCCTGACCGGGCGATTGGCCGCACTAAATCGTTTCATTTCTCGATCATCTGATAAATGCGCTCCGTTTTTTCAGGTCCTTCGACAGGTGAAAAATTTCGTTTGGACTGATGAGTGTGATAATGCATTTTTAGGGATCAAAGAGTACCTATCGTCCCCGCACCGCCTCACCAAGCCTACTGCGGGCGAAACCCTTTTCCTCTACATTGCGGTCACGGATTATGCGGTCAGCGCAGCTCTAATCAGCGAATCAGGGCCGGCTCCGACAGCGGTATACTATGTGAGCAAAAGCTTGCTGGACGCCGAAACTCGGTACTTGAAACTGGAAAAATTGGCGCTGGCTCTGGTAACGGCAGCGCGGAAAATGCGCCCATACTTCCAAGCACACCCTATTGTCGTCCGTACATCATACCCACTGAAATACGTTTTTCAACGACCAGACATGTCCGGGAGAATATCCAAGTGGTCGGTAGAGTTGGGAGATTTCGCCATTGAATTTGAGCCCCGAACAGCAATCAAGGGCCAGGCCTTGGCCGATTTTCTAGTCGAGTTTCACTCCGAACGGCCCAAACAGGAAGCGCCTTCGCAAGAAGCAGCAGAGGGCGAATGGACCATCCGCACCGATGGAGGAGCCAACGTTAGTGGTTGTGGGGCGGGACTTCAAATTGTAACTCCCTCGGGTTTTAGCATGCTCCAGGCCATCCGTTTTGGTTTTCACACGTCAAACAATGAAGCTGAATATGAAGCAGCTTTGGCAGGGTTACGATTGGCACAGGTGTGCGGGGCACGACAAGTACGCCTCATAAGCGACTCCCAACTTTTAATAAACCAAGCCTCGGGGAGTGCGGAGGCTCGGAAAGAGCACCTAGTACAGTACTTTGCGGTATTAAGAATTCTGGCCGCTTCTTTCGACAAAATCACATACGAGCATGTCCCACGAAGTGAAAACACGACAACGGATTCTTTGGCGACAATTTCCTGCTCTACCAGTTATCCATGGGTAATAGAGCAAGAAAGCCCGTCCATTGTTAAACGACATGAGTTGGATAACCGACCTGAAATCGCGTGCCAGATCTCTTCGGTTGCAAATTCAGATTGGCGACGGGGTATTATCGCTTTCTTAGCCGAAGGTCGGCTCCCCGACGATGCCGCCTCGGCACAAAAATTGCGCAACAAAGCACGGGGATACGTCCTTTTAGGGGATGTGCTGTACAAAAAATCCTTTAGCCGACCTCTACTTCGATGTTTAGGTGTCAACGAATCCCAAGTAATTTTGTCCGAACTGCACGATGGGGAGGGCGCGGCGCACTGCGGATACAAGGCTCTGATTATGAGAATTTTTCTCGCAGGATTCTATTGGCCGACCATAACGACAGACGCAAGACTCATAGTGAAAACTTGTGCTACGTGTCAAAGGTTTGGGAACGCGATCAACATACCCGCATCTCCCCTAGAATCCATATCCGAAGGTTTACCCTTTGACCGATGGGGAATCGACCTCGTCGGGCCGTTACCAATGGCGTCGGGAGGAAGGCAAACGATCGTCGTCGCGGTGGATTACTTCTCCAAATGGGTCGAAGCTGAGCCCCTGTCCGCCACAAAGACCAAGGATATTGTCAAATTCATCTGGGCGAACATTTGTTGCAGATTCGGAGTACCCCAGCGGCTAACTATGGACAACGGGCCACAGTTTGATAGTGCGGAAATGAGGGCATTCTGTACCACTCATAATATCCGACAATGTTTCTCTGCTCCTTTTTATCCGCAAGCAAATGGCCAGGTCGAAGTCACAAATTGAACCATTCTGGATGGCCTTAGGAAGAATCTCGAGGGAAAGGCCGGAAAATGGCCCGACTACTTGCAAGAAGTGTTATGGGCTTACCGAACCACACCCTGCACGGCTACCCAAGAGTCACCTTTCGCCTTAGTGTATGGCATGGACGCGGTCACCCCCGCGGAGTCTATTTTCCCTTCTTTCAGGGTCGGAACTTATCAGGCGGAGACGAATGACGACTGCCGACGGCTAGAGCTCGACCTCATTGAAGAGAAGCGCCAACGCGCCCATTTAAACTCTTTACACTACCAGACTTTAATGAGAAGCCGATACGCAGCCAAAGTCCGCCGTCGGGAGTTCAAGGTCGGTGATAAGGTTCTACGACGTGTTTTCCTCCACACAAAGGACAAAAGCCTCGGAAAGCTGGCGCCAAATTGGGAGGGACCCTATGAAATAGTCGAGAAAATCAGGAGCGGGACGTACCGCCTACAGAACCGGCTCGGACACCGCCTAAGGCTACCATGGAATATTGAGCATTTGAAATTATATCTCGAATAGTTTGTAATTTACGATGTATTTCGCATTATTTTCCATTTTTATTCAAGTTTGTAATGGTCGGGGATGCACTCTTTCCTACCTCGGTGGCGCGAGGAGGTTTTGATGAGGCATCAGTCAAAACCCGACCCGCGTTGTTGATAATCAAAAAATATTTGCCTTCTAAATATTAACTCATTGCAACCTTGGACAGCTGACGAGCTGGACGTCGTCCATTTCTATTAATACAAATCGATCTACAGAACCTTCAAAGGGTTTTTCGGTTTTACCGATCTACATTTTGGTTCTCCAGACCCTCTGGACAAACTTTCGATAGTAAGTCGATCTACAGAACCTTCAAAGGGTTTTTCGGTTTTACCGATCTACATTTTGGTTTTCCAGACCCTCTGGACAAACTTTCGATAGTAGATCGATCTACAGAACCTTCAAAGGGTTTTTCGGTTTTACCGATCTACATTTTGGTTTTCCAGACCCTCTGGAGAAACTTTCGATAGTAAATCGATCTACAGAACCTTCAAAGGGTTTTTCGGTTTTACCGATCTACATTTTGGTTTTCCAGACCCTCTGGAGAAACTTTCGATAATAAATCGTTCTGTAGATCCTTCAAAGGGTCTTTCGGTTTTGCCAATCTACCGTTTGGTTTTCCCGATCCTCGGGCACGACTTTCGGTAATAAATCAACCTACCAAACATGAAAATTTACGATCTACGAAACAGTGTACTCAGCAAATTAAACATCATATAATCACAGGGGGCCCCGTGACCCCCAAAAAAAAGCAAGAGTTAAGTGGTGCAACACAAAATACAGAGGGCCCTACGGCCCCCGAAGATTAACAGAATTTTCTCAAAAAACAAAAACAAAAGGGGAACGGAATCACTGGTCCCCATCTTCGTCCGCATCCTCATCATTTTCTTCATCGTCCGCATCATCGGACTCCTCCCATTCAACTCCTTCGGGCCGATATTTTTCCGGTACATCGAGCCACAGCGATCCCAGGCGAAGGTCCGGGTAACGATTATGGAGTGACAGAACGTATGCGGCTTTGGCGTCTGCAGTTTCCTTGTCCGCCCATAGCCTACATCGGTTGATGTAGGCGACGTTTGAGGATTTCAACTTTTGAACCTCCAATGCCAAAGCTGAAGCGCGGTCTTCCGCGGCTTTCCTCGCCGTCTCCGAAACACTCACCGCGTCCTCCGCGGTCTTCTGCGCTGTCTCCATTGCCTGTTTTGCTGTCTTCGCGGCCGTCTTCGCTTCGGTAGTAAGTTTTTCAGCTTCGACAGCCCGACCTTCCGCCAACACCCGGGCCTCTTCAGCAGTCTTCACCTGCGCGGCAAGACTGACAATCTTTGCTTCCGCTAAGGATAACTTCTTACCAAGCTCCTTCGCCCGACGTTCTTTCAAGGCTGCCGGCACCAGCAAGTTGTATAGCGACATCGCCAGTCCATCAGTGCCCCGAAGAGGAAAAGGGTGTGGGCTGCCAAGCATCGTTAGCACCGGGAATTTGGGGCCACTTGACGACGAAGCATCGGGTTTGCAGCCTCGGGGGGCTCAGTGTCGTCCGGAATTAAAACAACGTCTTCCATAGCAGGATCCCCGCCGTCGCCAACTTGATCCAAGAGGTTAGGCCCTGCAGCAACCACATCCGCGCTAACTGTCGCCCGATCCTCTACCACAGCTTTGGCCTTCTTTAACTTAGACCCTCTCGTCTCTGCACGGTTCTTCCTCTTCTGCACCACGACCGGGTTCTGACTCGCCTCCGGTCGTTCTGCCACCGGCACCGCCGCCCTGATCGGGACACTTTCTGCCTCGGTTCCGGCTTCCAGTCCCCCCCCCCCCCCCCCCCCCCCCCCCCGTCGTCCTCTAACTTTGGACGCTTGCTGTGCGCCTTATTGCGTTTGGGCAGGTACAGTATGTACCCGGGACGACCGGTTCGGGCAAACACTTCATCCAGGCTTGGAGGTTCCCGTAGTTGTTCAATGGTAAGAGCCTCGGATGAGCACCGCCAGAGGTTGCTCATGAACAAGTTCTTGTCCATGAAAGTGCGGTGCATGCCCCGACCCCAATTCCTTCGGGCGTAGTTTTTCAGCACCTCGAAAGTGTCCTCCGCGGCTTTCGAATGGTCCTTCTTCACCCCCTGCAGCCAGTCCTTCGACACTACACAAAGGGATCGGTACATAAAGGTATATAATATATATATATATATATATATATATATATATATATATATACGTAGGAAAAGGTAGTACCATCATGGACCCAGGTCCGCAGCAGTTGCCTCGGGTTCTCCTTGGTATATGGAAGCCCGTTCTCCCAGCACCCGCTCAGGAATACGAACCGGTGTTTCCACCCCTTGTCCCCCTCCAAGAAATCGTTGACAATTTTCCACTTATTGCCAAGAGAGGAATAGAAGAATGGTGACTTCGGGGATTTGGACAGACCCTACATGGCGATGTACTCCTCCATCGGCATAACTCGACCAGAAAGGCGGGAAGCCATGATGCATGACATCAGGGTATACCACGCGTTTGGCGTCAGCTGCGATGGACAGATTTGAAGAGTGCGGAAATAGAGCGCAATCTCAGGGTCCAAGGGGAAGCGCAAACCCCAGTTGAATAATTCGGTGAACACCACGATCTCTCTGGGTCTGACGTGAACAGGTGTCTCCCCCGGGGTCGGGAATCGAACGTTGACACACTCAGGGATCCCCCAGCGGGTCAGCATTTCACCATGATCGGACTCGAGGAAGTAGAGGTACTTTCCTTCGAAGAGAGAAACCACGTCCCGGGTTAGAAGCCAGCTGAAGTACTTGTTGTTAATGACAGCCGCGACCTCGTCGGGAAAGGGGTCATCCTGGGGGTTGGTCGCGTGGCCAGTAGTAGCGATATAGACTCCCGCGGGAGCAACATCAAGTTCTGACTCTCCAGCATCTTGGGTCGGAGCCTGGCTAGAGCTGCGGGCGGCAGCGGCGTCTGTTTCAGACGGTCGGACCCGGGAAGAAGAAGCCTCAGCAGCTTCGCGAGCCATGGCCTTATGAGCCTCTTCCGCCTGCTCGGGTGTTAGCCGCATTTTGGGCAAACCTAAAAAAGTGACCGCAGTGTTAATACCGGTCCGAATCCCCCTAATCGAGGGCGTAAGTTGAACCATTTCGGGACTATTACCTCCTTCCGAGTACTTGGATAGATCATCCTCTCCCATTGTCAAAAAGGTGGATTTACGGGCACGTCGGGGAGCGGGCGAGTTGACGGAAACTAAAGTCGGATTCCCCGGACAGACAACAGGGGAATGAAAGGAACCGTCGCTGGAGGAAAGGATAATGGGTTCTGGGGACAGGCTAGCCTCGGGGGTTGAAGAAACCGGAAGGTCGGAAACAAGGAAAGCGTCTGCGGGAATCGGGGTGGCAAGAACAGGGTCGTGAGGGAGTGGAGCGGGAATGAAAGGCTTAGAGTTAGACCCCCAAATCAGACCAGCTCGTCGGTATTCTTCTGCTCTATCTCCAATACTAGACCACTCTTCAAAACTCCACTCGGACTTTTTCTTGGTAGGTTTTTTCTGTGAGCGTCCGGGTTTCATACAACAAGAACACCAGAGTAAAGAAGGGTCGGGCGAGCTCTTTCTCTCTCTAGAAACGATCGGACAGCGTTTTCTCTCTCTGAAAAGCCTCTGAGAGACACCAAGGACCTTGGGGTATTTATAGGAAGGGTTGAAAGATCGGGGGATACCAATCGACGAAAACACAGCGGGAAGGCAAAGAGTCTCCCTAGGAGCCTAGTCTGACAGAGAAGTGACCCCTTAGCTAATGACACGTGCCGACCCCCGACTGACAAGGGCTGACGTAAGCGACTCGTCACCAGCGCAGCATCGATTTGGGCCGCCACTACCACGGTCGGTGAGAAAGATAGGCCCATCATAAAAGGCCTGGAATTAAAAGCCCAGCAGAACAGAAAGAAGAGGCGCGTGAAGGCGTCCTAAGAGGTGGCCCCGAACATCGGGAAATCAAAACTGACAGGGCCTGAATTTGAAATGAGGTCGGACGATCGGCGATAGCTCCTTCACAAGTCTCCGCTCCTAAAAGTTCCCGAAGACTGGGGGGCTACTGATGAGGGCGGAATTCGCCGATCCAAGTGATAGGGGTAAAAACGCAATAAATAGTGGTTGACGTGATTATTAGAATAGTCGAAGTCCTTCAGGGACCAATATGCAAAAATAAAACAGTAGAGGGGCCTCATCGATATGTGATGAACGGCCCACTAAGAGCTTAAATGGGTCCTCCTTATTTTAGTATAAAAGGGTGACCCACTTGCCTAAAAAAAGGTATTGAATATTACTTTCACAAATTCTACTTTATCTCTCTACACTTTCTCTCTCTAGTCACATCTGACTCAAGATCCCAAATATTCTCTGTTGATAATTATTGACTCATCAGTGATCACGTCCATTTTTACGATTATCCAATACCGAACAAAGTAATAGTGTTCCTTCATTTTTATAACAAGTATTGCATTTGGGTTTGGCCATTTTTTCAAAAAAGTTATATTTTTGCCAATTATTGTAGATGGTGTGCATGTTGGATTCATTTTCAGGGTTATGGCTTTTCAAACCCACCTACATTCCCCTAGAACGCTAACCATATAATGTTGACTTACGAATTAATTCAGCTCTCCTCAATTTGAGTCTCCCAACTTGTAAATAACCTTTAAAATCCGTGGTCCGTGCTGGTTATGTTGTTCCATCTAAAATGGTTAATCGTTAATAACCACTTAGTCCATCAACTGGAAAGGCTTTTAACTTGAATGTTTTTGTACCATCCGCACTAGCCATTTGTTTAAAAACGTCGCACCTTTCATATTTGTAACATAATTAGGAGTTTTTCCAAAATTACCATCGTCATAGAAGGTAATGATGATGTTGAATCTTATCTTTCGAACTTTGCTCATAATTCACGTGTCCAAACTGGTTTCAGTGTAAAACTCGTGTGTGGTAAACATGTATGTGTAATCGGCTTTCAACCATTTTAACTCCTACAATATCATATCATCAGCAAATCAGACTACACCACTATAACAAGTAAGATTATATCTAAGATAAATATATGTATTTTCTCGATATATGAACGATTATAACTCCAAACGCCAAAACTATGGAACGATCACACAAACTTTCACACCTATAACGCGATGATAACATAACAATTTGCACCCACAATGCGATGATCTTTTGCTCATTCGCGAAACCAAATAGACGAACATTGTTTGATCGCACGCTGGGTGTGAATTATTGTGTTAATATTGCATTATGGGTGCGACATTTGTAAGGTTTAGAGAGCTCATTGCACGAAAATATGATTTTCAAAAACCAACTTTGGAAACTTACATTTATTGTTGTTTGTGGTTCTTTGGAAAGTTTGAGAAGTCAGTGGGTAAAATTCGTATTTCTAAACTCGAAAGAGATTAAAGTATACTATAATAAGCAGTTTAAGAAAATGTTGATTATGTTTTAAAATTGAAGGTTTATGAGATTTTTGGTTTTTAAAGACTGAGTGGCATAATGTAATTTAGTTAGGTTAGATAAAGATATTTTTAGTTTTTCAACTATAAAAAAAAACTGAAAGAATATGAAATCCAACAAAAACATAACAAAATATGACCTAACAAATTATGCGTTTTTGCATTTAAAATTTGATAGATCCTATATAATAATATTCGATTAAAAACTCTGATGATTATTTTGCATCTAGAATTTGATAGATCCTATATAATAATTTTTGGTTAAAAACTCTGCTTAATCATTGTTGTTAGCCACATATTACAAAATTGTCATTAAAATTTCTTCATATGTAAAACTAGTTATTTATATTTAAAAAGGTTATATATATAACCTAGACACAAATACCAATTATCCCGATGATGGCACATATATAAAAAGAGAAGAAAAAAAATGAAAAAGTGATGATAGGAGAAAGAGAATGAATGTAGAACATTTAAAGCACACATGTGGTTTTCTTGCTTCTTCAAACTTATAAAAATGAAACAAACGCGAAGTTCAATTTTGTTGAAATTACACCAAAACTTTTGAACAATGGTATTTTATACCTTTTTGTCTTGTAAATATTATCAATTATAAGTATTCATGGGAATATGTACTTTAACCCAATACTTGTAGGATGTGCAATTTTTTTTTGGTGATCATGTTCGCTTCTACGGTTGTCCAATGCCAAACAAACTAATTGCATTCCTTCATTTTTTATAACAAGTATTGCACTTGGGTTTGGGCGATTTTTCAACAAAATGATATTTTTGCCGAATATTGTAGATGGTATGCATGTTGGATTCATTTTCACAGTTATGGATCTTGAAACCCACATATATTCCCCTAAGACGAGAACCATTTAATATCGACTTACGCATTATTTCATCTCCTCCGACTTTGTGTTTCTCAACTTGTAAATGACCTTTAAAGTGTGTTGTCCGTGTATGGTTATGTTAACCCTTCTAAAACGTTCAATCATCAATAAGAACATAGTCCATCAACCAAAAAAAATCTCAACTGAAGTGGAATTTTCTTCGTACCATTTGTCCTAGTTTTTTTTTAAACGTCGTACATTTCCCATTTGTAATATAATTAGGAGTTTTCCTACCTTTACCATCATTAGTAGAATCCTGTCTTTCAGCATTTGTCCAAACCGATTTTAGTGTAAAACTATTGTGTGATAAACATATTTGTGTAATCGACTTTTCAAACATTCTGACTCTTACGACATCATATCGTCATCCAAATCAAACCACACCACTATAACAAATAAGATTACATCTAAGATTAGATATCTAAGATTAATATAAATATTTTCGGGCTATATAAACGATTATAACACCAAACCTCGCAACCAGAGAATGATCACACAAACTTACACATGAAACACGATTATAACCTGATTATCAAAATTTATATAAAAAAAAATAAAACTACTGCGAATAAAACAAAAGCTATTCGTGATAGCTTATCCCCCACCAAAAGTTGACTAATTAATATTTAACTTTCGGCGAGCATCGTGTTAAATAAAATTTAACACAAAAATAACTAATTTTATAGGAAAAAAAGACTGGTTAAAAAGAACTAATTTTATAAGAAAAAAAAGGACAAAATCTACAGCGAAAAAGTACTCAAATTTCATTTGCATTTGATTCTTTTATAACAATTCATTTGCCTAAATTCACACTGTCAATGTAACCTTGTACCCTATAATGTCGTCCAAATTTCAAAGTATATAACTTTGTCAAAATTTAATACATCAATGAGAACTTCAGTAATTCTCGAACAAAATTTTAGTAGTAGTTAAACTTTTGTCATGACTGCCATAAAAAGGTTCATGGACTACAAAATGCAGTACTAACAATGGATTGGCTAAAATATAACTTCAATGACAGAAGCCTGCAAACTTCATTGACCCTATTTATCAATCTCAATTCGGCCCAATTTAATTTTAATACACTCAGATTCCACAGGTATGTACAAAACGTATACACACCAATGAATCGAACAATCTCGTGAAAAAGATTATATTTCCATTTGATACAATGGGTAAATCGATTTCAACACTAACCTAAAGCAACAAACTCCATATAACTTTTAAAATGGAAATAATTTTACATATTTGGATATATAAGCAAGGAGCAGTTTATTAGTTCTTTTTAATGTACAATCAGGGTCAATCATCATCATCATAATAAAACCTCCAATAGTTGACTTTTAAGTAGGTACAACCTGTGGCTCAAGAGGTGAAGACCCATCATCTTCTTCTACTGGTTTAGTTTCTGGAAGAATCTCGCTCTTTGTTTCATCCGCATCCGCTTCAAACCCGTGTTTGAATCTGTCATAATTAGTAACTTCGGTAGCTTTAAAAGGTCGCTCGCCTAAAACTCGTAGTAAATCCTCTTGGTGAAGAACTTCTTTCTCAAGTAACAGCTCGGCAATTTGAGCTACTTGTTCTTTGTGCTTCTCAATAAGTTCGACTGTGTGCTTATATGCTTTAGCTACCCATTCTCGAACTTCGTTGTCTATGATTGCACCGGTTTTGCTGCTGTACGGTTTCGACATCTCTAGGGTGTCCTCCCTTTGAGGGAAGGATAAAAGACCAACTTTGTCGCTAAAACCGTACACGGCAACTTGAGCATAAGTCATTTTTGTTACTTTCTCCAAGTCGTTTTGTGCCCCAGTTGAGATTCTACCTATGAGAACCTGCACCACCGATAATCTCGAGTTAATTTATTTAAAGCTGTAAATAAGGGAGTGCCTGACTGTTCCTCCGTTTTGACCTCAACATAGCCCAACCCCTGCCTCAAGAGAACATATGCTTCGGGGTTTTTTATGGGTGAAAAGTACAATATAAAACCGTACTTTATAAGCCACTTTTCAACAGAAGTAAATATTACCTGTTCAGCCGCTCGACCACCAAGGGTCATGCATGTCATATCAAATAGTTGTTCCTTAGTCATTAAAAGGTTTTCACTAGGGACATACTGAGCAAAACCGAGCGCTGCTGTTCCACGAGGAACGATGGTTACTTTCAATAATGGTTCAGCATGTTCCAAGAACCAGCCAGCAACAGCATGACCCGATTCATGGTACGCAACTGTTCGACGCTCTAGCTTGCTTATTACCTGCCAAATAAACAGAAATGCTGAAGACAATTTTATTGGGAAAGCTACAAAACCTCATAAAAACTGTGGGGTATCACCAGTAAGAGATTCTATTTTTATTATGTTTAAATTATCCTAATTGGTTAGTCAATGCACATACTAATGTTAAAGATTGCTTTTATTAGTAAACGCATTTGTTATAATTTAGTAACAAATGTTGTTATAATTTATTACTCCACAAATTTGGTGCTGGTTAGCCTAGCAGACTATTTAGGGGAGAACTTCTTTTCAAACTTAGATTGAAGTTAAATACTCCATATCTAAACAAGTATATAAGGAAAATGCTTGTCAATCATTTGTGAAATGAATCTGTTTACCTTGTTCTTCTTCTCCAGACCTCCAATGATTCTATCAATAGCAGCATCAAAATGATCCATGGTGACCTCTTTGCTATCATTCCTCGCAGCGATTAGAGCTGCTTCATTACAAACATTTGCAATGTCGGCTCCAGCAAATCCAGGAGTTAAAGCAGCAAGCCTCTGAGAGTAAAACGATGGTTCTTGATCAAGTTTGACTTTCTTCAAATAGATTTGAAAGATTTGATCTCGGCCTTTGATGTCCGGTTTATCAATGGATATTTGACGATCAAACCGACCAGGCCTTAAAAGAGCTTTATCAAGAATATCGGGTCTGTTGGTGCCCGCAAGTACAACAACTCCTGTAGTAGTTCCAAACCCATCCATTTCGACCAAGAGCTGATTAAGGGTGCTTTCACGCTCATCATTGGAACCAGATAATCCTCCCCGGCCCCTTGCTCGACCAATTGCGTCAATTTCGTCAATAAATATTATACTAGGCGCACATTGCCTGGCTTCCTGAAACAAATTTCGTACACGAGATGGTCCAACTCCAACAAACATCTCCATAAAATCTGAACCAGAAATAGATAGGAAAGGTACAGCTGACTCGCCAGCAGTTGCTTTTGCTAAAAGAGTCTTTCCTGTTCCAGGTGGGCCTACCAGAAGTGCCCCTTTAGGAATCTTTGCTCCCAGATCCTCATATTTCTTAGGGTTCTTCAGAAAATGTACAAACTCCATAATCTCTTGCTTTGCTTCGTCACACCCAGCTACATCTTTAAAATATACCTGAATTTGTCAGGAAGAAAAGAAGACAAGATTAGTAAGCTTCCACGCAGTAGAAGATAAAACGCACCCTTCTACCAATTTGCTCTAGCTGCATCAACAATGATTGAAGTTCTGTTTAAAGCCTATTTTTTAATATGCCAATACTTTTCAGGCATGTGATTGGTTCTACACCCTAGGTAACTGTTAAACGAAACCCTAGTACTGAAAGAAAGAATTGAGTATAAACCTTGTTCTTAGCATTTTTGTCTACTTTTGTTATATGGGCTTTGCCGATGTTAAAAATTCCACGGGCACCTTTCCCACCACCTCCTCCAACCCCTAATCCGCCCTGCATGCGTCTCCCCATGTACATGAGAGTTCCCAACAATAACAATGTTGGTGCGAACCTCATGATCTCTTGGTACCAGACCATTTCAGAGACATAAGTAACAGGAAGATAATCATGTGGGTCTATTCTCAATGCTTCTTGGGCTTCTTCCAACTTTTCCTCGAAAGACTCCACACTCCCTATGTTGAAGTAGTATTTACACTGACCACCGTGCCCTTTGGCAGAAGTGCCTTTACCAGGGCTTTGAACAGCCCCATCAATTGTTTGATTTTGTTCCGAGCTCTTTACATATATTTTTGCAACTGATTTGTTAGATACAACAATGTGGTCTACTAAACCAGGTTCCAGAAGCTTGTTTTTAAACTCTTGGAAGCTAATCTACAACAAGCAAACAAAATTATCAGGAGGCGTGATAGACAATAATTTTGAACAGGCCAAAAAGAGAGGGAGACATATCAGATTAGTTTTAAGTAAAACTTGTTATCGTACTGTAGATAAATTGAAAACAAAACTTTGAACACGTTTCATACTATCAAAGTTTATTAGAAGGAAAAAACTACAGTAGCTTCCAAAATATAATTTGTGCATACCAAAATAAGCAGGAATACGATTATAATCTTCATCACATCTCCAAAACAAATCCCTAAAATTTTGCAAACTCTCAAACAATGCCTGAACCAAGATAATTAAGAATATCTACTATAAACAACACATATATCACAATAAAATAGCTTACCTGCTGCTGCTCACGGGAACCGAAAGAAGTAGTAGAAAGAAAGAGTCCAATAACTAATAGAGGAGTGAGATAATTCTGGAACTGTTTCGAGAAGGTATCCTGAAAACTCCCTTGCTCACCAGTGTTTGACTCCTCTACAATTAGGGAAAAAATCAACTGAGTATTTAGAGACTAGTAAGAACATTATCTTGATCCAGAATAACTAACAGATTTACAGTACAGATATCGACGCGAAATCTACAGTACACAAGCTTCCTCTCAAATTTGTTATATTCAGGTGGAAGTGATATTCACTCTATCTTAAGTTCCCGGTGCTAGACGTGATAATTTTTTGACAGCAGCAAAAGGCACGAAGATATAGATGCAGCAAGGAAGGATTTCCAACAATCTAATTGGACTCTGATACGTTGTCTTATTATAAAATGAGCCACATTATAAGAATTGGACTCGAAGAGATAAAGTCAGCGTAACTTTTATATCTACATTCATAACAAGCAAACTTGTTCAGTAGCTCATACTGTTCACCTCTGCCTTGATTCCTATTAGACCAACATAAACTTCAAGCTGCTGTTTTCTCACAAGCTGTAGTACAAGCGTTAAGCTTACAACAAAATCAAGCCGAATCTGCTGGTTTATGAGTAAACACAAGCTCAAACAAGAGGTACTCGAGACCCAACTGACTCAAATACTTAGTTAAATCGCTTATATACAATGGCATCACCAAATTTCCACAAAATTTCAAGTGCGGAGGTACAAAGATAGAGAATAGCAAAGTAAGTACCTCTAGATTCGGATTTTTGGTCCTTTTTAGGGATCTCCTTCTTCTCCTTTGGGTAGAAATTCTCATAATCTGCAAGCCCAAAAGATAAGTACTAAACATCATCTGGGTAAAACCCAAAGACTAAACAGTTTCTGGGGAAAATAAAAACTTCAAATTGATACTCTTACTCACTCTTCTTTTTGGGAGTTTCGCTTGAGCAAAATCTACGAATTCTAGGGTTTGCAAGAATCTGATTTAAATCAGACAAGTGAGCCTTTGAAAGCAACTCCTTATGAACTCCTATCAAAGCAGTATATCTTCTTAGAAACCCTAACCCTTCACCGACCCGATCTACGCAGCCATCAGTGCGCGCCGTTTCGCTTAAAATCTTCGACCTCGTAACACCAAGGCGATACGATGAACGAGAAGATCGTGACAGCGAGCGGGCAATCCTTGAGAACATCATGGTCGCGAGAACGAGCTAAACCCAGAAAAAAGGGGGGAAATTGAAGATTATTTTAGGGTTTTAATGTTGGATAGAGTTGGAGAAGATATTTTATTTTGATTTTATTTTCTGGGTAATCGAAAAATCAGGAAAGAGGGAAAGAAAGGAGAAGAAAAGAAGTGATTTGATTTTGATATTGAAAAGAGTGTTTTAGAGAAACAGTTGTTTGAAAGAATAAGGACTGTCGTGTCGAGGTATTTAGATATTTGTTTCGTTGGTGTTGAAGAATGATATTGAGTCGTGGTGAAAGGAGGACTCCGCAAAAAATTTCCTTGGGAAACAAGACAATAAATTAGCCCACGGTTTCTGAAAATGACTTGTCAAAATGGACTTTTGGTGGGTTTATTTTATTGGGCTTTTTCACCAACCCCAAAACCAATTTAGGTAGGTCAATTTCGGGGCAACGTTAAATTGATTTTACTTACCACGAGGTCTCAAAATTTGAAGTTTTTTTCTAAAAGCTTGAAAAACTATTTTGTACTTAGGTATAAAATTTATTGCGATGGTTAAAATAGTTTTTTTAGATTTTGTTTTTTAAAAAAAGGGCCAGGCTAGAAATAATACATATTTTTATAGATTTAGAACCGCTAGATCTTATACCTAATTGATAGATCTCGCACCTAAATTTTGACCATTTTACCCTTTTCAGAAAACCTAGCTATAAAAGCGTTTGATAGATCTCTCACCACTTTTTTCCTCTCTTTCTCCTTCTCTCTAGAAACCTCTCAAGACCCATTTCTGAAATTCGATTTTTGAAGAATCTAAACCGAAGAAAACGTAAAGGTAAACGATACGAACATCATGGTGTAATTTGTTTTTGATTTCATTCGGTATAAACTGTCGAATCTAGATTTTTAGTTTTTGTGGTTTTGATTTCAAAAGTTGGATTTTTGTATGATTTTAGGTGTTGTTTTGTTAGATTAGTGTTATATTGTTGTTAGTACTGGTAGGATCTACGTTTTGGTGCTTGGTTTTGTTAGAAATGAGGCTCTTTTGGGGTTGTAGCCATTAGGGTTTCGACATTGCTGTTGGGCCTCGTCGCATGCCGTTCGTGCGATGAAGAGGGGTCTTCGTCGCACGAACGGCATGCGACGAGGCCCAAATGAGGTCTCATTTTGGGCCTGCGACCAGGCCCAAATTGTTTTTTTTTATATTCATTTTGTTTTTTTCATTCTAATTCATATTTTTTTTGCGTTGTATTTACAGGATGCCTCGATACAAGATTAAAGCAAAAAATTCGTTTATTAAAAAAATTAGGGCGGTCGAGGCCGAGGAGGCAGCAGCAGCGGCTAGAGCGCAGGCCGAGGCCGAGGAGGCTGCTTCGAGCGGGGAACATGTTCCCGGTACACGTAGTAGACGACGTCTCCGTCGTGGCGGCGAATATATTCCTACTCCTGCTGATGGTACCACAGGGGCAGCTTCTACGTCGCATCCCCCTGACGAGGAGTACGATGACGATGTAGATGCACCGCAGTATATGGAGGCTGATGCATCTCATGTACCGGACTATACGGAGGACGATGCACCTCACGCGCCAGAGGCAGCATTCCACTCATCTGAGGGTGAGGATGTTGATTTTTATTCCGTGCTGTCGCATGTTCCGGGACTTTTCCCGGATTACACCCTGCACGAGGCTTATAGCGTCTACCACGGAGATGTAAGTGTTACACCTTTATACTGTTTTATAATTTTCTTACATGTTCTGTACACATGTTTTTAATTATTATTGTTTTACGAATTTACATATTTTATACATATTGCAGGATAGGGTCACTCTCCGATGCTTCGCTATGTATGACAGTCTCCGGAGATGGGACATTACAAAGCAGAGCAGGGTACGGGCCAGGGTGATGGAGACTATATTTGGTCCACTCGTCGATGCACTCACCCGCTGGCATACGAACCTCCATTTGGTGGAGGCATTCTTAGAGCGGTGGCATGAGGAGACTTCTTCTTTCCATTTCTCGTTCGGGGAGATGACAGTCACATTGGACGATGTCCACGTCATCACTGGACTACCGGTTGTAGGTAGGTCCTTCACAGCTATACCCTTTGACGATGATGTTGAGAGGCTTGCTACTTATGCTGCCATGCTAGGTGTGCGGCAATCGGAGCTGAGTAAAAACCTTAGGAATGCTGGTAGTGTGAAGCTAGGGTGGCTGCATATTACTTTTAGTAGTTCTCAGTATAGTGATAGGAGGATCACTGATGACCAGGTAGATCATGCCACCCGTGCCTACATACTATATCTGTTAGGTACCACTATTTGCGCGAACAAAACCGGGAACAGCATTCCATTAGATTACCTCCAGTTTGTGAACCAGTACCAGAGTTTGCATGCGTACAACTGGGGCCAGTTGGTTTTAGCGCAGCTGTACCACGCCCTTAGTCAGGGATCTCTCCATGGTACGGGAGGCATTTGCGGGTTTCTAGCGTTGCTCGAGTCGTGGATTTTTGCACACTTTGTTCAGCTTCGAGCTCCACTTTTTCCGGGTTACGACGTATCCATGCCCCATATGTGCCGACATGCGCCGCGGAAGATTGGTGTCTCCCATGAGGTGCGCATGCAGATGAGACACGCACTGGCGACTTGCACCGAGGCAGATGTAAGTCATTTTCTTTCAATTTAATTATTTTAATTATGAGTACTTTTACTAATATAAATGGGCTAAATTATTCTATTTACAGGTCATGTTCCTCCCGTTCATACATTTACGGGACCCTTTTCCGTTCCAGCAGGTGACTTATGTTGAGTTGAACCTTGCTTCGTTCGACGTGGTTGCGGCATACTACCCAGACCGTGTCATTCGACAGATGGGGTATGTACAGCTGATTCCTAAGGATATACGCCCTCCTAAGTCGAAAAAAGTAGGGAAGAAGTGGGTCACAGACTTAAAGTGGGACGATCACTTGTGGCAGAATTGGGAAAGCCACGTGTTCACTCCTTTTAGCACAGAGTACCGTGGTAGTGGACCGAGTGCTGACCCGATGTACTACATTTGGGCGAGGAAAAGGCTATGGTACATCGTCAGTCGTCCTGCGCCGGAGAGAGGTCCTCGGGTGGAGCCGCAGGGTGGTGCTGATTATTCAGGATACGAGCAGATTGCTGCGTTTGCTCCTACGCTACCTACTTTGGATCACCCTGATCTTCTAGAGTCCGCCCTCATGATGTGTAGGATCGCCGAGAGGTACCGACGGCATTGATTATTATTCTGAGAATAACTTTGTTAGCTTTTTGGACATCAACACTATATTTTTATAATCGGTTAATTCTATGAATGCTTTTAATTTTTGTAATGGGTTAATTGTATGACTGCTTTTAATTTTTGTATTTTAATTTATTGTATGACTGCTTTTAATTTATTTTAATCGGTTTGATTACTTTGAATGATATACACACTCAAAATTATAATGAAACAGAAATACACACTCATACTTAAAATGAAACTCACACTCAAACAGAAATACACACTCATACTTAAAATGAAACTCACACTCAAACAGAAATACAAACTCATACTCAAATTGAAACTCACACTCAAACAGAAATACAAACTCATACTTAAATTGAAACTCACACTCAAACAAAAATACACACGCAAAATTATCTATCAGGCCAGTTCCATTTCATCAACCTCCTTTCTTCTTTCGCATCTTTGTAGTCACGAATTTGCTGTATCTGGATGTCATAAATGTCAGAGCGGACCGCATCCAGCTGGCCCTCTGTTATATAATCCGTCGCTTGACAGTTGAACCGGTTACCCGCAATACGACGTTCCAATTCGTTGAGGTCAGAAACTAGATGTCGACGGGTTTTGACCAAGACCGACCACCTAGCTCGCACTTCATCAACACACCTTGAAATGTAAGGCGGCTGAACACCATCCCTTCCGCACAGGAAGTACATCTGGCATACTAATGCCTCGCAGTACTTTTTACCACACTCTGGAATGTGCATATTACCAACTTCAATTGATGCCCTCATCAGATACTGATCTTCCAACTCAGTCCATGAACCCATTTTTCAACTAGATTTATCAACTAATGATGAAGTTTCAATGTGCATGAAGCTTCTATTTATAGACGGACCCGAAAACTCCCTCTCATCCTCAAACATTCTAACAAATCCCGCTCTTTCTAAAATATCAAAACTCCCACCCATTTTCAAAATTCAAAAAATCTCTCTCGTTCTCGAACATTCTAATAATCCCGCTCATTTTAACAAATCAAAACTCCCTCTCATTTTCAAAATTCAAAAACTCCCTCTGGTTCTTGGAAATTCAAAAAATCCCGCTCACATTCTAAACTCCCTCTCATTTTCAAAATTCAAAAACTCCCTCTCATTTTATAAATTCTAAACTCCCTCTCATTCTCTAAAATAAAGTCCCACCTAAATTGTCTTCACTATATAAAGGGACTACAAATCCGATTACATTCATATCATCTTCTCAAACTTAGAAAGTTCAACAAATGGAGTTTACTCCCCACGAAGACTACCATTTGCTCCTGGCGGCGAGGATTACCCGCCGAGAGATGGGGGAAGATACTAGTGATGCTTTTTTTGATCGGGTGCTTTGTAAGATGTACTACGGTTACGGCCGATTACAAACAGAAGGGCTCCTCGTGCGCAACCGTGACCAAATCAAGCGGAGGTATATTTTTTGCCAACCACTCCAGCGTTTGTTGTTTCAGCCGTATAAAATTAAGCAAGAAGCGGCCGCCGTCTTCAACATGACAATGGTAGACTACATCAGTAGGGATATGGTTGCGTATCTTCAGGATAGGATTGCGGAAAGGGAGGAGGGGGTTCATTCTGACGACAACTTGGGATACGACTTCGATGATTGAGCATTTGGTTGTTGCCATTTCGGTGTTTAATTATTTTCTTATGTTTCGTTAAGTTAAAAGTCATAACTTAATGATTTCCTCTTCTTGTAACCACTTCAAGTATACTTGTTCTTTTCTTCTATTTCTTCATAATGTACTAGTTGTTTTCCTGAACTTCTTCAAAATGAACTTGTTGTTTTCTCCCATATACTGGTATTTTATTCCAACAAATGTCCAAAATGATAAAGTAGGCCTATTTTCTGTCTGAAAAACTATGCAAAAAATCTAGCCTCTCGTCGCAGGCCCAAAATGAGACGAGGCCCAATAGGCGTCTCATTTTGGGCCTGCGACACAAGCCTTCTGTCCAAGATTATGGGCCAACTTTTTGGTCTGCCGTCGCAGGCCCAATTTGCGACCATGCCCAAGGAGGTCGCATTTTGGGCCTGCGACAAGTGCATTCTCTCCGGATTTATGGGCCAAAAATTTACCTTGCCGTCGCAGGCCAAAAATGAGACCATGCCCAAAGGGCGTCTCATTTTTGGCCTGCGATAACTGAATTATTTTTTAGAGAACAACCCGAATTTTGAAAATAGATATGTGATATGTGTTTCTAATGAAAGTTACGTTAAACTTTAAATCATCAAACACATTTCCGTAACTTTCAAAAACACCGTAAACTATATTATATCAAAATTACATCAAAATTACATCAAATGTACATCATCGAACATCAAAATTACATCAAAAGTACTTCAAAAGTACATCAAAAGTACATCAAAAGTACATCAAAAGTACATCAAAATTACATATGTTACAGTAGATGTTAGGAAAACTAACTAACTTAAACTACAAATGTCGCACAAAAACATTTCAAACATTTGAAACGTCCTCGTCTCTAGTCAAATCTGTGACATGGGGTTTTTCGTTCAAGTTGATTTTCCTTGCGGGCATTATCTGTGTAAATTTGTTCAACCGCCGGTAGTATGGATGCGCCCATTGATTCGCTTCTTCGGTTGCGTAAGCGGCCCAACACGGGTATAATGGAGGCAACGGTCCATCGGGTGGAGTAGTAATCTACAAGGAAATAAAATAAACGAATGCATTAGTAATGATAGCGTAACAATTTTAAATTGGAAACGACATATACTTACATTAACAAAGTGACATCCATGCACGAAAGCTATCCCAACTTCTATGATCGTCGAATTGTTGACGGGTGGCTTTCCACGTATTGGTAGATACGTTAACGAGGCTGCGAGCGATACATGGTATACCATGCATTGATACCTTGTCGCGATGACTAGTCCAATGTCCGGAAATGTCATCCAATAGTGGCTACTAGGATTGGGCTTGAAGTAATCTAACCTTTGTATCAAATCGTCAAACACCTTCTCCGAACCATATACATCCAACCAACATGCACGGTTGTCCCGCAACTCCTTCAACAACTCGCGTCTAACATCCTCCCATCTATCTTCGTCGTTGTATATTGAATGCGCTACGGAACGATATCCGCATTGTCCGTCCGGAAGAACGTCAACTAACTTTGAAATGTAAGTGTGTAGAAAGGTCGGGATGCAATCCGGATACAATGTTAACTTCCCATCCTTAACAATTTTCTTAGGCCTTCCAACCTTCTTTTTTGCTAATGGAGGTTTTGGGTGGTACGATGGGAGCCACTTTGGATGCGGCCGTGCTCCCTAACGTGTTTACGGGTGTACTACCTACCGAGTTAGCCGGAGTACTAGCACTAGCGGTTTGTTCAATGGGATATTCCCACGAACTAGGGTTCCGTTTAGTCGATTTATCAACGCCTCCCTTTGGTCTACCTTTAGCTCTAACCGCTTCTTTCGGATCTTGAATATGATTTGTCTCGGGCATCAAAATTTGCATTACTTTATTGATAATGTGGTCTTGTTGGTCGGGGCGGAAACTACGAATGGAGTTGTCAATCAAGGAAATCTTTTTTTGCAATTCCTCTTCGCGAGAGGTAGGATCCCTGTGCACAATATCTAATCTTTCCAAAAAATATCCACATCTTCTAAAGGGATGCACCTACCTTCTCTAGCTATAAAGGCAATTTCACATGCACAAGGTAAACCATGCGTTTTCCTAAGGAAACAACCTCCACATGCCACCCGATCTACTCCTATATTCCGAGCACGTACAATAGCAACCGTCAGTATCTTTAGCCCCGCATGTGACACATGACCTTTAAGATTTTTGGTCAAAACACCATCGAAGCCGAGAATTGATCTAAACTTACTTCGCTCGAATGATTCGACGATACCCGCATGCTGCTTCGTTAACAAGTTATGAACTTTTTCCCAAAAAGTCTCAAAGTTGCATTGATTCGTCCCAAGATATTTTTTTAGGGACGAGTGTGCACCCTCCGCCCTAATAAGTACAAGTAATAAATTATCAAACCACGAAGTACTTTAATAAAATAACTCAACGAAAAGTAGGATACACGGACTAACCTATTTGTAGTTGTTTGGCCATAATGCTTAATCGTGTTCGTTTTGTACGCAAGGAACTTGTCAGCATATTTTGTTATCCACGAGTCCATAACGTACGCAAAGCACTCCGGTTTAGATGCAAACATCTCCTTAAGTGTATCCAGGTTCTTTTGGTAACTCTCAAACGTGTTCGCCTCCGCAGCGTAGCCGTAAAATTCAACAAATTGTTTCGCTACCGCATCATCGTGCAATATCTTCCGAACCGCCCCAAGGATGTTCTTACTAATGTGCCACGTGCATAACAAATGGTGCGTTCCGGGAAAAATTCTACCAACCGCACGCATGAGAGCTAACTCACGATCGGTAACAATAATGGATGGAAATGCGCAAACGCTATCCATCATCAAACCACGAAGAGTTTCCAAAGCCCATACGTAGTTTCCAATCTTCTCTCCGCTCATAAACACGTACGCAACTGTGAATGTGATGGAAGTGGACGTAAAACCAACAACCTCTAACAACGGCATCTTATACCTAGTCGTCTTGTACGTACAATCCATGAATAACACGTTCGGGAATGTACGTAATAAGTCTATGCTAGTAGGATGTGCGAAGAAAAAGTCAGTGATCACCTTCGTATCATCTTTCAAACGCTCCCACGTCGAGTATCCATTCTCCTTCAACTTCATCAATAGATATTGCATTTGGGTTTGTCCCCCGTGTTCAGCGTCCCGATGTTTTTGGCGGACATTGTAGATAGCACGCATGTTCGAAATGTTTTCCGGATATTGGTGTTTCAAACCACTGTAAATCTCCCTAGGGCGCGAACCTAGGTGAGACAAACTGCGAACTAGTTCCTCTTCGTCCAGTTTTAGCCTACAAGCGCGGGAATGACCGTCTAGGCGAACGTAGGGTTCATGATTGTGAGTACCGTTTATCACCTCCAAACGCCATTTCATGGCTAGTACGTCGATCGGATGACCTTTTAGCGCAAACGGACAATTACATTTCTTCGTCGATGTCTTCCTCTTTTTCAAAGTGTCCGGCTTTGCCTTAGATACGTATACACCGTATCGCTCGCAAACGTACTCTAACCTAGGAGTCCTTCCCCATTTCCCACTATCGTAGAGTTTTCTTATTGTCACAAACTGGATCTTCTTTGATTCAATTTCCACGAAAGCATCTAATTCGTCTTTAGTGAATAATCTATCCGTGGTGAATATTTTACTGTAATCGGCATCCATAAATGGAGGCTGGGCAGGTTCCTCCTGCAAAATATACAATCGAAAAGTATGAGTTTATATATACAAGAACCTGTCGCAGGCCCAAAATGAGACATGTCTCAAGTCCCGTCGCAGGCCCAAAATGAGACGGATACAAAAGAGCGTCTCATTTTGGGCCTGCGACAGAGGCTCTCTGGCTAAAAAATATGGGCCATATTTTTGGCCTAGCGTCGCAGGCCTTAAATGCGACGGTCAGTTGGGCCCGTCGCATTTTGGGCCTGCGACCGTCGCGCGCTGTTCGTGCGATGACAACGCTGTTCATCGCACGAACAGCGTACTACAGCTCTGAAATTAAAAAAACTTAATTTCGGTCCTTACCTCCATCCGGTAAGCTTCCTCCTCGTTCAGTAAGTCTTCCAGAGAAATGCCCATCTCTTCTTTGTCCATAGATACTCCGATTTAAGATTTTTCGAAGTGGGTTTTATGTCCTTAGGTAAAAAAAGCTAATTTTTTCGAATTAATGGGTTTAGATTAGTAGATGTTACTACAAAGCTTGTAGATCTAGTCTAATATCGGATAGATTAAGTGTTTCGGCCGATTTGGAGACAAAATGGCATAAATGTCAAAATCTAGAGAGAGGAAGGGCAATTTTGGAATTTCAACTTTCAGTTTCAAAAAATAAGGGAGTAGGGTGAGAGATCTATCAAAATGTGTAACATTTCTAGCCTGGCCCTTAAAAAAAATTAAATTTTAGAGTCTAAAAAGTTTGATTATAAAATTAGAGTCTTAAACTATCATTGGCGCCATATGTGGGAAAGGGTTTGGTACCCGGGGTCGTAATCTATTTTTATTTTTATTTTGTTTTGAAAGAGTTAGTAATGGAAATTTGAAGAGAATTGGATGATAGTCATCGAATCGAAAATAAGAAAGACAAATATCGAAGGCGCGAAAACTATTATCTGAGGAGGAAAATATGAATCATATAAGTCTAGTGATTATTCATTCTATGATTCGAGTGAATCTTTCTCGGAAAGAGCTTATCATCAGGAGAAAAGTACTAAAAATAGGTATTAAAGGAAACACAGAAAAAAGTATAGAAGGGCTCGTGAGATTAAGGACTCAAAAGAAAACATACAAGGTTCTGAGGACCATGCTAAGAAAGAACAAGTTATTCATGTTCAAAATCCGTCGGGAAGTCAAAATTTTGAGTATTGAGTGAGCAACCAATACACAACCCCATCCGAGGAAGGTCTTTATACAATGACAAATGAAGGTCCAAATGACAGTGTTTATAGGGTTGGCCATAATTGAAGTTTTTCTCCTTTGTCGCCAGAAATACTTTATGGCAGCCTTCCAAAGCCTTTTAATATTTCAACATTAGAAAATTATGATGGAACTGAAGATCCTGATAGCCATATTGAAGAGTTCAAGAATTTTATGATTAATTTTGATGACTTTATAGGGCTTTCTCCCAAACATTTAAGGGTATTGCTTCCAAATGGTATAATCGACTTCCGCAGGGTTATATAAAAAACTTTGATTTGTTTTGGAATGTTTTCGAAAAACATTTCATTAAAAGCAAAAGGTTTCAAGATAATGGTGATACTATAATATACTATGGGCAAAAGGTTGGGGAAAGTCTAAAAGATTATACCAACCGTTTTATCAAAGTAAAAAATGACATGGAATATTGCGAGGACTCTGTGGCTTTGGCAGCTTTTTGAATATGAATTCTCACAGGGATATTGAAAGATACTATGGCTGAAAAACAGACGATGATGTTTGAGGCTCTATTAGATCAAGTTGAAAAATGAATATTGGTAGAGGAGACTCAGGCTTCGTAAATAGGTTCTTGTGATCAGCTAGAACAGAATCAGTTCCAAAGATCTCTTAATACAATCCAACCCCTAGAACAAATGTACAACTTAAAGTATCAAGTCAAGTTCCTCCGAGGCCCCAAGTAAACCAACAAACATATAGTATGCAGAAAAGTACCAGGCCAATGTCTAATAAATGGATTCGTCCAGCTCATTTTGTGGAGTTAACTGAATGTGTTGCAAGAAAATTCGATAAAATTCGGAGTCAAATACAATTTCACAAGACTTTTTCTATACAAACTCTGAGTAAATATCATGAAGATGTTGGGTATAATACGAAAGAATGCGTGGCATTGAGAATTGAAATACAAGCATTAATCGAGAATGAAAGCTAACTACCTTTGTAAAGAAACATTCCTAGAAAAATCCGACTGCTAAAGAAATGTCAAAGGAAGAAAGTGCATTGGTGATCACCAAGGAGATTGATTATTTTGATATTACAACAGAGTACTTGGACCCAAAAGAGGGAAGAAACAAAATTAGTATTGTTAAAGAGGTTATTCTGAGAAAAAAGGTTAGTGATTTATGTGCATTTTTTTACTCTCTGACAATTTTTGGAGGTGATACTATTGCAAGAAATTCAAACAGCTCTCGAAAAGGCATATAATCAGCCGCAATACTCAGCTTACAGCAGGCGATTCGACATATTTATATCGAATTCCGTCTCTAATAACTTTCTTTGAAGATGATGATATGAGAGATGTGGATGGCCCACATGAAGATGCAGTTGTAATTGCAGCATGGATAGCTGGTGATCAAGTACAGAGAATTTTAATTGATGCGGGCAGCTCTGCCAATATTTTATCTATGATCGATGAGGTTGGATTTCTTTGACACAGATACGTATATGTAAAGGGCTGTTCGAACATATCCAGTACCATGCATCACCGAACAGTACAACCAAGTGGACCGTGACTCAGTTGGTTGTTAATCATTTCCTATATTGGGCTTATGGGTTTTTAAACTTGACCTAAGCCCGTGATCTGACCCAGAAGGCTCAAAAGTCATTAAACAAGTATAAATACCCAACTACTTTCATTTATAAAGGTGATAAAAATTTACCACTAGTACGCAACTCCTTCATCTCTCTACATCTCACTATAAATATTAAATTCCTAAAACTCTTTCCCAAAATACCCTTCAATCATGAATAAACCATAACAAATTGGTGACCACAGTGGGAGGCGACGGTACCTGAATTGCAAATTAAAAACAGTAATAAAAAAACCACTTCGGATGGATCCAAACGTACTTAATACTCTACTTGCAGAGGTTGAAGGAACGAAAGAAAATAATGAGTACACTATTGAGGAGCGTGATCAATCAAGGGCTGAAATTGAGGCGTTGAGGGCATTAAAACAAGCAGAAAATAGAGTTAAAGAAAAATTTGGTGCGTCAGCGCTTCACCATACTAATAATCCTGGTGAAAATGAGCAGTCTCTATAGAGTCTATATCTGAACCAATACTTTTTAATAGATGAGGGTTGGATCTGGTTAGGCCTCTTCCTATGGCATCCGGTGGATATCGGACGAAAATAGTGGCAATTGACTATTTTCTCTAAATAGATAGAAGCAACTCCCTTAGTTGGAACCACTTCTAAAGCGGTTATAAAATTCATTTTATCCAACATATGTTGCAGATTTGGAGTCCCCCGGAAGATCACTACAGATAATAGGCCACAGTTTGATAATAAAGACATGGAGATGTTTTGCACTTCCAGAGGAATTCAACACTGTTTTTCTTCTCCATTCCATCCTTAAGCTAATGAGCAAGTTGAAGTGTTAATCAAATGATCTTGTTCGGGCTGAAAAAGAATCTGGAAGGAATTGCAGGGAAGTGGCCAAGTTATTTTTAAGAAGTACTGTGGGCTTACCGAACTACTCCTCAGATAGCTACACAAGAATCCTTTTTTGCTCTCGTTTATGGGATGAATGCAATCACCCCATAGAAGTTACTTTACCATCTTTCAAAATCCAAAATATTTTGAACAAGTAAGTGATATGGCAGTTAGGAATCAGTTGCATTTTATTGAAGAGAGAAAAGTCAAAGAACATTTAAGAACATCACACTATCATGGTTTAATGAGAAGCATATTTACATCCCAAGTTAGAAGAAGAGATTTTCAATTGGGAGACAAAGTCTTGGGAAAATTATTTTTGCATACTAAAGAAAAGCAGTTTGTAAAGCTGGCTCTGAACTCGGAAGGTCCATATATGGTATGTAAAAAAGTCAAGCAAAGGACATATAAACTTCAAGACAAATATAGTAGATTATTGAAGCACCTATGGAACATTAAAGATCTTAGGTTATAATTAGAATGAAACTCTCTTGTAAATATTTACCTTTTCATATCTCAATGTAAATATTATGAGAGGCATACTTTTTCCTACCCTGGTGGCGCGGGGAGGTTTTAGTGAGGTCTCCGGGTTTTTTAATAACATCTTATGGTTCTACAAAATTCTTGTGCAAAGTCTTGACTTTAGTATGAGGATATCAGATAAATTAAATACTCATTAAACACCTCCGCTTTCAAATGAAATATCTTTGAGTTGATCAGATTTGTTAAACACTTGATCGAATTTACTAAACACTTGATCAAATGTATTACAAACTTGTGATTGGAGTCATTCCATGCTTATTAAACATTTATTAAATAAATCAGAAATATTGAAAACTACTTAGAACGTTAACTGTAAGAAAACAATAGAGTTCGTATAAAAGAAAGATGCAATATTTAACTTGATCAGAACAAGTCCTATCCACAATTCACAAAAAAATTCTTAACCATACAAGGACTTTGGTTCATAAGACAGGAATTCAAAAAACATAACAAAATGCTTTGGCCGTCCAAGGATTTTAGTTTTAAAAAACAAAACATAACATTACAACCTTAGGGCTTGTTCCCTCTGTTGTTTTAATCACCTTAACCTTTCTTAGGACTTTTGAGTTCAACACTTGAACTCTCACTAGTTCTTTCATCAAAATCTTCTCCACTTGAATAACCATGTTTGTCACCATCCACATGGTATGGAAAGGGATATCCTCATACGGTACATATTTTCACAAAGGACCTAGGGTCCTCTTCAGAAAAGTTTCATGGAATTGAAAAACCATGTCTGATTTGACCCTCTCGTCTCTTTTCTCCAAAGAATTCCACCACTCCGACAGCATACTTCTCTATTTCTGCAGTTATCTTTTGGACTTGTTTGCTTACTATAGAAGCATTATCATTTTTCTTCTCCTTGAGAAGCCTTCATAAAGTAGATTTTTCTTCGGATAAATTAGTAATAGTGTTGGCACTAATATCTTGTTAGTCCTTTTACGATTTGATCTCAGTAGTGGTAGAAGTTTCTAGTCCATAATATTTGGTCCGAAGCTTCTTTTGAGCACTCTTGGACTGGCAAAGTTCAGTAGCCAAGTCATTTTTCTCCTTCTTTAAAGTCTTTATACTTTGCTGAGCAATGGAGATATTTTTCTTGAAGCCCTGGTTTTCTATGGTTAGGGAAGTTATGTTCATTGTTTGTTCCTTGAATTTCCTTTCTAGGTCAACTATCAGACAGATATAACTCAAGAGGCCATGCTTCAAGTATCTTGTTCACTTGATATCTTGTATGACTCACAATTATGGGTTACAACATTGGCCACATTGGCATGATGAAAAGTCCGTTCGAGTCATTTTTGTCCAGATCACTAAAGTACATGTTTTGAATTTCATCCAGATTGACATCTCTTTAAGTAGTTGGTTGTTCAATTGGTAGGAATATTGGACAATAAGGGTAAGATGGAATCTCTTCTTGTGGAAGAAGATCAGTATTGATGGGAGGAGGAAGTTCGGTAGGACAAAGTATTATCTCTGATCCTAAGCTACTTTTCTTATTCTTTGCAGCTCTTTCGTCACTGCTCTCCATGCGCCTCTTATAATATTTCCTTATAATCTGGGGCAGATGATCCAATCCGCCAACTTCCTTTACTGTGGCTTCAACTGCCTCTAATAAAGCGCTGATGATTCCTCTTTGATTCTCCAAACTGGCCCCTTCGGAGACTTGATGAGATGAGTCAGGTTTAGTCTTATTTCTTCCTCTTATTCTTGATCTTGTCCAGGTGACTAGGGGCTTTGTTCTGTGAAGGCAAGTGAAGTTTATCATCCTTAGCCTTAGTTCTCTTTAGAATAACATCTGTTGGAGGATGAGTGGTTAGCTGCTCCCAAGTAAGGTCTCTACTACCCGTAGTATTCCATAGGTCAGACCTCACAAAGTTTACAAAAGTAAAACAGTTATGGAAACCCAATCCCATTTCTTTGATGCCCATTCGTTTAACCTGGTACAAGTAGCTTGGCTTGCCTCTAGGTGCTCTGGAAACGTTTTTGAAAATACTACAAGAGAACAGAACAGTTAGTTTGGAATATCAACATATCATTTGGAAACTAATAAAAATACAAACATATATTACTTAAAATTTTCCAACGGCCGGTTAGCTGACTTGGATCGGTAGTGGAGTTTATCTTTCTTCTATTCTCCCACGTTCCGCTGATAATAAGAAATTGAGTCCTTCATGGCTTCTCGGACTCTAACAGATTATTTACCACCTTATAATCATTGCCCATATTGTAATGGTAAAAAATGATATGGTGGTTTCTGCATAGACTCGCCACGACATGAAATTGCTCCATGGGTAGGGGAATTTTTAACAGTGTAGATGCCATTATACCAGTTAGAAAAGTATACCATGTATTTGGGCTCAGTTGACTTGGGCATAACCTTATCATGTGGAAATACCTGACTATTTCTGGGTCTAGAAGAAACCGAATGCCCCAATTGAGAACTTCAGTGTATACCACCAACTCATGGGATTTACAGTCCATGGGGGTTTTCGAAGTGATTGGAATTCTCACCTTAAAGAAATCAGGAATGCCCCATTTTGTTCGGATCCGATCCAGTTCAGTAGTGTGGGTATATACATAAGAAATGTTCTGAAGAGATAATAATATTTCTCACTAAACTTGTGAAAATATGGCCCCATTGTCCCTTCCAGGCACTCTGGAAGTGACATAGTGTTAGGCAGACCTACTTTTACTTTTGTCGGATCTGTTGCGTTGTCTTCTGTCTGTCTGGACGTCTCGAAATAGGTGTCTATCATATTGTCCTCCATGGTATCCTCCATTACCTTTGACTGTTGTTCGGACATTTTAGAATCTGTTAGGGGCTTTATTGTCTCCGAACTAGTAGGTTTCAAGAAGAGGGAGTACTTTTGGCTTTCGAAAGGTGAGTTACCCTTTGAGGGGTAGATTTCTCAGAATCTGAACCATTGCCGGAAAAGGTGAAGGTTTCATAACACTGGAAAGTGCTTTTTCTTTAGGCGGAGGGTTTTGAGACTCTCGAATCGAAGACCCTGACTCTAAAGAAGATATGGTTGGGATAAAAGATGTTTTTTTAACTTTTGATGAGCTATTGTCTGTATTTGGCTTTGTTTGACTGATTTATCCACCAGGAGAGGCAGGGAGTCCAAATGCGATTCTTGTGTCTCTTCTTGCTCTTTCTAAATCGGATAAGTTTAGCCAACCTATTTTCACCAATACATTTCTGGCTGTGAACATATAATCTAACCAGACATAATTTTTAAAGATTTCTCTTTATAAATTTTGTATTCTCAGAAGGATAAAACAATGAAACTTGTTTAAATAGAGATGAAGATGTAGGATTTTCACCTATGGGAAGATGAATCAATCAATATATTAATTAAGGGCTAGCAAGTATGGGGATTAAACCATAAGTTACCTTTTAGTCAGTAGTTACATGAATCTAGGAAAAAAAACGGTTGAGAGGTCGAACCAAAACTCGACACGTGTTCCACTTCAAAAAGTTGACTTTTGGAATTCATAACTGTAAGTTAATCTCTTCGAATCCAATCAAGATTCAGTTCAGATACAAACAAAAGATCGTACTTCACCTGGGATATATACTAATTTTTATTTTTTTGAATTAGCTCTTCCAAAGTATCTTTGCAATACCTAAAAGAGATACTAATAAAGTCAGATTTCTTTAACATAGACTACTGTATATATCTAAAGGGCAGATATATCCAGTACTATGCCCACCGAACAGTACAACCAAGTGGACCGTGACTCAACTGGTTGCTAATCATTTCCTATCTTGGGCTTATGGGATTTTAAACTTGACCCAAGCCCATGATACGACCCAGAAGTCCCACAAGCCATTAAACAATTATAAATACCCAAACTACTTTCATTTATGAGGGTGATAAAAAAATTACCAGAAATGAGTACTTATAGAAAGATTATAAACCCTTCTATAATCCAACGATCGGATCGAACTATTGTGGGATTTACAAGGGTGGCAACAAAAGTCGTTGGAGAATTTGAAAATGTGGTGGAGTTTGGTCGAATGTCATCTAAAAAAGAAGTAATTATATTGTTTCTTGTAGTAGACGCACCAACTTCTTAAATGCTATCTTCGGAAGGTCTTGGTTATCCGAAATGCATGCGGTAATTTATATTGTTCACCAGTGCTTAAAATATGTTGTGGGGAATAATATCAGAACAGTTATAAGTAGTCAAAAAATGGCAAGATAATGTTTTCGTATTGCTTTGTCTTGCAAGAAATTTGGGGGCATAAACCAGAAAAAGTATAGCAGGTAACCAGAACTTACACAAAACCTACCCCTATTGATGATCTGAGGGAGTCTTGCTGATAAAAGTTATGAATATTATACGTATCCAAAATGTAAAGTTTTGAAAATCGGTACAAAATTATCTCCAAGTTTAAAGGATAGACTAATTAAGTTTTTATCCATTAAGTTAGATATGTTTTCTTGGTGTTTTGAGGATGTGACTAGAGTGCCCGCTGAAATAATTTGCCATTGGCTGGAAGTTAAGAGTAATGTGCGTCCAATAAAGGCGGAGGTAGATCGTTTATCACGAGTAGGGCACATTCAGGAATCTTAATATCTGTTATGGACAACAAATCCAATGTCAGTAAAAAATAAAAATGGCAAGTGGAGAATGTATATAGATTTCACTGACTTAAATAGGGCATGTCCAAAGGATCTTTTCCCAGTCCCGCAGATAGATCAATTGGTAAATTCCACATCAGAAAATCAATTAATATTCTTTATGGATGCATATGCATGCTATAATCAGATTAATATGGATCTGAAGGATGAAGAGAACACTTCGTTTATTATTAGAAGAGGTTTGCATTACTATAACATAATGCATTTTGGGTTTAAAAAAATGCAGGGCTACTTATCAACGTTTGGTAAGTAAAACTTTCGAAGCATAAATTGGGCGAAATTTTGAAGTATTTATTGATGATATGTTGTTAAAAATTCTCAAAGATGAGGATCATTTTGATGACCCTGAATAAACTTTTTCTAACTTAAAAATGGTCAACCTGAAATTAAATCCAGAAAAATGTACATTTGGGGTTCGTTTGGGAAAATTACGTGGGTATATAGTGAGTGAAAAATGATAGAAGTTGAACCAACAACATTGAAAGATTTAACTGCTATGACACCCCTCAAAATATTAAAGAAGTTCAAATATTAACGGGTCGACTGACAGCGTTAAATAGATTTATATCTCGCTCATCGGATAAACGTGCTCCTTTTTTCCAAGTTGAGATAATAAAATTGTTTTAGTTAGATAAAAGAATGTTCAAAGGCCTTTCATAGGATTAAAGAATATATTTCATCGCCAGAATTTCTAACAAAACCTATTATGGGGGAGAAATTATATGTTTATATAACGGTGATAGATTATGTTTTAAGTGTTGTTTTAATTCGAGAAGAAGAAAATACCCCAAGACCAGTATATTACATCAATAAAAGTTTGTTGGATGTGGTGGGGATAATAATTGCCTGAGGGTAGGCTGGTACTTTCAGTTGGTGTTTTATGGTGGTGTGTGGGTGTTTAAGTGTTTAGAGAGTAGAGAGATAATTAAGTAGCTTGGTAGCAGTTAATTTTCATTACCTCTAGTTAATGCAGGTGGTTTGGTATTTATACCCTGATGTTTGGGCCCTTATGGGCTTTTGGGTCATGTTTAATGGACCCGGGTCATGTTTAATGGACCTGGGTCATGTTCAAAGACCCATGAGCTCTAAGCAGGAGAGCAAGTAGCTTAGTCAAGAAATGTTTAGGGTTTTTAGTACTTTTGTCACAGTTCGAACAGTCCTATGGTTTTAGTGTTCAAAGTGATCTGTCCGGTCCATGTGATCTGTCCGATCTGTCGGTCCGGAGGCCTTGGACTGATTTGTCCGTGTCCGGGGAGCATGCTGAATTCAGACTCATCAGGAGCCCCTTTTTTAGGTGTTTGAGCAAGTAATCTTGTCAGAGACCTGAAAAACAATCCGACGTCATAAGTAGTTTTCAATCCGGACAGGTCTATGGGTTTACCCGGACAGATAAAACTTCACGAATTCAAAACGGTTTTTGCCAGAGTTCGTGGGACACGTGTCACACTCTAATTGGTTGCTTTAGCCGTTTTTTCACCTTGAATTTCGAACCCACCTTCTTCGAAAAGCAACCTCTTTAATTACACATGGTGACATCAGCGCCGTCTTTTAATCATTGCCAAACTTTTCGAATTCTCCTAGGAATCAACTGTTTTTTCAGATTTACTATAAATTCAGACTCACTTTCTACTGTTTTACTATCTCTTTCATATTTACTCTGCATATTTACTTAGAGCTTTCTCTCTCTAAAGCAAAGATTTTCTTGGTAGTTTATGTTTACAGCAAGGACTGCATTGATCAAAGGCGGGTGGCTCAACCTTTCTGAGTTGGAGAAGGCACAAAAAGTCGAGAAGGAAAGACGAATCGCAGCAGGGTTACCTACCTCGCCTGTCGACAGACCAATCTCTTATGCTACAGAGTCAGATCGAGGCTCGTCCCAAAAAACTATTTCAATCCACTCTCTCCCCCATAGTCTCTGGTTCCTCAGTTCAGGAGTCAGTGCCTACTGTCGAGCCAGGAGTTACAGTCACAAGTTTTAGGAAACCTTCTCCTTTTCTCGCAATGGGATCAGACACAGAGCACTCTCTGGAGAAACTGGTTGTTAAGAGGAAAAGCCGGCTGGTTAAGGGGCAAGCCTCCAAGAACACTCCCTCAAAATCGGGGGAAAAAATAGCAGTTCTGGGTCTGGAGTGCCTATCAGAGCTCCCCGGGAAAGACTACCCGGTCCGGAGGCTAGCAGCCCAGCACTCCAAAGAGAAACTTCTGCCTCAGAGCCCCAGCCTGAGACTAGAAGTCAAGAAAACACAGAAAACCAGCAGTCCGGAAGCCATGCTGAGCCAAGTTTGAATTCTCCCCGGGCCACTGATATTCCTCCTACGATCATGGAGGAAAGAATAGAGGACTCTGTTGAAGAAGTCCCTTTTGAGTCTGAGCCATCCGGTCAGACTAGTAACACTGCTGCTGCCAAAAAAGATAAGGGCAAAGAAAAACTATGCTTGAGGCATCCGGAGCTGCCGGAGTGTCTCGAAGGGAAGGTAGGGCCTTGTTTTCATAGGGTCGAACTTAAATATCTCTTGGCCTTACAGAAGACCAAGTATGCTTTCATCCACACGGCTGAACTAGGTCGAATGCACACAAAATGGGGGATCCCATAAAATGTGAAGATAAGGATTCCCATAGATCCTGAAACTCCTATGGATTGCAAGCTGAATGAAATAGTCATCTTCACGGAGCTATTTAATTGGGGACTCAGATTCCCATTGGACCCAGAGATTGTCAGATATTTTCATCTGGTCAAACTCTGTCCGAGCCAGCTGAGCCCCAACGGTTGGTATACTCTGATGTCATGCATCATGGTATCAAGGCTGTCCGGGATCCCTCTTCCTATGGAAGAATTTGCAGCAGTGGCCAATCTTTGCAAACATCACTAATTCCCCTTCTACCATTTCAATATGGGGAATGATCTCAAAGCTGTTGATGATCTGTTGGAGTCTGAGAGCAAATGGAGGAGCCAGTTTTTGTTTGTCAGTGGCGCTTGGGAAAACGGACAGAAGATCAAGTCCGGAGTGAACCCAAGCCTCCTCAGAAGCAGGTGGAGGAGTGACCGTAAGTTTCCCACTTTAAATCTTTGTCTACCTCTTCCTTCTCATAGTTGATTTAAATTAATTGGTCTTTCTTTTGTCTTAACAGAACTACCTAAGGAGTTCGGTGATTACTTGAAGGCCGGACAGGTCACTTGTGGCAAAATCAATGCATGGGCCGCAGAGAACTGGGGGAACCGATTCCACAATGCTTTCACTAGTGGAAATCTGGCAAGGTCTCACCTGTGGAACACCGCAGGTCGGAGAGATTTAACTTGGGAGGAGCTCACCACCCAGCCTTCTCCGGACACTGTGCTTAAAAGGAGCCATGAAGCAGATGGGACACTCTTCCTGCCAGGCCGGGCCAAAGCCCCAAGCAAAATGAAGGGCAAGAAGAAAGGCAAGAAGATGGTGAGCGATGCTAATCCTGCTGATGCTGAGAATGATGCTCCAACAGACCCGGAGGGGCCGGCTCAGAGCCAAATCGATGCTGCTCTTTTGCAGGTAGTGGAGCAAGAGACCGAAATGCAGGAAGCAGAGCAGGTGAGTGAAGGGGCAGACCGGGCAGCCAAGAAGAAAAAGACTGCTAAGGGAGATGAGCTTGCTCTCCGGGATCCGGAGCCTTCTGTCCAGGCTGACCCTTCTGACCCAACACATGCTGAAGAGATCCCAAGGGACTTTCATACTGATGAAGTTGAGGGAGGAGAGCTTAACATTGATGAAGTAGACATCACCGGTCTTGGTGAACTTGGCGAATACTTCCTCAACCTCCCCAGAGACGACTTCGCAGGGCCTTACATTCCTCCGAGCAGCTCTAACACTGTCAACTTCAATGGTAAGACTTTCATCGTCTCTAGTGAAAAGGACACCATAGCCCACTCCTTGCTAAGCAATGTGCAGCCGGTACTTACACTGGAGAGACAAGTTCGGAGTCAAGCAGACACCATCAAAGACCTTAAGTCTGAGAAGGAAAAGCTGTCCGAAGACCTTTGCACTGCTACTGCCAATGCTGACATGCTAAAGGAAGCAAATGAGGAGTTGAAGAAGAATCAGGAGGAAAGCGACACAAAATTTGCTACTCTAGAGGAAACCATCAGAGACCTCCGCGAAAAGCTGTCCGGAGTGGAGAAAGACCTTACTGCCTCAAAAGAAGAGACCAAGGCAAAGGACAAGATCATCACCAACCTAACTACTGATAAGATTGCCCTTGAGAATGCAGTGTCCAAGGCTGCCGAAGAGAAAAATACGTTGCTAAGGGATCAAGAGGCTACGATCCAAGCCAAGATCAATGCTTATGCCAACCAGATGATTAAAAGTGAAGAGCTATTGATTGAGAAAGTGAGGTCCGACATGGTTCTACTCTTTCATGAAAAATATCCGAAGAGGAACCTAGGGGACTTGTGGCGTTATGTAGACGATGATGACCTTCCATATCATACAATGGCCGATGAGGATCAGGATGGAGTCTCCAGTGCGTCCTCATCCGATGATGAAGAGCATACCGGGGAGAGCCCAGATGAAGAGAAAGACGATCCCAAAGGCAAGAAGGTAGACGAAGGGAAAGGCGACTTCAAAGGCAAGAAGGTGTATAAAGGTGAGCCATCTTCAAAGGCTCAACCTTAACTTATGATTTACTTTGTTTATTTTTTATTCAGACTAAAGTCCTTGGAAGGCCAAGGCACTCTTTTTTTGTAATGGTGTCCGGTGCTCGACCGGACAGGTTTTTTGTGTTGTATCTTGACTATTTAAAAGTCCTTGGAAGGCCAAGGCAAGTTTAAGTTATTTCATTCAATGAATATCTCTGTTTTGTGCAACCATCATCTTCTTTCATTGTTCATTTTAATTTTGATAGCCAGAGTTTAAGTAGCCTTTAGTTGTTGCATTGTGAGAGTGTTTAAATTCTCTGGCTAGAGTTTAAATAGCCCTTAGATATTTCAGTCCGGATAGTATGATAAGGGACAAAACTTTAAAAAACACTTAGAAATTTTTTAAGAAGGCATTGAATTTTATTTAACAGCCCGGACACCTCATTAAAACCTCTCCGTGCCACCGGGGAGGAAAGAGTATGCCCCCAAATATTTACATGGATGTTTAAACAAGTAAATATTTACACAAGTGCTATTCCAAGTACATCCGGAGATGCTCAATATTCCAAGGATGGGTTAAAACTCTGCCATCTTTGTCTTCCAACAAATAAGTTCTAGGCTTAATTCTTTCAACAACCATATACGGACCCTCCCAAGTTAGGGCCACCTTTTCGAAGAGCTTTTCTTTAGTGTGTAAGAAGACCTTCCTTAATACTTTGTCCCATGGTTGGAAATCTCTTCTTTTGACTTTGGAAGCAAACCTGCTCCTCATCAAGCCTTGATAGTGTGCAACTCTAAGGTGAGCTTTAACTCGTCTTTCTTCTATCAAATCAAGTTGACCTCTGATTGCCATCTCATTAGCATGTTCGGAGAAGTTATGAACACGAAAAGAGCGGAGAGTTGCTTCTATGGGAGCTACTGCATCCATCCCATAGACCAAGGCAAAAGGTGATTCTTGTGTTGCAGCCCCAGGTGTTGTCCGGTAGGCCCACAAGACCTCTTGTAAATAACTAGGCCACTTCCCAGCAGCCCCTTCCAAATTCTTCTTTAAACCGGACAGTATAGTTCTATTAGCCACTTCAACCTGCCCATTTGCTTGTGGGTGGAAGGTGAAGAAAAACAATGCTGTATACCCCTAGAGGCACATAAGCTCTCCATTTCTCTATTTTCGAACTGTGGCCCATTGTCTGTTGTTATTTTCTGTGGGACACCAAATCTGCAACATATGTTGGATATAATGAATTTTATAACAGCTTTTGATGTTGTCCCTGCTAGAGAGGCGGCTTCTATCCACTTCGAGAAGTAGTCAATGGCCACAATTATAGTCTTGCGCCCTCCGGACGCCACAGGGAGATGCCCCACTAGATCCAATCCCCATCGAGCAAAAGGAATCGGCTCAGAAATTGATTCTAAAGGAATGGCTGGTACATGAATTTCATTGCTGTACCTCTGGCATGTGTCACACCTTTTTACTAACTCCTTAGCATATTTCATGATTGATGGCCAATAATAACCGGAGAGTAAAACCCTTCTTGTCAAAGCTCTAAACCCACAATGGGCTGACCCCTCACCATCGTGCAATTCGGAGAGGACCATTTGTGATTCTTCATCCCCTAAACAGCGCAGGAGAGGTTTACTGTAAGACTTCTTGTATAACACTTCTCTCAATATGATGAAACCACGAGCCTTGTGTTTCGATGTTCTGGCTTGTGACTTATCCGGAGGCACAACACCATCGGAGAGATATTGCATGAGAGGAAATATCCAGTCTTGAGGTTGTTTTGCTTGTATTTCAAAAATCTCCTCTTCTTTACCCTTACAAAGTTGAATGGAGGGGCTTTCAAGCACATGGATCCATGGATATGACTCCGTATATGCTATGGTTGCCAGTGAGTCTGCTAGCTCATTTTCTGCCCGGGGAATGTGTTCATAGACAACACTTTTAAACTTAAGCGCTTCATTTTTGAGGAGGAGTAAATATTTCACAAGTTGCTCCTTCTTAGCCTCAGACTGGCCTTGGGCATGGTGGATAATCAGTTGGGAGTCGCTTAGCAGCTTGACCCTCTTAGCCCCACAAATGTAGGCCAATTTTAGCCCAGCTATAGCTGCTTCGTATTCAGACTCGTTATTAGATGCCCTGAAAGCAAAACAAATAGCCTGGTACATTTTGTCTCCATATGGGGAAGTTAAGCATACCCCTGCACCACATCCCATTGTGCTAGATCCACCATCTGTTCGTACGACCCATACTTTTTTTATCTTTTATATCAGTAGCTTGCTCCGAATCCCTGTCAGAGTGGAATTCGACCAGAAAATCAGCCACAACTTGGGCTTTGACTGCTGTTCGGGGAGCAAAGTCTATGTCAAAGTCCCCCAACTCTACTGACCACTTAGTCATTCTGCTCGAAATGTCTGTTTTTTGAAGGACATTCTTTAGGGGAAAGGAGGTCCGCACGATGATAGGATGAGCCTGGAAATAAGGCCTCATCTTCCTTGCAGCTATTACCAGGGCTAATGCCAATTTTTCCAGTTTTAAGTAACGCTTCTCTGCATCTATCAAGCTTTTGCTGATGTAGTACACTGGATGGGGATGACTATCGACCTCTCTTACCAGCACAGCACTGATGGCACAACTTGAAACTGCCAAGTATACAAAGAGAGTCTCCCCATCGACTGGCTTGAACAAAGTTTTGGGGGAGGACAGATGTTTCTTGATCTCATTGAAAGCCTCATCGCACTGCGGGGTCCAATCAAAGCCCTTTGCACCCTTCAAAGTTTGAAAGAAAGGAGCACACCTGTCCGAAGACCTTGAGATAAATCTGTTTAAGGCAGCTAACCTCCCCGTTAACCGTTGTATTTCTTTAATGTTTCGAGGAGGTTCCATCTGAAAAAGAGCATTTAGCTGGTCCGGATCGGGCTGTATTCCATGCTCACTTATGATATAGCCTAGAAACTTCCCGGACTGCACTCCGAACACACACTTTTCAGGGTTTAACTTCAAATTCACTTTTACCAAGTTGGCAAAAGTTTCTTGGAGATCGGACAAGTGCAACTGCTCATGTACACTCTTCACCATCATGTCATCAATGTACACTTCCATATTTCTTCCAATTTGATCAGCAAATGCCTTGTTGACTAAACTCTGATAAGTAGCCCCAGCATTTTTCAAACCAAATGACATAACTTTGTAGCAATGAAGACCTCTGTCTGTGACAAATGTGGTATGCTCTTGATCCTTCGGATCCACTTGAATCTGATTGTATCCGGAGAAGGCATCCATAAAGGAAAGCAACTTGTTCCCAGAGGTAGAGTCTACTAACTGATCAATCCGGGGGACCGGATACAAGTCTTTTGGGCAAGCTCTATTGAGATCTGTGAAATCAATGCACATGCGCCACTTGCCATTCTTCTTTTTTACCAAGACAGGATTGGCAGTCCACAAATGGTATTGAGATTCCTTAATGTGCCCCATCTTTGTGAGTCTGTCAACCTCTTGCACAATGACATCAGCCTTTTCTTTGGAAAAAGCTCTTCTTTTTTGAACTACTGGAGCTACATCTCTCCGGACGGATAGGTGGTGTGATATTACTTCTGATGGAACTCCATTAACATCAGCATTGCACCAAGCAAAGACATGCTGATGGTTCTTCAAAAACGTTAACATCTCATTCTTCAACATATGTGGTATTTTAGATCCTATCTTGACACTTTTCCCATCTTCCAAACAATGCGTTTCTACCTCTTCAACTGGTATCAACACACCGGGGGTCTCTCTGGGGTCATCAATTTCACCCTCACCCCCAGAAAGGCCCTCAAACTGCTATTGTTCATCAATGCGGACTGCCCCCAGCGTTCGAGGAGCCAAGGCAGTGGCATAACATTCTCTTGCAATCTTTTGGCTGCTCCGGACAACTCCAACCTGCCCCTGAACAGCATATTTCAAGCATTGGTGGACTGTTGAAGCCACTGCATGCAACCTAGAGGGCCAAGACCTCCCTAGAATAGCATTATAGCAAGTGGGACAATCCACCACAATAAAGAGTATTCTGACCATTTTCTTGAAAGGGCCCTTGCCCAATAACACCTCTTCTTCGAACTCCCCGATCACATCTGCTGAGCTGCCTGTAAAGCCTACGATTGACCTGTCCGAATTTTGAATTACAGCTGGATTTTTCATTTTCTTGTAAGTGGTTAGGAAAAGGATATTGGATGAGCTTCCAGTATCCACCAAGATTCGTCTTATGTCATTGCCCCCTATAGATGCTCCTATGACAACAACATCCTCATGAGGGCCAGCAATGTTTCTTAAATCATCTTCATCAAACACAATGAAGGGAAATGAGTTTGGTGACTGATAAGATGTCATGCCTCCTTCTAGCTGGAAGGCCAAAGTATGAACATGCCTCTCCCTCGAAGAAGCAGTAGGAGCTCTCATAGTGTCCCCTCCGAAAATTGTAAGCGACTCGAAAAACTTAATGAGCCTGGAGACCGACCTAGAACATTCCTCTATAGCACCCACTCTGTTCCGAGTTGGATCGGGATCCAAGTACTCAGATTCCACGTCAAACCTTTCAACTATAACCATGGCTCCCTCCGGAGCAGCATTACTTGGACCAACCCGGTGAGTGTTATCAAGCCTGTTACCCCCTCTTCTTTTCACATAGGCCGCCAGCTTTCCCCTTTCAATCAAGTTCTGAACTTCTTGTTTCAATGCTATGCAATCATCAGTGGTATGGCCAATATCATTGTGATATTGGCAAAAAGAGTTGTTGCAATGCTCTCTAGGAGACTGCAGTGTTGCCGGTCTCCGGTAATGCACCTCATCCTTTGTTTTATCAAAGATAGTGGTCACGCTTTCTTTTAACTCTGCGAACCACTCCGGTTGGACCCATGGCCCTCTCTTGTTTCTGGATTGTTGACTTTGAGCAAGAGCAGCTGGCTGAGACTGAGCTTTTGCCCTACCATGCCCTTGTCCGGTTTCTCTTGCTTTGTTCCCGGACTGATTCTGATTGGGATTTGGTGTCACCGGGGTAGACCTCACCTGCCTGTGCATCCTGGTTTTCTTTGTTTCATCGACGTTTATTTGTTTGCCAACCTGATTCAGCAACCCTCCCCAGGGCATAGCCTTCTTCCTGGTTACTGAATCAGCTAGATTGCCTGGATTCAAACCTTGCCTTAGGGATGCTATTGCCACCTGTTCGAAGCAATCAGCCAACCCATTCTTGGTGTTCACAAAACGACTTATATATTCTTTCAAGTATTCATTTGGTTCTTGGGCACAATGGATTATTGTGTCTCCATTGCCCTTCAGCTCTTTACTCCATACGAACTGCCTTCGAAAGGCCACCCAAAACGTATCGAAATCTTTAATACAACCCCGAGGCAGGCTGTTGTACCATTTCAGAGCACTCCCCGTAAAGGATTGGGAGAATGCCCTACAAAGTAGTATATTATCATCGTCAAAGTTCATCATGAAGTTTTTAAATTGCTCCAGATGGTTGTCCGGATCAGTACTGCCATCGTACTTCTCTATTTTGGTGCTGTCAAACCTCTTAGGGAGGTTTCCGGACATAATTTTAGAAGACAATGGAGATTTCCTCCAATTCCTTCCACGACTGAACACGGTATCCTCATTGGGAGTTGCAAAGATACCTGGTTCATCATGGAAGGCAAAGGGATCCATCAGCATCTTGTCCACATGCCTCCGGTTATGAGATGACCCCTTGCCAATATGCTTCTTCATTCTTCCATGTCTATCTCTTTTTCTTGAATATTTTTTAATTTGCTTTTGCTTTGTTCTGGTTCGACCCTCATCGCTGCTAGAGGACAAGGATTTTTCAAATCCTTCACTGTCCGAAGAGCTATCAGAAGATTCTGAGCTTGAGTCAGAACTCTCCACAGGCTTGGACCGATGAGACTTTTTAGAACTGGCATGAGTCTTTTTGGTGCTCACATGAGTCTTCAAAGACTCATGCTCTCTGGGGTTATCGGTGTGATGAGCAACCGACGCTTTAGATTTTTCCTTCACGCCCATCTTGGCCTTCTCTGCCCTCAGAGCTTCTATTTCAAACTTTAGCCTATCACGCTCTTCGACAGTGTATTCATCGTTCTCTTCCACCACTTCGAGCAAAGCTGGTGGAAGTTCTGGATTGTCCGGATTCATTCGGACAGATTTTCTTAGCTGGTTTAGAATGCTTGATTCAGGCACCTTCTGCCTCCCACTGTGGTCGCCAATTTGGTGGGGATAATAATTGCCTGAGGGTAGGCTGGTACTTTCAGTTAGTGTTTTATGGTGGTGTGTGGGTGTTTAAGTGTTTAGAGAGTAGAGAGATAATTAAGCAGCTTGGTAGCAGTTAATTTTCATTACCTCTAGTTAATGCAGGTGGTTGGGTATTTATACCATGATGTTTGGGCCCTTATGGGCTTTCGGGTCATGTTTAATGGACCCGGGTCATGTTCAAAGACCCATGAGCTCTAAGCAGGAGAGCAAGTAGCTTAGTCAAGAAGTGTTTAAGATTTTTTAGTACTTTTGTCATAGTTCGAACAGTCTTATGGTTTTAGTGTTCAAAGTGATCTGTCCGGTCCATGTGATCTGTCCGATCTGTCCGGTCCGGAGGCCTTGGACTGATCTGTCCGTGTCCGGGGAGCATGCTGAATTCAGACTCATCAGGATGTAGACAATAAATATTTAAAATTAGAAAATTTGGCTCTTCCACTAGTAATTGCTGCTCGAAAAATAATACCGTATTTTCAAACTCATTCTATCAGTGTACGAACATCTTTTCCATTAAAAAAAATGCTTCAAATGCCTGATATTTGGGGAAGAATAACCAAGTAGTCAGTTGACTTAGGAGTTTTTTTTGATATTGAGTTTGAACCTAAGTCTGCAATCAAATCACAAACCTTTGCAGATTTCTTAGTAAAGTTTCACTATGAGCGGTTGGATATGAAAGTAGATGAGGAAAAGTTTGAGCCATTATGGGGGCTCAAGTACGTCAGAGAACGAGGTATGGGTGCAATTAATCTCTCTAGAAGGAATTTCTATGTACCAAGCCATCCATTTTGGGTTTAAAGAAACAAATAACGAGACAGAATACGAAGCGGATTTAGCAGGATTGAGGTTTGCTCAAATTTGTGAGGCCAAAAAAGTTAAGTTAATAAGTGATTTACAGCTCCTTGTTAATCATGCATCTTGACAATTTGAGGCTCATAATGATTATTTGGTGAAATATTTGAAGATATTAAAAAAATTTAACTTTAGCCTTCGAAAATGTCAGGTATGAATATGTTCAAAAGAGAAAAATTATGTGGCAGACTCACTGGTAACTGCTTCATATTCAGAGGAATAACCGTGGATTATTATGCAAGAAAACCTTTCAATTATAAAAAATACAGAGCAGGTGGTTGGAATAGTAGACGAGGATCATCAAATATCTTCTTGAAATAATAAAATTAGAGATTAGACATCATCATTTTTTAGAAAACAATGAATTACCAATTGACAAATCAATGTCTAAGAAAATACGTTTTAAATTTCAGGGATACATGGTCCTCAGAGGAATCCTGTACAATAAGTATTTTAGCAGACCTTTACTCTGATGTTTGGGGAAAGATGAATCACAAATGATATTGTTGAAATGATACAATGGACAATGATCTGCACACTGTGGGTACAAAGCTTTAATACAAAGAGTATTTTTGGTCGGATATTATTGGCCTACAATATCTTTTGATGTTAAAAAGTTGGTTAAAATGTGTGATACTTGTCAAAGGTTTGCTAATATAATTCATAAACCATGGGTTCCTCTTGAAAGCATATCTGGAGAATTGTTATTTGACCTATGATGTATTGACCTTGTTGAACCTTTACCGGTGGCTTCTGGAGGGCGACAAAGAATAATTGTGGCAGTAGATTACTTCTCAAAATGGGTAGAAGCAGAACCATTAGCTGGAACAAAGGGCAAATATGTACTCAGGTTTATCACTTCAAATATTTATTGTCGTTTTGGGGTTCCAATGAAAATCATACAAACAATGGACCTCAGTTTGATAATAAAGACTTGAATTGTTTTTGTTTCTCTCGAGGAATATAATAGTGCTTTTCGGCTCATTTTCACCCATAGGCAAATGGACACCTTGAAGTTACTAACCGATCAATCCTCGATGGGATAAAGAAAAACTTAGAAGGAAAGAAAGAAAAGTGGCCATATTATTTGCAGGATGTTCTTTGGGCGTATCGAACAACTCCGTGAACAACTTCAGAAGCTCCATTTGCATTGGTGTGTGGAATGGATGCAGTAGTACCCTTCGTGGCTGTTTTCCTATCGTATCATGTTGATATATATTTAGAGGAATCTAATAATGAAAACAGGGTAGTTGAGTTGGGTTTGATCGAAGATAATAGAAGACAAGCACAAATGAATTCGTTCAATTACCAAACATTGGTGAGAAGTAGATACGCCTCAAAGTTAAACGAAGAGAACTCAAAGTTGGAGATCATGTTTTAAGAATTTTTTTTCATTATACCAAAGAAAAACTCCTCAGAATATTAGGACCCTATTGGGAAGGCCCATATGAGGTAACATAAAGGGTGAAGCCTGGAACCTATCGAATAAAAGATAAAGAAGGAAGAAATCTCAAACACCCATGGAATATAGTCTCAATTTGTATTTAGAATGAGTTTAACAAATATATATTTTTATGTACAATATCGGTGGCATACTATTTCCTACCCTTGTGGCGTAGGAAGGTTTTAATGAGGTTCCTTACTAGCCGATTCATATATATAAACTTTTGTCATAAATGTTTTGTCTATATTACTTTGGTCCTAAAGGGTCTTCCAATAAAAGGGCGTCTTTAACCATTAATTATTTACCTAAAGGGTCTTTCAACAAAAGTTGGTCTTTAACAATTAATTTTAGATATAAAGGATCGTCCAACAAAATATGGTATTTGACTATTAATTTTATATCTAAATGATCTTCCAACAAAAGTTGGTATTTAACTATTAATTTTATATCTAAAGGATCTTCTAAAAAGTTGGTCTTTAACTATTAATTTTGGACCTAAATGGTTTTCCAACAAAAGTTGGTCTGCAATAGTTAAAAGCATGATATTCCACGGGGATATTCGACGAGAACAAGTTCCCAAAAGCTAGCCAAATTTAAATCAGGGTAATACTCGTGAATCTCCACAACCAACCCAGATTTAACTATTGCGTCCCTTGCATTCAACTTATCCACACACTTATAAATGTAGGCTTCAACAACCGTTTATTTATCATTTTTAGCTTGGGATAAGATGAGTTAATTCTCATTTACAACCCTCTCATAATCCTTTAGGCGTCGTGCAAAATATTCAGACGCCTTATAACTTCTTCCTTATAAGCTGCGAGGATTTATCCTTAGTAGCATTTTGTTTGGCATATAGATCCCTTTCTTCTTGACACCAATGGTCAGTAAGCATAATATAATTGTCGCCATAAACCAGTTTCTCGTATATAGCATCGGCTTCCCTTTTAATGATAAAAAGTTCTTGTTCAAGCTCTTCGATTCTTAAAACTGCTAGTGAAGCTTCTGACTTGTAGTAATCTTTCCGATCATTTAGACGTTGCATCGTTTTCCCAACAATAGTTGAGGATCGAAGTAGTTTACGAAGATAGAAAGAGAAATCATCCCCAACAAGTATCTCGAATGAGCTAGAAGAATAGCCATTTTCGAAAGAAATAACAGTTGAAGAGTCGACCTTTCGAGCAACATTTTCTTCATGATCCTAAATGAGTAGATCATATTGTGGAGGTTAAGATGAGTCAGATTCAATGAGTATCTTATTTGGCGATGACTTAACGTGCTCAACAATTTTATCTTCTGGGGGAGCAACCGCCTCATAAATGTCTTTGTTCTCTTCAAGAATACCTTTTAACTTTTGTTGACATTTATTTTTGGGAGGATATTTTGAAGGAAGTCTTTTAGACCCTTCAGATATTACATTATTGGCCTCCTTTACCTTAGTATTGGCTTCATAAGTTTCTGCACTAGAAAGTACATGGACTTCATCTTCTTCCTCTAAAGATTCATCAGATTCCCCATCCCAACGACTTTTGGCTCTAGCCCTCGTAGGAAGATAAACCAAGACATCTCGAGCCTCCAGCCGGTCCAAAACCTCTTGTTGGGTGGGAGGAACCATGAGTTCTTCCAAAGATAATTGGTCTGAATGATTGCCCTCTATAGACAACTTTCGGCCAGATTGGTGGGCATGAAGCAAAGATGGAATCTGTTGGACCAATCAACTTTAGCGTACGTACTTAGCTCAACGAAGACGGTCGTTACTGAAAGCATAAAATCAAGATAGGACTTGGACACACCAGTCATGGTTGTTTGTTAAAAAAAACGTGTATGAGGAGAGTAAACATAAGAAAAATCGAAGGGATAAAATTTAGAAACATACCTCTATTTGTCCATTTGTGGGGGAATTTTAGTTTTTGCCTCGGATCCTGTCTCCTAAAGGTAGAGATAAAAATAAATCATTGCTTCCACTTCTTGTTCGCCTCAAGTAAATCTTTGACAACTTTCTGGTTACGACCAAAGGTTAAGGAGTCGAAGGGAAAATACAGATTTTTAGCTAAACCAGAAAGGCCAACAAGTTGTTCCACAGAAAAAACCTGTCCTCGAAATTTTGGAAGCCATGAGCGTGAACCACATGTTGGGTCTAGCGTGGGTGGGGTTAAGATCGACCATGGAAAAATACTCGACGAAAAAAGGATCTAAAGGGAATTGAAATCCCCAATTTATTATTTGGGTGTATATAATCAATTCATTATCTTTGACTGATATAGGTGTCTGCCCAGTAACTGGAAAACGGATAGAGATGGTAGATGGAAGTCCCCATCGGGCTCTTAGCTTCACTTCCTCGGACATATCGTAGTACTTGTACTGAACGTTGTGCAAGGCCAGAAAGTGCTTGTCCTCGACCGACCTGAGATTATTCCTAATGAAAGAATCAATGTCATGGGGAAGCAGAACATCTTCTTTTGACTTCACATTTTTCTTCGGAGGAGAACTCCCCTCGTCAATCTGAAGAAAAACTACATTTGGCTATTTCTCCCAGATAGTTTGATACACAATTGGTACTAGCAGCACTTGGCTCTTTCTCTTTGATAACTTGATCATTAACAACATTAATCCATTTCTTCAATAATTGGTACTAGCATTCCTTCGGCAGCTATATCATTATATTGAGCAATTGGATATTCTTCCACAAAGGTTAAAGCTAAATCTTTCTCAATACCACCACCATCAGATTCTGCAACGTGATATTCAGCAAAACAAATATTTGACTCTGTCTCCTAGAAAGGTTCGATGGACCATTTTTTCATGGAAGCTACATCAACCTTTATTATTTTTCGAGGAAGGGATTCAGGTGTTGTTCAAGGAGTTCCACGAGGCGTGGAGGATATAGTGGTAGGAATTCTTGAGGAAGAACCTTTGGAATATTTACTCTCCTTAAATGCTTACTTTCTTTTTCAGATTTATGTTGTCTCTTTCTTTTTGAGGAAGAACCTTTTGAATGTTTATCTTTACCAATTTATCTAATAGTCACCTTTTTCGGTTACCAGGCAAGTGTAACTAAGGGGTTGCAAAGAGATATGTGGGGGAATGATTGCACTAGAACTCTCAGTTGGAGGCCAATCACTGTAATATGTAATAACATGTGGTTGAGGCTCATGCTCGATGTACAATCCAACGGCTCATCTTTCATCAACTTT